>VXBO01003444.1:138551-171417 GCA_013400135.1 Rhinoptilus africanus
AAATGCAGGTAGATGAGAGAAACACACTTCTCAGAAACCACAGCGGCACTTAGCATCACTCCAGCATCGCTTCCTTCCCCTTCGCGCCATCACCTCCCATTCCTTCTTGCTAAGGTTGAATGCTCTGTGCTTGCTTACACTTGCGAGTTGATTAATCAAGGCTGCTGCTACATAAAATGAAGTAGATAGGGCTCCATCATATTTCTACATTAATGTCACTGCACTTAATCCGATATCTTTATTATACTCAATCATTAGGCACAGTTTTCAAATTTGCAGCTAATTATTAATAGAAGGAATTTTCTGGAGATTTTTTCCCTCCCTAACAAAACAGAAGGAAAAAAAAAAACAGGACTAGTCTGTCTTTTTTTGCGAACAGGCTTTTTCTTAGTAATAAAAAGGATCATATGACAACAGTTTTGCAGTGTGTCGTGCAAGCTCTGTTGGAATCAATCCAATTTCTATACAAGTGCTGCCATTTGGACAACAATGCCGCCTTATTGAAACGGGCAGGCTTCATCTTAATTCTGGCACTACTGAATGGAGAGTACACACTAGCTGGGGAACAATGAACCAAGAAAAGAGTTACAAATCTCTCGTGACAACTGCACGCCAAGGAAGAGAAGATGCATTATGATAGTGTTGTTTGCTCTGCTCCTTCCCAAGACCACTGTCAAACAAAGATGGCTTTTTGCGCCCAAAACTGAAAGCTCTTTCCAGATTTTGCACATGTATCTTCCAACCTCATCACCCATCTAGTGAGACCCTCCATTACAGCTCCGCTCCTTGGACAAAAGTGAGAAAAAAGAGGCTGCCACCTTCCCACTCCCTTCACTGTCCTAACCCATCACCCCTGTTATTTAGAGCCTCCCATGCTATTTTCATGTTCAAGGCACATACAACCAGAAAATTGTATTGTTCAGGGTGGGGGGAGGAAACTTTGCCCTTTATTTGATTTACATTACTTAGTTCTCAGTGAAATTTAACTTCTGAACTCCTGAGGTTTCCTTAAGCCTAGTGCAAGAATGCTTGCCTTGACTTCAGCTCCTACAAGGCATGGGGGTAACTTGGCTCACAGCGGTCACAAACTCATCTAGGGACACAAGCTGAAACTCCTTACATGACGTGTTTCGATGCACCATTACATATGGCTGTAGAAAAAAATGCTAAATATATGCTAAAGTGTACACGTGACGAGATATATTGTTCTAGTGGCGTGCATTAAATCCCTTACAGAACAGGTTAAAAAATGCTGACTCCTACTGAGTGCTTACTTCCACCACGTATTTTGAGGTGGGACCAGAAGCAACCAATGTAACTCCACAAAGTGAAGAAAACAAAATAAAATTTCAAGGTAGCAGAAGATCGCTTGTGTACCTCTTACTTGTGCCAGCAATTCTCACGTGGCTGCGTGGGACATTACCGAAGGGAACACACACTCCTAAGGCAGAAAGGGTTGGCATCTCCAAGCCTGGCTCTGGCTAGCAGCAAAGCTCTTCCACTTTGCTTTCGTCTGAACGGGAGAAAGACTGAGAACACCTACGTGGGAGCAAACCAAATCTTTTCTCGCGATTCAAGACAACTTCACCAGTGTTTGCAGCAGTTCTAGAAAACACGGCAATGCATATTTCTCCCGACCGAGGATGATTACAGCTCTCCAGGCTGCTTGCTTATTGGTAGGGTAAATGCAAGGACACACATACACCCATATAAACATGCACACACATAGGAAGATAGGATAAAATCTTGTGAAACCTGAGAAACAGGCCAGCTCAGTCCATGAGCTTCAACGTAATGAGTTTCTTAAAACCTTTCAGGTATTTACTCTGGCAAATACAACCTGATAATACAGGTATTTGTAATATAAATCAAATGCAGGTGCGTGCATGTTTTTTTTTAATTAAAGCAATTACAATCTTTTAAATATTTGAATATAAAGCTTTGCTTGGTAATTCTGGTAAGAAGTTCGGGAAAATACCAGCTTCAAAGACTCCCAGAGAGAAACATCAACTCATCACATTTACAGAAAGATTTTTCAAGGACAGCAGCGACAGCTTCTTCTTCATATCCCAGTAAAAGCCAACAAGAGTTGAGAGACCAACTCTTCTAGTACACATGAAAGTCTCCTCCTTACTGTTCAAATGAGAACACTGGAAAGCATAAATGACTTCAAATTAAAAGGCATTTAAATTGAAGGCATTTCTGTCACACCTGGTTTCAGAAATCTGCTATCCTGATTTATAGAAAACGCCCCTCGGAAAGCGGGGATGCAGGGTCAAAAGCAGGGCCGGTACCCTTTGTGTGCCCACACATAGGAGACGGGAAAGCGAAAGATTTTGCACTTTCTTTTCCTTATTACTAAATAGCTTTGAATCCTCACTTAGCAAGAATTAATTAATTTTTTTCTTTGGTGGATTGCAGCCTCTTGGCAGCAAAGACAGAACCCAAGTTTAATCTTTCTAGACCAAGTCCTCGAGCTTGGATGATGTGAATTAAAATATGCGAAGGGAGTTCTTCTCTCTGTGCACAACTGCATGGGGGGGGAGATGAGGCAAGTCACAGACCTAATGAGCAGATTTGCCCAGCTCAGCCATTCTGCTGTCCGTCGAGGGAAGCACAGCTTTTGTTTTCTCTGACAAAATGGGACTAACCACTCAAATTTCTTCTGAGACTAGGAACCTGGGTACACAGCCTGCAACAACCGCTGCTCACTTGCCTCTAGTCTGAATTACCAAAAAGTGGGGAAAATTAAAAGCCCCAGAAGCCAGGAAATTTTGAGAACATCAGAAAGAGGTAAAAAAGTAAAAAGTTTGGTCACTCAAAGTACTCGGAGAAGCCCCTGGAGCTAAAGGGACATGGAGGAACATGAGGTCCAGGCAGGGGTTTGTCCTTCAGTGTCACTAAAGCAATGGGCACAGCGAGACAGGTCCTCCCACCAGAAATAAATTACAAAATACAATGCAAAAGGTACCCTAAGGCAACAGTCACCAACCTGCTAATAAAGGCAAAGGTTGTTAAAAAAGCTGCTAGACCAGCTACATAAAGATCTCAACTCTCCACTGAAGACTGTGTGAAGATCACAGCTAAAGCTGGCTGACATAAATCAGCGAAGAGGTCACCTTTCTGTCCACCAAAGCTGGTGCTCACAGGGCTTAGAAAACCATAAATACGGGTACAACACACTGCACAAGAGGCACGCACATCAAAAAGACAGCTGAGGTCTCCAGCAGCTCTTGGGGATCATGAAAACCCTGCAGGACCCTGCCTTTGACTCCCAGAAAGTACAACAGTTCTGACATGATTTGGGTCCAAAGGCTTGGACTGCTCTCAGAAAGATCTCCAAGCAGCTCTCATCTCAACCATGTCATCCTTGTTAGAGAAAAAACACAATTATCCAAAAAGTCCAACCCAAGTTCTAACCGAGAAAAGTTGCTGATGAAAGAAGATACCAGGTCGTTCAATTTTAGAAATAAACAAAAGATGTGCTTCTGGTAAGAAAAATCTACTAACTCACTCCCTAAAACTTTTGACAAAAGCTCTGAGAGAGGCAAGTGAATGGTGAACACAAGCACAAGCACTTCCATCGTTGCTGTTCAACACATTTAAACCCATAGGTAACCCATTTATCCACTCTGATAAAATATACTGGATCTCGGACTCAGTTGTATTATGCTGCTTGTAATTTCTAAAAAACTCAGAAAATAAAGAACACCTTGGAAATTTATCATAACAAGTGCCTACAGAAGAGGGTTCAGAGTACAAGGTTACAACTACCTTTAAACAAAGGAAGATGGAAGTCAGGTGCCAGTGACTGAGAAATGCAACACAATTCAAAAAATTCAACAAAGAGAGTTTGTACACTCTATGTGATTATCAGGTACCTTAAGATTACACTTAAATAATCAGATTAACAATTTAAAAGGAATGAAATACAGCTTTGTCAAAAGGGATTTTTTTGGCGATTTTTTTTGTTCAAGTATCATGGAAAGCACGGATAAATTTCCAGCACAGGAATACTGGAAATCTCCTTCCTTTGATTCAGGAATTCCAGAAAGGAAAAGAAAAAAGAAAAAAAGAACCTGTAAAAAAAGGAGACATTTAGAAGTGCCCAGTCTAGTTAAAGGAACTTTTAAAGTTCAAGAACCAGCTCTTTTAAATCTTCTGCATTTGACTTTGTTTCCAGTGTTATAAATTCAGTGTTATAAACTTGTTTTCAGTGTTATAAATTGTTTTAAATTCAGCCCAACCAAGGGGAAATGAACACAGATTCAGAAAGAAGTGCTGGGGAAATAAGATGAGCTCCTTATGATGAGGTCCTAGAGCTCCTAGATGAGGTCACTCTCTAAAACAATGTAAAATATGGTATTAATTTCAGTCGGCTTGTCATAACACATTGAAGGTCTGAGCTACTTTCCAAGCAACACGCCGAGACAGACTGAAAACAATAAAATAAATAAAAGTCCAACTCCCAAATGACATTCTTCTTGAGCACAGAGGCTCCCGACACAGAGAGGCAGGCGGCAGAGCCTTTCAGCACCGAATGAGACAGCTTTTTGGGCTGCCTTAACACTACTGTCGTCCATGCAGACGTGTCCTGGTTCACTGCAGAACTACCCTAGGTCACAGTGATGTCCTCTCGTCTCGTCCCTCCTCGTCTCAAGAAGAGGATGCTTCTGGGAAAGTGCCCAGCTTCTTGGACAGAACTTCTTTAAGCACAGCCTAAAACTTCTCCCCATACCCAGCCATACTGACTCCAATGGAGCCACTCTCATGCTAAAGCAAGAGTTTGTAAAATGATGCCTAAATGTGGTAACTGAAAAGAAATAAATAATGTCTCAACATGTTCTTTTATTGTTTGGGAAAGTTGTTCACACTGTTCCGTAAGAGTCTGTGGAAAAACAGGATTGTAGTCCAAAATTAATGTCACATTATGACATTCACTCAATTCCCTCCTTTCTGAGTCAGAAGACACAGAAAAACATCCTGCATTAATCCAAAAATATATGGCATATTAGGTACATCTAAGAGATTTCTGGCATAATCCTGCATCTGTATTTGGATAAAATCAAAATGACAAGTATGCAATTACAAATTAATTTTCCCTTTTTTCCTGCTTTGAATCCAAATAACTCCTGTCAGGCAGCAAACTATGACCACCACATGCGCTAATGAAACAACCCCATACAAAAATAATCACTGGAGATGAAGAAAAGGGAGAGGTTACTGGAGGGCAAATAAACCTAACACTGAAATGTACCTAAAATAAGCAAGAGATTTACAAAACTGTTCTCAAGTCCATTCCACTATATCTGAATTCTGAAATAATTTCTGCCAAGGAGGAACCATTTCACCTAGCATACTACGCACCGATAAAGTTATTAATACATCTTCATTCTGGTGTGTAGAAGTAGCTCCTGACCAAAAGGGTGATGCAATGATAATAGCAACCTACTAATATTTGCTATACAAAAAGGACACACAAAATATGTAGCCCATTGTATGTTTTTTCTGAATACACCTAATTGCTTACAACAGAATGGAATTTTTAAGATAATGTAAAGGAAACATTTGGGGTTTTGAGTTACCTGCCTGGACACTGCAATGAACGGAGCCTTTTGGTCACTTGTCTCGAGCTGACCCCGGCACCTCCCGCCTGAGGGAATATAGCTGTAAATCACACCTTGCGAGACCGCGTCAACATCCTCCATCTTCAAATGGCCTGGTAGGATCACCCCATACCTGGCAACGCTTGCAAGATCACGTAGGCAGTTGCCTCTCAACCTTTAGGATTTAAATTTTGCTGGCCCAACATGCAAGGAAGTCAGAAAACTTCTGAAACACACGGCCTCCGAGCGAAACCGCTTGCACAACATGGAAGAGGCTGGGAGGAGAGAGGAACGTCTTCGGTTTTGCTCATCTTGCAGAATACTAAACAATCTTAATTGTTTCACGTATTAGAGATAATAACGAAGGATCTGAGTTGACTCTATGTGGAAGCACAGCACTAATGTGAAACAACTCTCGTGCTGAAAAGAATAAACACAACTGCCTAAATAAAATATTAACTGGGGGTGGCAAAGGCAAGCAAAGGTAGGAAGACCAACTGTGTCCCAGCACCATAAAGAAATATTTAGTTCTAAAGGAAGAGGTTTGCTTTCCCTGGGTGACTGGGGGAAAAAGAGGCAGAAAGTTCTTAAAAGAGAGGTTGCCTTTGATCCTCTTAATACACTAGATTAAAAACAATTTAATTTATTTTTGCCAGAGGTCTCAGGAGCATCTGTGTCTTGGCTAGCTTTAAAATACTTAAAAAACAATTCAGTCCCATCTCTTGCTTTTATTCCTTTAAATGACCGTGTTAGGTATGAGAGGCTAGCTCCTGCAGCCAAAAAGGTATTTAAACACAGACATGCTATTTGATGGAAACATCACATATATTTACAATCTTCTCTTTACAGCTCTCCAGTCCCTAACTTGGACATCTCCCCATGGGAAAAGGGGAATCCTGAAGAAGACAGGAGGTGCCAACCACTGGATCTTCCCTAAGGCTACAGAAGTTCTGGTGGACATGGGACTCGTCCTCAGCATCCACCCCAACACCAGCGTACCATCACCAAAGCGTTCTACACGCCGGGGCCAGGTTGTCCTGACAGCTCAGGGTGTGGGAGCCTTCGCCCATGAGAAGGCAAGAGGTAGCAGCCATTAGTTATCATTTTGCCATCTAGCAACCTTCTGGCATTGATTTGGCCAATTTTCACATTAATTCATGCAGTTTGAAACAGGGAAAGCCTCAAGTTCACCAAGGTGAGCAGCAGGGGCAGGGTGAAGTATTTCCTTGGCTTCATCTGATAATGTGTAGAGCCAACACGTTATTTTCTGGAGAAGATTACCTCATCACCCTCTACAACTACCTGAAAGGAGGTTTTAGAGAGATGGAGGCTGACCTCTTCTCCCTGGGGACAAGGGATAGGACAAGAGGAAACGGGTTCAAGTTATGTCAGGGCAGGTTTAGATTGGATATCAGGAAACATTTTTACACTGAAAGGGTTATTAAACATTGGAACAGGCTGCCCAGGGAGGGGGTGGATTCACCATCCCTGGAGGTGTTTAAGAAAAGGGTAGATGTGGTACTCAGGGACATGGTTTAGAAGGGGTTTTTGTCAGGGTCAGTTAATGGTTGGACTTGATGATCTTAAAGGTCCCTTCCAACCTCACCGATTCTATGATTCTAACAAGCACGGCCTCACAAGAAACAGTGTCGGGACCGTGCCAGGCCAAGATGCCTCTTTTCCCACGGCCCAAAGGCTGGTGGTCATCGTCTCCCCTTCCCAATTTGCCACCTCTTGCAGCCACAGCCAGACCCTCAGCTTTAGCGAGGAGGTTCCCCTAACCTCGATGAAGCTACAGCTGCCACAACACCCAGCCGACAGGTCTAGCCGGGAGGCAGCCAGCAAGGGAAGGGAGCACCTCTGGAAAGGGTAATGGGGGTAGATATCGCAGACACGTGATGCGTGGCCCTATTTGTGTTCACAAAAGCCTGCTGGGGAGTACAGACCCTTTTCCTTTGGTTGGCCCGAGCAGGAGCGGGGAGACCCAAGCAGAGGGGATGGAAAGCTGCAAGCATCCCAGCTAAAGCTGCTCTGCCCAGCCTGCCAGCACCCTCCTCCCACAGCAGGAATACCTTCGAGGTGCAACAGCTGCTCCAAAACAGGAGAAAAGTCTCTTATCTGGCGCAGCATCACCTCGGCAGAGGAGCCTGCGAGAGGCACGCAATAAAAACAGGGTGGTAACCATAAATCGCTGGCATCTTTTTGGCTGTGCGGAGCCCTTTCAGAGCCACAAGGGAAGGCAAGGCTGCTGCCCCAAGGGACCTGGAACTGCACTGGGGCTGATAACCACACAGGCACACACACACAAATGGGCACAGAGCTAGAAAAGCCAGGGGTGAAAGGGAATCACATTTTAAGGACTGAAAAACAACAACAAAAGAAACTTTCTTTCCTCCCCACAAAATCATTAGAGGGTTTTGAGTCCATTCAGTCATGGCATTTTCATACAAGCTTTGTTAAGATAAACATTGCTTTTAATAAACTTTGTTAGCCCTCCCAAGCCATTCGTTAAACGCAGGGTAATTGCCGAACGTGGAGGTCACAGTTTTACTGAGAATGTTTTTCCTCGAGAAAGCTCCTTCACTTGCTGCTAAAAAACAATCTGCACTTCATACCAAGACCACCCTTAAAAAACCACTTCCCTCTTTTGGGAGAAAAAGAACATAAGCTCCAAACTGTGCCTGTTTCAGAACCAATTTCAAAAATACTAAATACAAAAACATGCCAGACAACACACAAAAGGGTTTATACACATTAGAAAGGTAAGTGAGGCTGCCTTTTCTAACCAAACTGCGACAAATTCAGCCTGTGCAGCACCAGCCCAGTCCCTCTCCCTTCCAATAGACGGACAAACCAAGTCCTTGGATGCGGCATTAAACCCTCCTGAAGCACACGGATGGCACAGGACGAAGCTCTCAAAAATACTCTGAACAGCTGTTTTAATCCCCTCTTCCATTACACTTATCAACAAGAAGGCGAAAAAAACCCCACCAAGCCCCACCTTGCCCCTCTGGGGCTCAGCCTTGCCACGCTGCGCTGACTTCAAGCACACAGCAATACTTAAAACAAACTGGGAACGATCCAGATTAAACAAAACCGGGCGTGGGACGGTGTGGTGGCCCAGACCAGGTTGCTGTACTGACCTTATATTCACGCCCCGGCAGATGAGCAGGGCTCAAATCATCTGGCCAGCGTGGGGTCAGGGGAGCAGCTAGAGAAAACCTGCAGCCCCTGCAGCCCAAACCCCAATTTCTTTGGAGACAGAGGTAAAAGATCACATTCACTGAACTAATAAACATTACACCTGTGGCACAGCTTGGCTTCACATGGCAGACCGTACGTCTTCAGCCCTTCAGAAATGCTCAGGCATGGTGGGAAATGCTTGGGTTGGGTTTACTTTTGTCAGAAACCACACACAGAGTGCAGCGATGGGACCAGTGATGGAGAAGGGCCTTTCATTTCCCCAGCATCAGATCACAATCCCACCCGGGTCAGCTTCTGCTTGCTGCCTGATAGCTGTTAAAGAGCCTCTGTAAAACGAATTGGCTGTTTTAATCCAGTTTCAAGTGGATTGTGCTTAGATCCCAAGGGGGTAAAACCTTCAGCCATCATCAAGTGGACAGGCACATACCCTCCACATAAAGCCCAGTACAACCAGTACTAATCAGCAGCAGCCACGCAGGAGAGAAGCCAAAGACGCAGAGAAGGCTGGAAATCCAGTTACCCACTCCATTCCTAGAAATGATTCAGCTAGATTGGACTTACAGCAAATGGGCAGAAGCACAACAAGTAGCTTGTCTTTGCTCCCCACGTTTTATGAATAAGTATTTCAGCTCCTGAACCCTTGATCTTTCTTCCCATAAAATGCTGTTGCAAAAGCCAACTCATATTTTCCACACACATGGAAAAGTATTTGCTACCCATTCAATTCCTTAAACAAACACATGGACTACTCACTAGCTTTCTCCCTTCCCCCATTTGCATTTTTTCTTACAAAAATGCTTAAGTTTCTTCTTTTTGTGTCTTTCATTTCAATATTACAGTATTTTTTTTGCCTGTGCCATCACTAACTTTTGGAGGGTGGCAGATGACTTTGAGAAGATGCAGTAAACCATTGAAAGGAATACTAGGATTTCTGCTTTCTGTTTACAACCTTATCAGAGCACGGCATTTTCCTGTGAGATTTTCACTCTTGCAGCGCTGTTGACAAGTGAACGAGAAATTAGTAAATGCCTCATCTGCACTGTAATATTTTTTTTTTTTTTAGAAGTCCTAAACCCCTTAAAGCCCAGCAAATAGGAGGGGTGAGGGTGTTTTGGAAATTGTACATGCACAGTGACCATTATATGTTACTTCCAACAAGCTGCTTCCAGCTGTTACGTACAAATACCGGCTGGAAAACGAAGCCCTAGACGAAGTGCAGGCACTGGTGGGAGCTGCTGTCTGGCAGGGCACCGCTCCGCTGACACCACGTACCTTCCGTGCTGTCACAGAACGTGCTGGTCCCTCCTGTCCTGGTGTGTCACCGGCATTGCATCACTGCCAGTGAAATAACACAGCTGCCTCCCTGCCTTTTTTTTTTTCCCCCCTTGTTTTTTTGTTTTCTAAGGGACAGGGAATTTCAATGCCATAAATCTCTGAGCCTATGCCCAGCTCTGTCGCCCACGCAGGCCAGCTTCACTGTGGCACCCTGCTTTTTAAGACCCTGCTTTTTCCCCCGACGTGGCCTCATTTGGGAAAAATAACCCTCTCGCTGCCTGAAAGATGTCATGATTAAGCTTGAAGATTGGCAGCCATGTTATTGCCTGCCGTTATCCCCTTTAGGCCTCTGGGATTACTGCTTTCACTGACCATTATCGGCGCGCTCCCAGGAGCTGCGCCACGTTAAATGGCCTCTCCGATGGCCCCTGCGATCCACTGCAAACCCCTAGTGCTGCTAAAAGGCCCCAGAGCAGCGGCTGGCAAATCTCAGCAGCAACACGCATGAAACTCTTCTGGGTGCTACCACAGAGAAGCAGCAATAGGTGTGATAAGCACTGTCTTGCGAGGCTGCTGCCCTTTGTTACTCTTCAGCAAGCAAATGGCCATGGCCACAGACAGGTTGCCCATGTGGCTTTCAACGACCACCTCCGTGCCACGATCGCGAAGCAGAAAAGTTCGTTTCTCCAGCTTTGGCCACTATTTGCCTGCAGCAAACCTGCCAAGTGCCGCGCTTTACAATGGCAGAGCTACACATGGTCACTGCTTGTCGTTTTATTAGGCTAGCAAAAGACACCAGAGACCACAAAAACTTCTCACCGCATGGTTCAACCACAATTTTAGAAAAAAACACTGCAAATTCCTGCAAAAAGTTCGTAAGAAAAATCCCTTTGCTCTATATTTTGACAGCAGAGATAAAAAACATTTTGGGTGAGCTTTCAATAGTGTTTCCCAAATGATGGACACAGAGAAACCTCTGCTGATTTCTCCAGAGCACCTTCTTTTAATTTTGACAATTAAATGCATTAGCGCAAAGTTCAGCATCGGTTGCAGCTGCAAACGCTCTAGCTGAAACCTGCAAAGCTACGTACTTGTTCAACCAGATTCATGTTATTATCTTTTCCCTTTCCCTTCATTGTGGCAAGAGTAACAATTTAATTAGATGAGGAAAGAAAGAAAAAAAAAAAAAGCCCGTATTATTTATAACTATAGCGCAAGACATTATTTTTAGCCGAAGAACTCTTATGAAAGAAACAGTGCACAAACAGATTTTCATGTACAACTTCCTAAATTTCTGATTTAGAGCCAAACTTCAGGGATGAGTTTAATTTAGGTTTTGATCCTTTTGACCTCAGCACTTGAGCAAGGGCTCCAGTTTTAGGTGCTTGAGGCTTCACTGCTTCCAAGCTCTATAGATCTAAAACTCAACAGGTCCCTCGGCTGCAAATCCAGCGACACCTCAGAAAAGGCAGCCTTTGGAGAAATAAAGCTGTCAGCCTCCTGCAGTTCTTGGGGAAATTTGGGAGGCGGGGGAGCGTCTACCAGGGCACAATACCAGGCCGATAGGAGTGGGACGTATCCCGTTACGGGAACTGTGTGTTCGCAAACAAGCGCCGGAGTCACAGGCTGTTCTGTGCCACGCGGTGGAGATAACACCAACAGGCTTCACGCTGCAAATCCACCCTCCCCGGGAACTTTTTTTTTTTAACCTAAACTATATTTGACATTGCTGTCAAGTATTTCAGCGCAGCTGCTATTCTCAGGTTCTCCTAAAATACACACAGTAGGTACTGTACTATGGCACATATAAACACCTACCTTCCTACCAGAGCTATTTATGACTAAAATAACTTTTCTCCATTTCTGATTTCATTTCCTCTCTCTGGGGCCCGTTCTACGTTGCACAGGAGGTACTTTCAAGACTGTGCCCAGGATCAACCTCTAGCATGAAATAAAGAAATAAAACGTTAGCCTAGTTAGAAATTTAGAATTTAATGTCCAGTTTCGTTTATGGGTGACCAACAAGCAGGACTGGCTCTCTGAGGCTTCACAGTTTAGCAAAAAGGAAGGACTGAAAGTTAGCAGTGGGCTGAGGGGGTGGTGGAGGAGAGGTGCCTGTCATCTGCTGCTCCTCAGACACCACCAGTGTCGGTTCCAGTCTCTGCTGGCCTTAATACATCTACTACTGGGGCTTGCACAGGAGAAGTCCTCTCTAAGTATCTGACCCAACTGCAGTTATCACGGACACAAATTGTTCAGTTGCACAACAGCTACACTTAGCAGTGGTGGATCTTACTCCATCTGAAAACAAACCCCTTGGGTGAAGAAGAACACACATGCTTTTTGGCTGCACTGGAAAAGAATAAAATGGTAGTGTGTAATTTAACAGGCTCTTCCATTCTTCTGGGACACTTTCATGGTTCAGGGGTTCTCCGCTGATGTGATGCATGACAAGGAGCCAGTGGCTCCTCTGCACTGAAACCCAGAGCATCACCTCCTAAACTCACCCATCCAGCTTGGCAAAGGTTCTTCCTCACACAAACACTTCTTGTTTACATCCACCCTCGTACCAGGCAAGTATGAAGGTAAAACATGGCAGTTACAGCGATGAGGGGGCCATATATAGGAACAGACACCTCCACGTGCCCAGCCACTAAGTTTTCCAATGAGCTCCAAGCAGCAGCTCTCTCTACTGCACTCAGCACTCAGCAGTCGAGATGGGGGGAGGTGTTCCCAGCACCCAGTCCTCATCCAAAACCTCCCGCAGAGGTACCTGTTCCACTCAAGATGATCTTGCCGTCAGCGCACATACCCTTCCAAAACCACATTCACACTCAAAGCTTCTTTTCCTCCCCAAGCTTTTGCACAATCCATAACTTCAGCATGACATTAGCTCTTGCACTTCTGGAGGGCTAAGGATAACCGTTCCCTCCTAAGTCTCAGAAATGTTACTCTGGACATAGTGAGCAGCCTCATGCCTTGTCCATGACCATCCTGCCTACTCAGACAGCTATTAACAAATCATTAACCCACACTGAGGCAAAGGCTCCTTTCTGCCTGATGGGATGGGGTCTCAAGCTTTCAGGGCAAAGCTCCTTTGTACTGAACCCACTATGTCCTAGAAATCTTTCTGTGGGCAGCTGTACTCTGTAAAAACAGTGACACATACAGCAAAGATTAATGGGGTTCATCTCTTGCTGCTAAAGGAAAATTAATGCAACTAGCACAAACCAAGGCGATAAGGAAACTGGGGTGACCGAGGCTGAACCCGGACTCCGTGACCCTGTGGCACATGTCCAAGCCCACTCAAGAGGAAGCTCCCGCCCCAGGGAACTGGACACGAATTATTCAGTTCCTGAAGCTGAGCCGCAACCCAGCCCAGCAGGTCCCAGCTGCGGGCACAGGCAGCAGCATCCCTCTGCCTCCCATACGGCCGCTTCCACTCAGTAACCAGTGCCCAACATCAGCGGCAGGACCGAAGCAGCACGGGGAGACAAGCAGCACCTCCATTTGGTCTCAGGGAGAATGCAGAGTACGGGAAGTGGCTGGCACTGGTTTGTGTAATTTCGGTCTTTCTCAGATGCTAAGAAAAGTTGCCTACTGCTAAGATTCTTGCCGTTGCCACTAATTCACAACTGCAGAAAAATGTTATTTACCTGGTCCCTCCCTCAAACAAAATCTAACCAAAAGCCTTGTCCCACTGGAGTGGAGATGGTGCGAATTCACAACCCAAGTGGCGCACAACCACAGAACAGATATCTTAACCCTTTGTTGACCCCATCCAGGCAGTTGGATACCTGCATACGTATGCTGAACCTGTCGCTTCCTTACACAATTCATCAGTTTTCCTAAACAGCTGCTGTTTCACAGGAGCCTTAGTTTTCCTTCTCCTTGCTTTTAAGTTCCCCTTTATTTATAATTAAGGACGTTGAATGAGGACTTTACAGAAATATGCACTTCTAGGATGGAGAAGTGAAATTTGTGACCAGATACTCTAGATACCCCTATATGTCAGTAAATCTGGGACCAGGGGTTAAAAAAAAAAAAAAAATTCATCTGTGCTGCCTGTTCTCCCTGCTCCATAGCCCACAGCTGGAGATGTGAGGCTGGTACTCTTCTGACATCCGCCCATTTAAAACAACTGCTGGATTTGTGGTCAGAGGAAACCCCCCCTCCTTTGTCCTGCCCTGCCCTCAAGATGATACTGACAGGGAAGGCTGCTGGAAGATGTTTTTGTCCTGACTGCTGGCATGGGATCCTCTGCACATCTCATTTAACAGATGCTCTGCACCTGCAACGCCCTCAGTTTCCCCATGCCTTTGCATGCAATACGTAAGTATTGTGGCTTCTGTATTTCAGCTATGGGGCTTTGGTTTGTCTCCAGGTGACAGAAAAGCGTTTTGCCTGACATAGTGTGTGGGATTACCCGGCCAGATGTCTGTGCACCCCATCGCTTGTCTGTCCTCCGTTATCAGGGACTGGGCTTCGCAATGCAGGTCCAGACCCACCGACTTCAGGTCCATTAAAACCTCTTTCTTTGTAGAAGAGAAAGGTGCACATACATTGCTAAAAGAAACTTACTCACACATCCCAACCCAAAGTCATATGGTTTTCTTTCAATTTCTTCTACCTCCTTTTCACACCTTTTAACTGGAATTAGAAGTGGTTTACAGCTAGGACACTTGCATCAAACAAGACGCTGTTTGATAGCCTAGTCTCAGCCCACGTCATGTTAACTCAAGGTTCCTACTTCTCCCAGCTCCTTTCCTCACAGGCTGGAAAATGTGGAAAACAAACAAAAACCACAAAGGACACGTGGAAACGCCTCGATGCAGGACAGACAGGAGAGATTTTCTGATTCACTTTCGACCTTTTCACTTTTCTGTTTTCCTCAGACACTAGGCGATGTGTCCAGGTTCTTGTATGTACATAGGCTGCTAGTTTCTAACTGGTGGAGGCTTCAAGGCACGAGGCGCAGCATGGGAAACAAAAGTTATTTAAATTCCACCGCTCTCCACAAAGGCATAGGAAAGCCCCAGCTGGCAACCAGAACGCTGCAGCACTGACGCTGTTTCTAAAACTTACAAACCAGCCCCCAGCATGTAGTGCTATGCAGGCACTTACCTGCACTTTAAATACGGACATTTGAATTTTTTAATGCACGGAAAGCACACAATGTAGAAGGAAATTATTTTAACAGGACACAGAGCTGCACGGTAATGCTCCCTCCGTGTTAACACAGCCAAAGCTTCAGCCGACAGCACCGGCTACATGACAGAAATACTCCATCAAGCCAGTGCTACGGTTCTCCAAAACTGTAAATGATTACAGAATAATGCCCTGCAATCAAAGAACAAAATGTGTGCTGTAGATTAATCACTTTCCAAGACGGGAAAGGAAAGATAGGCTTGAGAGATAAATCTGGCTGGGGTGTTTATGCAAGCGTATCATGCTCCTTAGTACTGAATGTCCCAGAACTTACAGAGGAAGTAAACACTGTGCTGGGGGGGGGTGTGCGGGGGGTGTGCGAGGGGTGTGCGTGTGCCTGTGCCCGCGCTCACAACCCGAAACGGGACAGCTTGTGAAAAATGCCTAACTTTCAGTTCTGCAACAGGAGCCGCAGAGGTTCGCCTGCCTGCCTGCTCTATTGCTGCTGCCCAGGAAAATCTAAAACAAGGACCCGCTCAGATACAGCCAACACTTCTCTGTGGCATTGCAAACTTTCCTATGGAATTCCCGGGGGATGCCCACGGACTCCTGAGCCCTATCCCTGACGAGGCCGAGCAGCTGTAGCAGGCAGGCCATGCATTCAAAGGCAGGGACTACGAGCACCACTGGTTGGGATTTACTTCTGGAGGCACGCTCCGGCAACCTACATTTTCAGTGTCCCTCTAGCATACACTCACGCTGCTTTTGGCTGTTAAAGCAATGCCAGCTTTCACGCATTCCTCGTTTTTGTGTAAACATATTTACATTTGTAACTCCTAACTGGCTTAACCGCTACACAGGCATTTTGAGGCAAACCCCACCAGCACTTGAATCAAATGCAACACTTGGTTGATGAGAAGCCCAACATGAGCCCGCAATGTCTGCTCACAGCCCAGAAAGCCAATTGCATCCTGGACTGCATCAAAAGAAGCATGCCAGAAGGTTGAGGGAGGTGATTCTGCTCTTCTACTCTGCTCTCATGAGACCCCACCTGGAGTACTGCATCCAGCACTGGGTCCCCAATATAAGAAGGACATGGACCTGTTGGAGTGAGTCCAAAGGAGGGCCACAAAGATGATCCGAGGGCTGGAGCACCTCTCCTATGAGGACAGACTGAGAGACTTGGTGTCATTTAGCCTGGAGAAGAGAAGGCTCCAAAGAGACCTTATAGTGGCCTTCCAGTACCTAAAGGAAGCCTACAGGAAAGATGGGGAGGGACTCTATCAGGGAGTGGAGCGACAGGATTAGGGGTAACGGTTTTAAACTCAAAAGAGGATAGATATAGGTTAGGTATTAGGAAGAAATTCTTTACTGCGAGATAGTGGAACAGGTTGCCCAGAGAAGCTGTGGATGCCCCATCCCTGGAATTGTTCAAGGCCAGGCTGGATGGGGCTTTGAGCAGCCTGGTCTGGTGGGAGGTGTCCCTGCCCATGGCAGGGGGGTTGGAACTGGGTGATCTTTAAGGTCCCTTCCAACCCAAACTAATCTATGATTCTATGACTTTGACAGTCAATTTCGGACACAGTGAACAGTGGATGGACCAGCTGAACGAGGGGGAACGCATTTACACAGAGGGCTCCCAGCGACTTCAGCGCCAGCGCGAGCAAGGGCTAACCCAAGCGGGGGCTTCGGATGAGCAGGTCTGCAGAAACACCCCGCTGCCCTGGCACGAAACCCAGCCCTGAAGGAGGGAAGCAGCCCCAAGGCTGACCCCGATCTCGCAGGGTGAAACTCTGCAGCTCTAAACTTGTGCTGGTGAAGCGGGGTCACCTGCCGAGAGGCACATTCACCACCTGTGAGGTCATAAATTAAATCGCACCTGAGAACATTGTGTCACAACTGCTCCGTGCCACCTGACGGCAACGGGTGCAGGAGGGACCGGCGAACTGGATGTAGAGCAGGGGCTGCATGTAAAAACCCAGCGGTTAGCTGGGCAGCCCTCTGCAAAAACTCGCCAAGGGCATACACCTTGTCCCCGTATCGTCATTCAACACCTTGCAAAAAAGTTACAGAATCTCCAGGCAGAGAGTTTCACTTGACACTGCCGGTTTCGGAGGAGGTCGAGGCACCACGCCGCACCTCCTTACTTGAGGATGACAGTTCTACACCAAACATGTATTTCCACACAGCAGCTGATAGAAATTTCCCGAAAACAAAAGTGAGATACGGTGCCAGGGTATGCCCTGCAACAGCGCTGCACAGAGGGAAAAATACTTCACAGAAACCGACTATTTAAGGTGCGGCCTCCCTGCAAATATCTGGCTTTGTATTAAAATCAATTAACAATACTCTGCTAATAACAAGACTGTGATGTAGCTGCGAGATTCCCCTAAAGCAAAATCCTGCCAACGTTAGTAATTGATTCGGCAACACGCACCAGCTCAATGGCACAGGCGTCTCCAATTCTTGGAAACATTACATCCAGTCTAATTCCCCCCCAAGGTCACCACAACCATCAGAAAAATCCCCGTAGGTGGTGACCCAGAGAGCTGCGCCTGAACAGTTGTTACCTACAGCCTGGGAAACCAGAGCGCGGCACCTGAAAGGCATCGGCCACCACCAGTGAAGCCCTCAGCCGACCCAGCTGCTGGAAGGGCCTGGGGAGCAGTGGTGGAGGATGAACCCCAGATTCCTCCTGCACGAGAGAAAGCAGGGCATGCCATTGCGCTATTCACTGCGATGCCTGCTTGCGTGCACTTCATTGCCGTGGAAGGAGGACAGGGCCCCCCGTTACCTGATTAAAGTTCCTTCCTGGGACTCGTAAACTGCATGCTCTATGGATAAGCTCTTTAAAAGGTCAATTTAAGGTTATTCACACCATTAAATGACTTGATCTAGCACCGAGTCCGTTAGAAGCTGCCTACTGGCTATGAGAGAAGCTAAGTTGTACCCAGCAAAAGCAGCAAAGGTGTCCATCCTCCTACGCTCCAGGGCATCACCTTGCAGTTTTAAGCAACAATTCAGCCTGAGCTTCTCTGTCTAATTCTGAAAACAAAAACACTAATTCTGATAATAAAACCAAAAATGCTTGTCACCTAGATGTGGAGGCATTTACCAGAATCATTAAAGACCAGGCATGAAGTCAGCAGCAGAGGAAGAAGGTACAAGAAAACCAGGGAGCTATGTAAGGAAAAGGCTCTTTACATTTTCCAGTCTAAATACACCAAGTCAGAGGGCACCTAGCAGAGGATGCAGAAAATGGTGTGACTAAGGACTGTGTATTTTCATGTCTTATATATTATCAGTGAGGGACTTGTATGTCTCCTCTCTCCTCACTGATAGGGAAGGAAAAAGGAACAACCCCTCACCATGGAAAGGAGAGCAATTACTACACGTACCATTAACTACCCTAGGGACAGTTCAGTAGCTCTATGAACTGTATAATCTCAGACAGTGTTTGCTGTCTAGTACAGGTCACAGCAAAACAGAGATCAAAGTCTCTCTAAAGCAGCATCCTCCATCTCTGACACAGATGAGCAATCCCTCTGTACACAGTATCAGCAGAGGGCACAGGACTACCCAAATGACTAAGGATTTGCACACTGACACGCACCAGCACTACTTACCTAAGGGTGGATTAGTTAAAAAAAATAAACAATGATGTAAATTATAGGTGGTGCTGTGAGCCCCACCTACACCTCATATTGTCCAACACTTCCTATTATAAAACCCTGTTCCCCATTGCTAATAGCTTTGCAAACCTGAACTGAAACTGGGATTAGAAACAGAGTAAGTGGCCTGCGATAGGCAAGACATGGGAAATACGGAATTCTGGGGCAGGGGAAAAATGTGGAATGGGGAGCTAGACAGAAAACGCCAGGCAAGCTGGACAAGGACAGCAGATCTGGAAAGCAGAAGAGGTTGGCAGAGGGGTGGAAGATCACAGGAAAAGGACGGAGGGATGCATGGAACAGGACTGGAAATGGCAGGGAAGGAGGCTGGGACAGGAGACCGCTGGGGGCGAGGAACTTGGGGAGGGGAGAAGAGGATGCAGGGCTGGGACGGTGCCCATCGGGGAAAACCCACGGATACTGGGGAGGCGAATGACACAGACGAGCACACCGGGAAGGGCATATTTCTTTACTGAGAGCTGAGCGCAACAAATATGCCACAGGGCCCACACAGAGATGACGGGGGATGACCCAAAACCCTTGAACACCCCTTGAAGCATGCAGCCCGACAAGGAGACTGGGGGTGGATAGAATGTGTAAGCTCGTTACTAACGACGGTGTCAGAGTCAGCATGAGAAGTTATTTCAAGCGTTAGGGACAACTTTATTTGTGACACTTTGTACTTCCCGAGCACTTGGCTTTTGTATCGAAACATTTTTTTTCACTGTAGATTTTCGCATAAATGAAGTACACTCTTATTTAGTACTTCTGCTTGGCACTTCACTGAACAGTGTTCTCTATCCACAGAGATACTCTAGTGATACGCAGTTAATGGTCAAGCCAGGCGAAATCCAACTTTCCTACTCCCTGTCTGCTCCTGGAAAATGGGAAAGGCCCATCATTGGCATTGTTCGAACCCACCCGCTGTATTATGGTGCTTCTAAGGAGAAAGCTGCTGGTCCCCACACACCCATACCCACCTGGAAAAATTGGTGGTTTGATACCTGATACAGTTTCCTGCAGAAAATAAGGAAATTACCAACTCTCAGACCACACAGAGCTTTTTTTTAAAAAAAAACAAGCAAACAAACAAAAAAAAAACCCAAAACCAAACAAACCAACAACTATCCAAAGAAAACGTCAAACCAGAAACCAGGCACTCAAGACTGGATAAATTTAGTAAGATGTCATGATTCAACTACAATTGAAGGAAATCCATACTTAATTTCTCAAACAACTGCTATCATACTGTTCAAGCAAACTCTTTATCCTTCAGTGACACCAAATCCACACTATTTCTCAATTTACTGCTTTTTTTCCTTTTTTTTTTTCTTCAATTAGAGAACACTGTCATTCCACATGCTTAGTACGAGCCTGAATAAAAAATGACACGTGAGAAGCTTTTGCCAGGGTTAAGTCCTGACACAGCTGTTGGAAAAACCCAAAATGAACATTTTATCCTGGCCAAATCAGTGTTCTCTTCACTATTTATACTCTTGGATGCAGCAGCTGCAAGTGACGCTACAGGTCATGTTGTCCTAAACGGACAAAGAATCTGAGGATCCTCTCAAGTTTTGGAGGCTTGTTTGTACTTCTGTTCTCCCACTCAATACTCTGCAGCACTGCTGCAGTGATGCCAAGTTGCTGCGAGTTTAAGTAGGGTACCAAGCTCTGGTCAGAATGGATTTTTCAGCTCAGATTTTCCATCTTTTAAAAAAAAAAAAAAAGACTATTTTTCCTGCTTCCATTTTTCAGCACCATAGGATCAACACTGGCTGCTCAGCTGATAATACCCCTCTTTATTTGAAGTTATTTTTCTCCTTTCACCACCCACATTCATCTGGGACTTATTCAGTATTATTCTGCCTGACACCGGTCCAAAACCGCAAACAATTTCTGTAACAGCACAATAAGCAGAGTGGACCCTAACGGAGGCACTTCGTCGTCTAAGAATCCCCTTATGCAACATCCGGTTATGTACCGAAAATAATGTTGAAAAACCTGTAAGCAGGTTAGATACAGCTGTGCCTTTAACAGAACAACTTCTCTGGTATCAGGACCAGCATTTTACAAGCAGGGAAACGTTTCTGCTGTACTTTGGCCTTCTGTCATGAGAGAGAGGTGGAGATTTATGCCCTTTCTTCTTCTAAATTAGACTCCTTCAGTGCCCTATTTCATATCCTTCCTGACAGGTCCCTATTTTGTATTTAAAAAAACCTGCTGTCACTGTGTTGCATAGCAAAAGACCTTTCCAGACAAAAGAGAAAACTCCTACCACTGAGTCAAGCGGCAAGAGGTATCTCTGTGGTTAAAACTGCAAGGATAAAATACTTTGCCCAGCAACATATTCATTTCCAGCAGGATTTGATAAAATTATAATTCACTGTCCAGAAAAAGACTAAAACATTAAACGTATTATACTGAGAAAGTCAAAATAGGTCATTCAATCAGCGTTATTCCCCCTTCATTTCAAACATAATACAAAGCAGTTAAGTAGTTTCTCTTGCAATTAGCATCATCTTTGTCTCCTCGGTGTCTAAAATACACTGGAGATATGGAGCTGCTCTGACTGTGCATCAGCCCAGGCCCTGCCCCCCACCATCCCCGACTTCTCAATAAATACACAGAGATGAAATCCTATCTGCAATGATTTCAATTATGATCATTTTCTTTGGTTTTTCCAATTCCTTGGTCTATCACCTCAAATGACAGACCTTTTCCCACTGATTAAAGAGGAGTACAGATGCGCTCAGGAAGATCTCTAGCATCTCCAACTGCTAATGCACGTCCCACTCCATCCTCCAACCAGAAGGACCTGCTACCCGGCAGAGCCCTGAAGAAGGTGGGCTAGAAACAGCCTCCCTGGGGAACGGCAGGGTTTTAGAGATCTTTCCTGGATGTGAGAAGTCTGACATATGCTTCAGATGCGTTTTCATTTAGAAAAAAAAAAAATGTTGGAAAGACTTTATTTATGTTTCTAATTAGGTAAACAGTATGCTTCTTCCACCTGCTCCCAGCTACCCCACTAGGCCCAGTAGACATCAGATGTCTGTGAACATACATCAGGTTGATTTACTCCCTACTGCTAGTTCACAGAATCCTTCCTCCTCCCAGCCCCCTCTGCCACTACCTCATGGCCTACACACTTTCCCTCTTTTTTTTGTATGTAAAATGGCTTCACTATTGATGTTCAAATACCTTCTTAAGCACACGGCTCCCTTCTAAAAAAACAGAGCTTTCTAAAAAACAGCTCCTCATCAAGTATTTCTCTCCTACCCTAAGTGTGCAAATCTTCTAGGACATTTAAATCAAAAGTATTTTTGCCGTGCATGAACCAGGCTGTAAGAGCAATGGGGCAAGAAATAAGTCTCAACATGCTAAGTGAAGTGAGAATTACACTGTCAACATCATGATGAAAACACCAGTATTAAGTTCGGAGCTTTTGGCTGCTGCACAAACTAGGCTGGAAACCTCTGGCCTGATCCATGCAGAGCTCTGACACGATTTCCATTTTAAAAACGAAGATTTTAGATGTGGCCCATTTATCTGGGCCACATGCATGGCTCAGGCTAGGCAAATGCAGAAGCTGCTTGCAGAAGATTCCCAAAATGCTTCTGAGTTTTTACAGCTCCTCAGTGGCAGCATCATTCTTGGTGCCAAGGCTGTTCTACAAATGCGTCGCAGGACCAGCAGCCTCCCACTGTAGGTCTTGATGAATACTTAAAGAAGCACCATTCACTCTGAAACCTGACATCTCAGACAAATGGTTTTGAGTTCCCCCATACAGTGAAACTTCTAAACACAACAGATCGTGTTGCACAAAAACAGGGACAGCGGCTCTGTGTGTCTCAGCTTACAAGCATCTCAGGACACAACTTGAACTGGCGTCACCTTCTCCTACCAGTTCCTGGAAAAAAACATTCTCTGAAAATTAGTTAAGGTCCAGAGCAGTTTTGCAGAACAAACAGCAGGTTATAGGCTTTCAGGAAACCATATCACTGCTCTCAGCACAAAACCAATCAGCAAAAAAGGTGATAACGTGGGAGCCTGTGAGAGTCTCACACAAAGACATTCTTTGTTGAGCGCTGTTCTCACTTATCAAATGCCAAATTTTATGTACTAAGCATATCTAGAACTTTATATATGAAACTGATAAATCCTCCATGAAGTACTAGCAAATATATTTACACAAGATTGGTGTTCACTGCCTAACTTCACAAATATCCGCAAAGTCAGAAACTTTTGATCTGGATTAAGTCTGGCATTTTAAGGTATGTTTACACTGCAAATTTCATGTTAGAAAGCAGGGCTACCTTTGGTCATAACGTGTCTTTGGAGAGCTGAAATAGCTGCCTGAAGAGCTAGTGTAGAGAGGAAAAAAAAACAAATACAGCAGGTTTTAAGGGCACTGACACATAATTGGCATATATATCAAGATAATTCAGTCCACATTCTAGATAAAACAAATATGGCCCTGGAAGTTGTGTCCTAAAATGATTTCTTTAGACTAATGTATTTATTCTTCTTCATCCTATTTTGGAAAAAATACAGAAACCAACATGGTATAGCATGAGAAAACACTAAGTTGTAAGGGGAAATCACCTACAATGTCAGAGGTGCTGGCTGCCTAGACTAGGAGAGTAGTTTGTATTAGCCTATTATTAGCTAATTAATATGTCTTTAAACAAAGCTTTGTTTACTTAAGTGCAACACAGTTACTAATACTCCCTGGTCCTGCTCAGTCCTCACCGGGAGTCCCGGCTCAGCTGCAATCAGGATTTTAAGCACTGCTGGCTTGAGTCTTACTTACACTAATGCAAACGCACACTGCTGCGGCACCGTACGAGAGCCCCACGCTGCGGCTTTAACATGGCCTTTAGCAGGGACAAGAGTCAGACCCTGCTCTCTTCACTTCATCTACCCATGAAAGTTGCACCGTCATAGGCTGGGCTGTATCCATGCAAACTGGTTTCCCATTCCCACCAGGAACTGCTTTGGACCGAGCAGTCGCAGCGGCCGGGAGGCAGAGCAAAGCCCAAGCAGACACATGCCGATGTCTTTGTGTTGCTCCTCTATCTGTCCTCCCCCAGCTGGACGCTCTCTGTCCTCATCAGCCTTCCGACTTATCTGCTGCCTCCCACTCCTCTGGGGTCGCGATAAGCAGATGTTACCTCCCTGTCCAAGTCCTGGCACCCAGCCTGGACCTGCCCTTTTCTCCTCATGCGACTCAGGAGCTAGCAAACCTACAAAAAAACTTTTTTCCTAGGACTGCATCCCACATGCTGGTCACAATCCTGGGTGTTTCCATGGCCTCCACTGCTCCCTGCGGAGAGCCAAAGGTCTCAGAAAGCCAGGGATGAGGAGGCAGGCTGGCCTGAAGGCACGGCAAGGCTGAGGGCTGGGTTATGAGCAGCCTCCAGGCAGACCCATAGCACAACACAAAGCGTGAAGGCAGCCTCAGAGGCAGGTGTCAAAAGAGAAAAACAGCACCTTCGGCAGCGCTGCTGCCTCCTGCCCTCATTCCGGAGCTCTCGAAAGGATTCTGGCATGGAGACGTCAGCACGGACCCACCCTTCATCTCAGCACGGGCAGTGGGTGAAGGGATGCAGAAGTGGCATGATCCAGTGACTCAACGCATGGAAATGCCGCACGGCAGCACTCAGGAGAGCAGCAGCCATAGACTGCACCCCCAGAGCCCCACACCCACTGCGAGCAGCCTCCTGCCCCCCCAAAACTGGCAGGTAGCACTCTCCGGGAGACCCGGAGCTGTCAGTGCCACACACCGTCCTCCTGGCCTCAAGTGGACCTTCCTCCAGCCCTGTGGCAATGATCCGCAGGCTGCCTCTGCCCTCCTGCCCCAGCACACTCCTCCCTTGCAAGTCTCTTTACACTTGGTGAGTGGCAACTTCACCAGCAGGGGAAAAAAAATCACAAAGAAAAGCAAAAGAATACCTTGCCAAATAAACATGTTCAAGTGAGAACCCAGCATTTCATAATTCAGCTCTTAAGTACACGGCATGTTGCGATCAAGCAAGCGATCCATACAATTCGTTAGCACACGTCTGTTGTAAGAGCTAATTTTTCACAAGGCACTTCTTTACCAGTACAAATGCCCAGAAAGGCATTTCTCTGTCAGTGAAATCTTACAAAGGTTTTTTCTATCAGTAGAAGTTTTTAAATAGCCTTTATTTTTAAAAGGTATCAGTGTACAGATAAAGAGAATTGCCCCAATAAGCGAAGTCCAGGTAGGACACAGAGTAATTAACAAAGCACCAATGCTGTTAACTCCTGACATGCCTCAAATTCCCTGCAAAGCAGCATCAGGAGCATATGGGTCCTTGAACAAATATGTGCAAGGGGGGCGGCCCAGAGAAAGGACTCTGGCTTTGCAGGGCATGACCGGCTCCTCCCGGACCCCACAGCTACGCGCAGCATCGGGAGGAACCACTCTGGCAAAAAGCAATGGTGACACGGCGACGCTCTTCTCCCCCAGCCCCGCGGAAAGGCAGCTCCCTTGCTATTTCACCACAGGGATGAGGCAGAGCACTAACACGATCACTTGCTTGTTCCCAACCCCGTACACTGCCCCAAAATTGCTCTTCATCAAACCAGTCGCCTCCACGCTGTATCCCCAACCGAAAAGCAGCTACGTGCCATGCACAGCTACGAGCCAGCCCTCCATTTCCCACACAGGCACCCCATGCACCATGCAACGCCCCCCCCGGCTGGTGTTACAAAGGGAAAACCGGAGAAGGTGAAGTAGGACATAATGTCCCTGGAGTCTGACAAGACAGGAATGCGGCGTTGGGGATGGGGGATTGAGGAATGGAATTTATTTCTTTTTAAATATTGGTATTTGGAAATTGAAGAAGTGATCTCTGCTTGTTACTCCTCTCATCTCACAGGTTTCAGACCAATGACCTGTGACTACCCTTGCCCAATACATCGCCCAGGAGATAACTTGGATAACGCAGCTGGTGACTGCAGCAGGATATAACCTGCTGTTGCTGGAGGCCACGCTCCACTCCATCAGTGGCCTGTGCTCAACGGCTGCGGGAGCCTCAAGGTCCGTCATCCTCAGAGAGCTGAAGACGCCCTCCCTGCAGGGCACCACAGGGTGCCCCAACAACTTCCATGCACCCCCTCCAGCCTTGCACACCTGAGCTTTTCCTACTCCTCCGCCCCAAACACGGGCTGGGGCCACATCACCGCAGGCCTCCGGATCTCCCTGCAGTTCCTGGCAAGCTGAGAAGTGTGGCTCTTTCTCTGGCTGCCTCAACCAGAAGAGCAAGAGCTGTACCCACCGCTAGCAAAAACCACTTGGGAACACACTGGTTTGCTTGGGAAAGCTAAGTTGATGTCAAATAAATGTCAAATACACACGGGTAAGGAGTTGGTGCCTGTCAGTGGTGCAATAGTATCCCACACACGCAACTGGAACATCAGGAAACCGGTACAGCGCCGCAGAGAAGGACGGGATACCCCATCCTGATTTCACCTGAAGCAAGTTACAACAAAACATCTCACTCCAAAGGAAAATCCCCTTCTGTAGACAAGCCACTTTTTAATAATAAGTGCTAAATGGACTATTCAAGCAGGTAATTAATGTTAATTAACATATGTCAGGCCATAAATTGGCTAAATGCACCTCATTTTCCAAGCTTAGTGTGTGGCAATGCTCAGGAAATTGTAACAGAAAAAGAATAGACTAAGTTTGTAGAAGCACAAAAAGAAAGAGCAAATAAAAGGTTAAGCATAATCTTTACTTAACTCATGGCGTGCTGAGCCAGCACTACCGAAAACTGAATGACTGTGCACATTACCTGAACACTTCATTTTGCTCCTGAACCACTGTGCCACGCACGTACTTGTCAGCCCCAAAAAAAGCCACATCAAAAAAAACCCTGCCGCTCCTCGCGCACTGTGTTATCAGGCAGGCCTTTATTGGGATGCTCCCTACGTGCTGCGGAGCCTGGATGTGCCTCCTGCCCCGGGACCTGGCGAGGCTCATGGCCCCTTTCCAGCGCCGACTTGGGAATCGCAATGTTTTGTGGCAGAGGGAAAGGAACAGCAGCAGGAGGATGCTCAGAGCTCGTCCTCCTCCAGAGAGAGTCTGCCTCGAAACGCGGAGGGCCTCGTGCCTTTAGAAGAAACTAACGCTGCTGCCATTTTATAATCCTGCCCTTGGGCGCGTTTTCTGTGACGGAGATAGTAGCAAGGCTTTAAAAAAGTGGGAGAGAAAACAAGAACACACAAAGATTTTAGTCTAAGTAACAACTTGCATTAGGAAACACTTTCAGTTTCTCCCTTGGCAAGCCGCCACTACGCCAAGACCCACTGTAATTGCATTGCAAATAAGAAACAATCCTCACAAAAGCTTTTCCATACTTCCACGCAAAATTACCGGCTGCCAAAATCTTGCAGGGCACCTTTAGGAGTCTGCCACCTAGAGAAATGCTTTGGCTGTTAATCCTCAATTTTGCCTTATCTCCAAGGCAATCCCTTTGGCCTCCCTTTGAACCCAGCACATCCACCCGTAATTTTCTGGGCTCATTTCACGCTTGTTCTCCCCCATCCACCCCACGCCAAGCTGGCTGAAAACAGCCCGGACGTGTGGGGGGCTGCACATTCACACACACACACACCGCCTGCCTTCTGCAAGGGACGCCACCGACCCCCGGCTTCTACTTTGTCCACCTCAGCACAAAGAGCTTTCACAAAACCACCGGGCTAACCCTAATCACTCGCCTTTCTAAATGCACCAGCACGTGCCCAGCCTCCCCTAATCTCCCAGGATTACAGCGAAGTGGTGTAGCACCACCAAAATGACCCGAATACAAAATGGCCTGGCATGTAAGACACCGCTCGCGTTACTAGGACAAAACCAAGCAGAAGCAGGACATTCCAGGGCAGGAGAGCCAGGACGTTTCTCTTCCCCAGCCTGATAAGTCTCAGACAGTGTTTGTTCAAGCCAATACAATACAGCAGATATAAAAGAGACTAAGGTGATTTAATTTTTAGTAGCATTAACCATGTACTTTCAAACACGCGGGTAAGTGTAGGAGCCAACCTCTTGACTCTCAAACTTCCTATTTTAAATACGCTCAAATATTGACACTAATAACCTATTACAGACAACACTGACATTGCACGGCAGTTTTAGGTAACCTTCTGCCTCGAAAAAACTGAGGAACATTGATTACAGTATTTGTCACACAGGTTTACCTGACAGCAATACTATCCGGCATCTTTCACTGGAGGTTTCCCATTAACATCAAAAGTTAAGTTTATCAGAGTCTGCGACTCTTTGCAGTTGATGACATTCACCGAGGCGATGTGCTTATATCTACATTTAACAAGTCCTTTGGTGGAGGTGCTCCTCACTGTCTCGCTGTGGATCAAACAATGTCAATGATTTCGGGAGAGCTACTCGGTGTCTCTCTCTCTCTCTCCTCTAATAGCTGTCGCCTGCCTGCATGAGCTGGGGAAAAGTGAGATCTTTGATGTACATTACAGATATAAAATAATCATGTGCGCTAATATCTACATATGGTTTCTACTGGAAAGTTTATAAAGTCATTTGTTACTTTGATACTAAAAAGTATACTCCTCTTTGATGCAAAGCAGCTTGTTATCCAGTGGTTTTGACTCTGGGGCCGGAACCGCACATCTCTCTGTGTTGCTTCAGCACAAAATTCACTTAACAAACGTTACTGAGTATTTTGTGAAAGCACAACATAGTAAGGCTTTGATCAGGTAAGATGCTTAAGCAGTAAGTTTAAGCACACAAGTAATCCCAGTGAAGTCCCAAGGATCCATTCACGTGCTTAAGCTCATGCTCGCTTCGGTAGATCAAAACTTAAAATAATTGGGCTACAGTGTGCAACACAAACCCTTCTGTACAGATGAACAAGGCAGCTCAAAATTAGAAAATAAAAAAGTGAGAATATAATAGAAGAAGAATATTTATACTAGCAGTTAACTGAGAAACACACTCTTTAAAAAAAAAAGAAAAAAGAGACAACAGAAAAAAAAATTAAACTGATGTGAACTCCAGTTTTATGCTGCCACTCCTGATAAAGACATTGTGTGCCACTTTGAGGAAGGAGACATAAGAACAGAGAGTGCTATTGCTTCCTTCCCACATCCTTTGCAAAAAGATGATTAAAAAAGTCCGACACGTCGTGAGTATCAGCATCTGGCAAACAGATTTAGACATCTGTCTACATCGCTTGCAAATTTCTCAAGTCTTTTCAAGTCTCAACAATTAGAGAACAGACTTGTGCGTTTGCTACACTGAAGGGACTGCAGCCCTTCGGTACATATCGGTCGATAAAACCTGATAAGGAATGATGAAATGTCCACGTACAAAGTTTACAAAAATCTCCCCTTCAAAGTAAACATCCCAGCAGCTAGTATTTATCTTTCGTGAGGAAGATGAATGCAACAGGTGTAAACCAAATAGGCTTATGATATAAAAAACAAATCAAAGCAAATCAGCTGCATTTAAATTTGGGAACTGCTGGTATCTGCGTATAAAGGACCAGATTCATCATCTTGCCATACCACTCAACAGAGGAAAATAGTCCCCCTAGTGTACTCCACATGTAGAAAAGACTGTTTCACAAGATAGTGCTGCAAGAAATTACAAAATAACATTTTAGGAAGAGATAGGGAAGTACTTAAGCTATAGTGAAACCGGGCACCTCTACAATATACACGGCCACAGAGGTGTTTCAGTTTCCTAAATCAAGACTATTGAGTGAAGTGAGTGACTGCATCCTAAATATTTGGTGGAAGAAACTAGGTTTTGAAGTCAGAACAGTAGCTTTGTGACTGCAGGACATCGACAGGGTAATGGATATCTGAATTGGGAAAGACGGGTTGATGTGGTCAGCGGGGAGCTCCGTGGAAGCACCCGCAACAGCCGCCTGGCACAGAGCATGTCACGAGGGTGAAACCAGCTCACCCTCAGACCTTTTCCCCCTGGCTCCAAGTCATGATAAATATAAATACCGACCCTCCATCAGGATCCAAGACAGTAAGCGGATATTGAAGCATGCATCTAAACCCTTCCCGGTGATTTGGAAGTGTACGGGATCATATGAAACTGGGCTGCCCGTGGGACACGAGAGCATCCGCAGCGTGCCGGCTCTGCAGCCCTGCACCGTACGCTACTTCCCTAGTTAGTTCTCAGGCAGTGTGAGGTTAGTTAACGTCCCACCGGGGACAGGGGGAGCGAGAAGCGGAGAAGATCGTTTGGGGGAGGGAGGGGGTGTGTATTGAGCAAATCTTATCTGAATTAGCGAAAACATAATATATGCCTTCCTAACCACATCTGAACTGTTCACTTCTGCTTTAATGCCCTAGGGAAAAAAAAAAAAAAGAGAGGAAAAAAAAAGTGATAGTTGTAACTTTAATTTATAGCTCTTAAAATAATTGTTTTGAGGAGTATAATCCCAGCTATGTTTACGGATTATGGTATTCAGCACATCTCACTGGAAATGGTATTAATATTTCATATATAATAATACAAAAGATAATAAAACCAAGTTCTCTTCTTCCCTTTGTTTAAAATGACAATTTTCCCAGAGCAGAATATTGTTAAATGGGCTTGCTGCCTTCAAAGACGAACTTAGCTGTGTAAAAATATTCTAAATTAAGATAAAAGCTTTCTGATACAGAAGTATCTTCTGTTCATTTAAAATCTCAGTGTAACTAGCAATCTGAAAAAGTCTGATGTGAAAAGCTGACATTAGTTCCCGAAGAGTTGTATTCATTACCTGCGAGGGAAACAAAGATGATAATAACATATAATGTGTTTCAGCATCGGGAGACTAAGATGGAGTCTCTATTTTAGAGTGTTGCCTCTGCACAAACTAATTTACGTTCCAGCCAAAGAAACTGAAATCGTCCTCTCCTGAACGTATATGCATACGTTAAAAGAAACTCTAGTCCTGCTAAGGAATTAAAATTTTGCAGTTTTGGCTGCCTGGCAAATTATTAGCTCCTGACCTCTCCTTTGCCCCTTTCAGAATGCCCCTGCACCCGCCCTTAACACCTCACCCTAACTTCCAGAGATGGCTCACAGTCATTAGAGAGGCAGAATTTTCTCCTACCAGCGTGCCTGCATCTCCCGAGAAAGGTCATCTTAACGGCTTGTGAGAAACTTCTGAACTAAATTATATCAGAGGAATCTCAAGGGATCCAAGTTTTTAACATTTTAATTAGCTCCAAGTACCAGTTAATGCTGCTCAGCAAAGGAATCAATATCAAATTAACAGTATAAATTGTCAGAAAAATTGTGACTGTATGAAGCATACTAATCAATGTGAGCACTTTCCGTTACGGCCCAGATCCTGCTTCTGCTGGAAGCGAAGGGGAGTTTTCCCACCAAATTCAGCCGAAACAGTATCAGCCCCATTGTTCGATAAGTCTTCCCTTGAATTGAGTATCAAGAATTTACTGAAAATTCAAAGTATCAGATAAAAAGGCTGCATTTGTCATAGCAGCTGTCATCTAAAGCCACTGCTTCTGCGTGAAACCAAACAACTTACGAAGGCATAGGCTGTCACTGGAAGACGTAACCCTTTATCACGCTCCGTGTCGCACTTGTAAAGTCAGATCAAAATTCAACACCTTAAAACAGAGGCGAAAGCTGTAATAACGATCTGTGTTTTTAAGAGCCTTGTCTTGAATCGGCTACGCCACCGATAAAACTTTGTGTTTATACTTTCCCCAGCCTGAGACAAGTCTGTCAGTGAAATGCTTCCTCTACAGTGCTCCGTTTGGAAGGTAAAAAATCACACAGCTGCACTTCAGTTCCTAGCAGCAAGTCCCAGTAAGGCACCAAAATATGAGACAGGGCTGCTAATACGAAAACTGCCAGAAATGTTTCATCCATACAGTATTTCCGACTGATCTGTATACTGTAAGTTATCCCCTGATATAAAGCTAGAGAAATTCAAAGAGAAAAATTAATTTCTCTGTAACGCGATAAAACTTCCCGGCAAATTTGCCTTCAGCCATCCATTCAAAAAAACTCGATGTTGCCAGCATCGGCCCTCGGCAGTAACTGAGCCGTTCCGGGATTTCCCTCTGCAAACAGCATTGACATGGAGCAGCACCTGCATTTCTGCAGAGCTGCAAGTACGTGACATTTCAGTGTCCGATAGACACCAATAGATGGACGTGGAAAACAAGGAGAAAAAAAGCAGTTCTAGAAATCACTACAAATGTGCTTTACGTGCAGCACCGGCTCCTGGAGGCCTTATTAGACTCTGTCTTTGAGAGCAAAAGCCCTGCCTGCCTGCAACGTGCTTTTGCCCGCGCTAAGTAAACAAGCCACAAACCCAGATTTATTTTGTTTTGTCACTTATCAAAACGGTAGTAATCTTAGCTGCTAACTGTCGCAACGCTGAACGGAAAATGCTCGGATATATGGGATTTATCAGTAGACGGTGCCCTCATAGATTGGCACCGCAGGAAGCGCAAACCGAGCGTTCCTGTGGCTGAGCAGCCAATAACTCCACACTTCGATTAACTTTACGAAGAAATGTCAAGACCCGAATTTCCCTCTATTGCCTTTGAGGAACGTGTGGGAAACCACAGGGGTATTTCTTGACACAAATAATAGACTTGTTCTGTATTTGAGCTTTGAGACTCCGACTGACCCCGCATAAAAGCAACTCTGCTTATTTCCAGTACGAGCTACACCGAAGGCACCTCTAACTTAAAAAAAAAACAAAACAAAACCCCACCCTTAAAAACTATTTTTTTCCTTTCTTTTTTTTCCCCTTTTTCTTTCCCTGCTTAGGTGTTTGTGCACCAGAGAAGCCAGCTCCGCTCCAGCGTCTTCCCTCCTCCCGGAGTTCGCAGCCCTCCCCGCTTGCACACAGCAACAGGAAAGCTCCAAAACTTTTCTTACCCCCTCCCATAAAATAAATAAATAAATAATAATAA
>VXBO01003444.1:178801-189723 GCA_013400135.1 Rhinoptilus africanus
CGGTCCCGGTCCCGGTCCCGGTCCCGGTCCCGGTCCCGGTCCCGGTCCCGGTCCCGGTCCCGGTCGGCGCGCGGGAGAGGGGCTCCGGTAAGGCCCCCTGCAGGGCCTGCCCGGACCCCGTCGCATGAAGCCGCCCGAGCGGGCTGCGGGCACCGCCTGCGGTGGCGCCGGGAGAAAAGGCCTTTCCTGAAGGTACCGTGACGCCCGCACGAGGGTCAGGGTCAGTCGAGGGTCAGGTGAAGGGGTCCCTCGGTTTCCCGGTTCCCCTTGTCCCAGAGCAAAGTCGGAGCCCCCCTCTCTGCGGGAGAGCAGGACACACACCGCCCTGGGTGCGGGGAAGGGCGCGGGTGCCCCTGGGGCAGCGGGGCCCGGTGTGGTCAGTGCCCAGAGGTGGGGCACCCACGGGAGACCTGAAAGCCGTGCCTCTGCAACGGTGGCGTTGCTGCCTGCCTGCATTGGGACAAATGTCCCCGAGGTGGCCATCCTGACCGCATGGTGCTCTGCAGGGATGTAGCCTCGGTCCCTGCTTCGTTAGAGCCGTGCTTGTACAGCAGGGCCCTAAAATAACTGCCTTTCGCAGTCCCGCTTCCCTCTGCCCGCAGAGACAAGGCACGCGGGTACAGCGGCGGCTTTAACTGGGGATGGGGTGGAGAGAGTGGGTGGCTGCAGGGAAGGGTGTCCCTTTGCTGGGCCGGCAGCCTGGCCTCCCCTTCTGAGAGCAGGTGCCTCTACAGCCTGTTTCAGTTCCTTCAAAGAATTAATTAATTTCTCCTGTATGTGGCCCCTGGAGGAAGAAGCCCAAGCACCTCCCTCCCTCTGTCATTCTGTCTCTGCAGCGATCAGAGCGCTCGCTTAGGGGCTGGGGATGTGGCTCCTGGTCCTTTTCCCAGAACTTTGTGTTTTGTCTTCTGACAAAATGTTCGATGTATAGTACATAGTGCAGACTTGGAAAAAAGGGGACTGAAATCCAGGGCTGCTCCCCTCCCTTCCCCGTGGCAATGTTATTATTGCTAGGTCATGGCCTCTTCCTTGATTGCTGCCATGAATCCTGAATCCCCACCCTCTCCCGGAGGCAGCAGTACGGGTTCAACAGGCTGGTTGAAAATGGAGCTTGCGTTGGGCTAGCCTGCCTCCCTCCGCCGGTGGGTAAGAGACGCTTTGGGAAGGTCAGAGGGAGGCATCTGAACCCCATCGAGCAGAAGTGGGCGAGAAGCTGACCTTGGGTCTCCTGGCGTGGGGGGCACTGCAAGGCACATGGAGTGGGGGGGGAAGTTCCACACACCCACACCCGCCCCCGGGGAGCTGAGAAAGGGTTCAAAGGGGCTGGTGAGTGTTAAGCAAAAGCAGTCAGCGGCTCAGCACATGGTGGGGAAGTTGTTGATAAGCGTTTGCAGCTGGTTCTCTCTCTTCCTCCCACCCGGGAGGAACCATGCGGCTGCTGACTCAGGAGCTGCATCAAGTTGGAGGAATGGGACTGAGGGTTGCATTTCCCAAGTGCCTGGGACGCGCTGCAGCGAGCCATGGCATAGCGACGGGCACCTCCTACCTGCTGTCTCCTCTTGGAAGAGCGATCAGAGCAGTGTGCCGTGAGGAGCTGGAGCCCGCTGGTATGTGGTGGATGCGCTCTGAGCGGGCTGCGCAGCTGGGGCTGCAGGGTCTCGCCTTGCACCGAGACGTGTCTGAGCTCCGAATTCCAGCGCTGGGCCCAGAGAGAAGAGAGGCACGGAGCTGCCCAACGTGGGGTGGTTCTGGGTGTGCCAAAAGCAGAATGTCCTGTATCTTGGGATGCTGACAGACTAAAAATAGGACTCCAGAGCCTCCAGGATTAGACATCGGTTGAGCTGTGGCTTTTGGGAGGGCAGTTCTGAACTTTAATGCCCCAGTTCTGCCCAGGTCCTGCTTCTGCTGTTAAAGGCCTTACATTCCTTGCAGCTCATGCAAATGTCACTTAAACGTGCTCGGGGTGTGCAATTATAGCTAACTGCCCTGCAAACTCCTCCTGGAATCTGAAAAGTTGAATTCTTCCACTTGCGCACACCCTCGACCGCCTTGCAAAATTAATTCCTCCAGTTTAGCAAACGGCGGTGTTAAAGGCGTGCATCTCTAGTCGTTTGCCGTTTTTTTTACCTGTGGAGAGCCAATGACAGCGAGAGTAAGACCTCATTTTATTCTTTTAATTATTTTTGGGAGGTATCATTTAAGTGAGCACACGTGATTGAATACTGCTGAGAACCGATATCCTGAAGAGCCTGCTGTTTCTAAATACAGTAGCTACTCTTCATAATATGCATTAAATATATAAAGCTTAAAATATATCTAGGTAGAGGTAGTATAAGCCTTGTTTTACCAAAATGGATCTTTTTTTTTTTTTTCCTTGGAAGTAAATAGGGAAAACTGGGGAGGAACTCTAGCTGAGGTCTGACAGATGTTCAAGTACATGAAGCTTAAAGAAGAATGTATGCTATTCAGTTTGCTCACAGAGGCTTTGTGACCTGTGTCTTCGCAGTAATGATGACACAAGCTTTTTTGAATAAAAGGAAGAAATTAACTGCCTTGGCTAATTGTACCCTTGCTAGCTAGCTAACCAAGGACACCATTTGACTGTGAAAATTGTTGGTGCACCCAAATCTCTCAGCTGGGAAGAATATCTGAAGTGAGAGTGTTCCCATATCTGTGGGTTTGAAGGGCTATTTGAAAATCTTCCTAATTGGGAAATTAAATGCTATTGCTTTAAAACAGTGGTGCGCTGCTTTGAAAAATTAAGACCATATGGAATCATTTATTACTTTTCAATATGTATTCAGTCTCTGGTGCAATTTTATGTACCCGCTAATGCATAAAGTCTTTTGGAGCAGGAATAAAGCACCACAAAGCATGATTTAATGCTATAGGGTCACCAAATCTGTTTCAGATTACTGGATGTTTCAATCTGCTGAAAAGAAGGGGATGTCCCTGAACCAATGAAACAATGACGGCCGGGGGGGGGGGGGGAAGGGGGGAAAACCAAAAATCTGGAACACTTTGGAAATATAGTGCACATATCAACAAAAACTTTTAAAGGATGCAGTGGGGATTTGGTCATGTAAGAGATACAGTTATGAAACAAATTATACTAAGTAACAGGAAAGTTAAAACAAAGTCAGTATTAATAGTACAATACTTGGTTGCAATTTAAGGTGTCTTAATGAATTATGTTTTCAGAGTCCAGGCCCACTTAAGCATGTGACTGTAACAGAAAATAAGAGCAAGTAATCCGTGAGTGCACAAAAGTGCTTTTGTTTATAGTTCTGCGGTCACTGGAAGTGCTATTCTTGTGCTTACTCACAAACACCTCTGGCTCTTTCTTCCAGAAATCCTAGCCAAACATTTTTGTTCTGACTTTGTTAGAAGAGGACTTTGTGCTTCGGTTCTCTTCATACGAATTCTATGAGGTTCAGTCTTACAGTGCTGTTCCTCTGGCAAGGGGCTGAGATGGCTCTAGTGGCTTAGCTGCTGCTTTTTTGGGTTGGGTTTTGGTTTTTTTTTTTGCCTTTTTCTTGCCCTGAGTGACAATCCGTGGGGCAATCTTTGCTCTCAGGGCCTGGGCATTTTCCTTTTGCTGGTTCAGCAGAGACCAGGGAGAGGCCAAGGCTGACAAGTTAACCGTGCGTGGTCCGTGCCACCTGGCAATGAGCTCTGCAGCCATGGGAGGCAATCTTTATGCCTTTATCATGAACCCAAGAGCAGTATAACCCTCTGGCTAGTTATACTTTAACAGAAAACCATTTTTCATCTTGCTGTGGTGTTGTGCTTTCTTTTAAATGTCATCTGTAGAGTCTCCCAGTGAGTGGGAGCTTTAGTTTTGCTTTGAATTTCTTACAGCTACAAAAAATTTTCATATGAACCTGATCCCCTAGGTTCCTGAAAAAAGAGCCAGATTCTTTCTTAGAGGCTTAAGCAAGTTAAAAAGAGTTTGCAGTAACTTGTACACTTCGATCAAACTATTTTGTCAGTATATATTTGCCACTTAAAACCAGTAGATTAATTGACTGGTTCTTTTATTAAGGTTGAAATCTGTCATTTTTAGAAAAGTTATTAAGCAAGTAAATGAATCTTCAGCTTTCCTGTAGCTCTGAAGCTTGTTATTCATTGCTGTGCCTTCCATCATTCTTTAAACATTTGATAATTTATAGTAGTAATTTCAAATAAATTCAGATATTTTTTTAAAAAATAGAGTATGTGTGCTTCTTTTGGATCAACACCTTAACTTGACATCTCCTGCCTGCTCAAATTATAGCATCAAAATAAAATTCTACAGGCAAAATGAAGCCAGTTGAATGAATGCATAGTTGGGATTAAGACAAATAACCATGAGAAGTAATTGCTGTCTGTGAATAACTTTTATCCAGATCCTATATCTTAAGGAAAATCTCATTGGAAAATCTAAAGTAAAAGCCTCTTTAAAGTCCTTTAAAACTTTCCTGAGAGTAGTTGTTGGTTTAGGCATGTATTCCAACTTTAACTTGTAAGTATGACTATTACTTGCCCATAGATGGCAATAGCATTACACCATTCAAGTAGCCCCCAGCCTGTGAAATGAGGCTGTGATGGTGGTGGGTATTAACTTGGGGAAAGGAAAGAAAAAATATCTTGCCTTTTTTATTTTTGGCTGCAGCAGTGGTGATGGGGACTGTTCTACTTGCAAGAACGTTGGGACTAATCATGTGAGAAAAGATCCAGGAGTGATGAGGCAGCGTATTTCCCACGTCTGAGGTCAGGATTTGCTCTGTGAAGCTGACCTTTAAAAAAGCCTGAAAATGAGGAATGTGGCACTAGAGAGCAGAGCAGGAAGCACGAAATGATGCAAGATATGTTTCTTCTGCATATGAAACAATTTTTTTTTTTTTTTAAAGCTCCAGGTTTGTGATTCAGCATTTTATGCCACCAACAGAATATAAGAAAGGGGAAAATTCTGTGGAAAAGGAGAAATTCTTACCATTCTAGTAAAAAAATCTAATAAAATCTTAGCCATCAAGAATTTCTGTTCCCCTGTGAGATGGGGGAGGGGATCTATCTTTTCCCCAAATCACTTTTCCCTCAACCTCCTTCTCTGAGAACCCTGGAATGATAGAAAAAGTGTTATATAGGCTTAGCCTGGACGCCTCATCTATCTATATCCGGGGTGAAATGCTACCAGCTTTGTTGGCATCGCATAGCTGCCGTACTGCTGTTTTGACTCTGACAAGTGACAGCAGGACAGGTCTGCCGTGTGAAGGCTTCAGGATGCCAGCACTGGCTGGGTGTTTCATGCAGAATGGGCAGCTCGGTGACCCCCCAGGGCTAACGCATCAGCCCAGGAGAGGTTGCCAGCCTGGTTTAGTCCCAGTTGCATGGTGATGCAAGACCTCAGACACAAGCCCTCCTCTCTGAGCTTATGCAAAAGTGCCTGTACTGCCTTTTCTTCCTTATTTCTTGTCTTTTCTTCCCGTGCCCTTTCTCTTGCTGAGACTCATGAAGGTGCACTGAAAGGCCTGATGTGCCTGCCAGAGGGTCTGCTGTGATGGAAATTGTTAAAGAAGTCTGAACCACTAATACTCCATATTCCTTTACGGAAATCTTGCCTCTCCAGTGTCAGTGTGAGCCCTTGGACCACCACTGTGCAGGAAAGGGACGCCCCAGCCTGTCGCCACCTCTCTGATCTGAAGCCCTGCTGACCTGTCAGGAAAGGGGGTTTGGAAAGAGAAAGCGAGGGAGTCGCTTCGTCCTTCACCCTCCTTGGAGCTTGGTTCTGTGTTAAGATGGTGTTATTCTCTGTCAGTAAAGGGGGTGGCAGGGGGGAGCACTACCAGGCACTGGAGCTCGGCCGGGACCATGGTGAAGTTGCAAAATGGTCCCTGGCACAGTGTTGGCCCAGGCTTCTAGCGTTTTCCCAAACAATTCCCAGGCATGGATGTAAAAAGTCTGGCTGCAGCCACTCCACTTTGATGCAGGAGAGGGTTTAACAGCCTGGACATGGCTGCTCCATGCCCATTGGCTAGTTTATCCCTGTGGATGTGGTCTGGGTGTGCCTGGGGTGATCTGTGCTCAGGGCAGCAGGGGCAGCCTTGCTTTCCAATGGTGAATCACCATCACAGCGAACAAGCAGGGAGACAGCCTTGTCGTGCTTTCTCTGAACTAGCTGAGGTGGCAGCACCACCAGTGAAGGTGACTGATAGCTGTTTTTCAGTTGCTCCAAATGCCAGCCAGAAGGAAGCTAACTTGCACCTGCCTAAGATTCCGAAGAGTCCGAATGGACAAGCAATTGGATATGAGCACATACTGTATTTGTGAGACTGGCACTGGGACGGCTTGTGTGTTTTAAATTGATGTTGAAAAATGGGTGGTGGAACATTAGAGCCACATGAAATGATTCAGAGCCTGAAAAAAATGCTTTGCAATGGGAGATGTGAAGCACTCGCTCTCTCTAGCTTATCAAAAAAGACTGAGAAGGGAATTGATTACGGTGGCGAAGGAACTTCCTTGGAAGAAAAATATCAGGTACTGAAAGGCTCTTTAATCTAGTAAATTATGGGAATGTGTAGCAGCAGACTGAAACCACATAAATTCATACGAAAAACTGGGCATAAATTTATTGGAATGAAGGTGATTAATCACTGTAACAAGCTGTCAGGGCGGTTGGTGCATTTTCTAGATGTGTCCAAGCCAAGACGGGCATGTTTCTGATGGATGTGCTCTAACCACGGTTAAAAGCATGAGTGACACAGTAGTCAAGTCTCAGGCAAGGTGAGCAGGTGAGGTTTGAAGGGCCATGATATGCAAGAGGTCTGACGAACAGTTCCCAAAGGACCTGCGAAGATCTAATGGTTCCCATCTGTCCTTAACCTCTGAGAGGCTGAGGAAAAAACATCACTTAGCAGAAAGGGGAAGAGTCAAAATGACAGCCCTGTCGCTGGCACGCTAATGTGCCCTCTGTTTCTGCAAGGACTGTATCTTTCACCTGCTCGGGGCTTTACTAATGTATTCTCAACACCCACCGTAAGATGGATCTTTCTGCAGTCCACAAGTCCACAGAGTACGGATTGGTGTCAGTGCCTTTTATCTTAGGAGAGCATGAGTAAAAATTTGTGATGCTCAGTTGCTCATGTGATAGCTTGAATAAGTATTTTCCTTTTTGCTTGTTATTTCATCTTCTTGAGTTTTGGACTTGCCTATTCTCCATGCCTCCTGGTTTCCTTAGTACCCATTTCCTTGTATTGGCTTTGTAGCCACCAGGCTCTGTGCACTGTGCTGCATCGATAAATCTATGTTGCAGTAGAACTTGGAGGCTGCTTCTTGCTCAGTCTGGCACAATTTGTTCCTCATAATTTGACAAAATGAACCCTGTCTTTCTCGCACAGATTTCACATGGGATGGATATGTCAGTGATGAGCTGCACAGATAAGAGCTTGTCAGGAACTTTTTGATAAAGTGCCTTTCATCCAGAAGTGTAAATTTGTAGATGCTGTAGCTATTGACAAGAATGCACTAAGGTGTCTTTGCAAAATACCTGCAATCTACATCTAGAAAAGTGCTCTAATCTCATTTTAAAAACAAGGCTTCTCTCCTGGAAAACCAGTTGGTGGTGGAAATAAAGACTTTCTCATTCCCATTGCCTTTTCCAGGGTCCCAGTGCTTTCCTGCTTCCTCCTCATCTGCTCAGGATGGTGCAAGAATTGTATTCTCTCAAGCCCCAAGTCAGGTCTGATGGCTTCTCCCTACACCAGAGGGTAATTTGTTACAGAGTCAGAGATGAAACAAGGCAAATGAAGGGGTGAAATTGTCATCCAGTTGTCATCAATACCCACAAGCCATTAACCTGGTGCATGGACTCTCTGTAACATGGGAAGTTAGAAGTAGAGCAGAGGTTTGAACTGAGACCTCCAAATAGTAAGTGAGAGGCCTGAGCTTATTTTTATGTGGGGGAATTTAAGAATATTAAATGTTTGAAAAACTTTTTTTTTTCTGAGGAAATGCAAACATTCCTCCATGCAGTTTTCCAGAGGCCCACGTGCCTCTGGAAAGCAGTAGAAGTATCCACATGAGCAAAAAGCTCCAGCCCAGGAAGGTACAGAGGGTGTGCAGAGAGTAAGACTGGCTGGAGAAATGGAAACGGCTCAGTTGGGGCACCACTTGAAGTTCTGCAATGGCTGTTCTTATTTGCAAAGACTGCAGCTGAAAACAGATCCAGGCAGGAGCTGATCCAGACTATTCCCAGCCTTTGGGGAACATTCAGTTTTGGAACTAAACGCTACATGTTTTAAGCTGAACTGAACCCAAGAGTCTGAACTTCTTCAAAACTCTGGGGAGATGTTGCTTTTCACCTCACTCTGTAGCTTGGGTGCATTTGCTTAGTCACTAACCAGATGAAGATTATTCTCAGTGTTAGGTAAAGGTCTGCCTTTGCTTTCTGGCTCAAATTAAGTTTATTGCCAGATTATATGCTTTTATACGCATGTCCTACTGCTAAATGTGGGTAAAATAAGTGGCTAGTCCTTTTACTCTCTTTCCTTCAGCTTGTCGATCGCAGGATTCAATCATATGCATAGTAATGTGTAATTGAAGAATGGTAGCTTTGCCCAGCTGCCTTAGATCTCACCTCTAAGCTGGTACTCAAAAAGACCTACCTATTCTGAGCAACGTGGGAAACTCTTCAGGGCCCAGAATGTGACAAGTAATCGATTCTTGTAGAAATGTTTCTGCGATGCCGTGGAATCCAGCCAAGAGACATGATGAAAGCAAAAACTGTTTTCTAGGACATCCAGTTTCATTTAATTTTGTCATGCCCCTAGAACTTCTTAGCAAATGTCTGTACCCTTCCATGTGCTGATTATGTCCTGTGTCCTTTTGTGATTTGGTTACCTTGGCAATCCAGGTAATTTTCCAGAAAAGTCGGCTCCATCAAAGTTCATTGACTTTTTACATTAATGGCCTGCTTTTTCCTATAGTAGACTTCAGCATCCATTGATGGCGGGTTCTTTCATGGACTTGGTCCCTTATGAGAAGAGATCTGCAGAGAGGGTTATGCCCTGGCATGCTTGATTTGAGCTAGTTTGGTTTTGGTTTTTTTGCTTGTTTCTTCTTCACTCTAGCCAGACTGATCATCTTGTTTCTTGAAACACTGGGGCAGTTTTTCTACGTGTTACCAGGCTTCTGTTCCAGCAGGTTCTCTACAGGACTGAAGTTTTCCAGTAAAAGTCTCTTCTTACATGCCTTCCTTCGACATGTTTGTACAATAGTTCGACTTGGAAAAGTCTCAACATAATTTCTGCCTCTAGGCAAGCCACAGAGGGACCAATGCATAACAAGTTCATCTATATTTTCCACTTGTATTTAGCTTTCTTTAGAGCTTGAGGATTAAGAGATAAAGCCTAAAACACACTTAAATAGGCCACAACACTGAGCATTCAAATGCCTGGTTTACTGAATGCCATGTGGGGTGCTTGTACTCTATATGGGGACAGTCAGGTGCCTCAAAAGAACAGAACCTGACTGCACAAGGTACTGCTTGCAGCAGCCATCAGAGAATATGAGCCTGGAAGGGTAAGTTATACAGGGAAGTCTAGGCAGTCAACAGCTGCTCACATTTTAAAAATAAAAAATAATTTAAAAAACTCTAAACATGAAATGTTAACCAGAGGTTGACCTATCTGTTTTGGTATCTTCCTGGCTGCTTTACCCATGTTTTGAAGAGGATACAGCCTGCATGTTCTCATCAGGATAGTGGCAATAGAGAGGATCACTGCAAGCTGAACCACATGGGAGGAGGAGGAGTGGAGAGACTGTGATGATGAAGGGGTGGCAGAACAGGACTGGGGAGTTTCCTGTAGCTTTTACCGAAGCAAGCCCAAGCAAGGGCCATGTCTTTTTATAGAGGTATAGTCATGGGGTTTTCTTTGAGGAGTTCACTGTAAGCCATATCCTACAAGTGCTCTGGATCTCAGAGGATCCGGGTTTCAGGTTTGTTCAAAAGCCAGGCTCCTCCCAGCTGGAAAGGCACTGGCTTGTACTATTGGTGAAGAAACGAGGCTGTATCAACCCCCAATCTGTTCCAGATGTCACAATTTTTTGAGAGCGATGTCAGGATCCCTGCAGATGAAGAAGAAACATGGCATTAAGGAGATCTCTTCATTGAGACACAGAGAGCACCTTGTCATCGCAGCTGCCCTTGAAGTTGAGTAATTCACAGTTGCACATGAAGTCGGGTGCGTCTCCCTTTCTCCTAAGACCACTTGTGTGCGCATGGAGGAGCCCAGAATTAAATACAATCCCAGGCATGGACGGCACTACTCACCAGCTCCACTTGCCAAAAAGTCCCCATGCGCAGGGGCAGCGATGACTCCTCCAACGAGTTTCTGCTCAGCAGGGTGAGGGAGGCCTCCCAGCACCAAGCCAAGGTGATGCCAACATGTGCTAAAAAGGGTAGGCTGGAGACAGCAATCCAGGCAGGGATGTGCCTGCTTGGGAAGTCACAAGGTAGCTATGCAGAAGCCCTGGGATTCCCAAACACTTTTGGGGGGCTGCCAGTTGCTTTGCTGAGGAGGACCCGTGCCTCGTTCTCTGCACCGAGGGCTCCTGTGTGGCGGTGTGGCTGGCTGGAAGGATTTTCTGGAGCTGTCGCAAGGCAGAATCCGTCCATGGTGGGGAAGGCTGGGACAGGATGAGGTGATCCGTGGCAGGGGCGCTGGACTTAGATGATCTTTAAGGTCCCTTCCAACGCAAGCCATTCTGTGATTCTATGATGTGAAGTATCACATTTACCTAAAGGTAAGGCAGCCCCACTTCCAAGGCAGCCCTCACTTCCAGAAACCGAGTAATAATTGCCTGCTTGTGGATTAAAACCAGCAGTGTCCCGTGTCCTGGTGAGGGGCAGGTCATGCCAGTCCTGCACGGGGCCCCATTGCCCC
>VXBO01003446.1:2976-35109 GCA_013400135.1 Rhinoptilus africanus
TGAAACCAAATCCACATTACAGAGAAAAATGGCAAGAAACTGTAATTGTAGAGGAGGGGAGCGAATGCAGAGAAGGGAGAGAAGGCAGCTGTATTGACCATCTGCTATACCGCTAAAAACACCCACTTAAGTATCTGTTTACAAATCAAGTTGCCTGTGTTAGTAGAAACAGAGGCACTTGCTTCAGAAGTATCAGACGATTGGCTGCCAACACGCTGAGTTTATTAGGTAGCAGACTGGGTCTTTGTGAAAATGTGCGGTAGGAGGAATAAACCCAAAAGCTGTTCTTAACAAGGAAATATTGAGAGGCACACGTTAGAAAAAAACCAGTCCCTGCAAGAAAGCCGCAAAGAGTGCCCATCCCTGAGCCAGCTGCCATTGCTAGAGGAATCTTAAACTAAACATGAGGTGTATCTTAAAAAGAAAATCCTAAACTTGAGGTGTGTCTTAAAAAAAAAAAAAAAGAGATAATTATGAATAAACACTCAGCTCCAGCTCCAGCTTTGTCTCTCTTGTTTACCAAGGACCATGTCCAGGAATGCTGTACTGCCACAGAGACATCTCGTGGCTGGCTCACAATACTGTTAGAAAAGCTATTATTCCTTTAAAAATTCAAGATCCTGGCTATTTGAATATTTCTTTACATCACTGACTTCTTGGAGTGCTCCGAAGCCCTCAGGAACGTGTTATGTACCATTCGAGCATTCATCTTAAGAAACCTCCTATGAACTATTATTAAATTAATATATTTGTGACATTTTCTGATTGTCGCTGTAAGATATGGTCTGATACCTGATGATATCACACCAGTCTGGCAGTTTTCATTCCAACATGTGGGTAGAAAGGCCGCTGAAACCACGAGCCTGAATGCTCTCAGATTAATAAACCCAGCAAATAAGGTCCTATCCCCCTCTTTCTACAGAAGGTCTGATGGTGATCTGAAGACCGTTGTGTGAACACTGTAAAACTGTTGGGGGGCTCAGGGCTGGGCTGTTTGACACCCTGTCAGCCCCAAACTCTGAGCCTCGAGGAGTTGCAGGTATAAGAACATCGTGCCTTGGATGCTGGATCCCTTCTGCACCGATGCCGGTGAAAAGCACGTTCCTCCGTTCCACGGAGTTCCCATTAAAAGCCCTGATTTCAAAACACTTTGGTGGAGACTAAAGGCAGAGCATGACTTTGAACCTTCCACGCCACCTTTTTGTGGAATTACACCTCTGATTTCAGGAGCCCTGGAAAACTGCAAAGGGGATCAAGTATACGGGGCCACACAGGCACCTGGGAACAGATGGGTGGAAGATATGTGGCAGTGGAGATCAATCAGGGCAGCTCGTGGATGTTGGCACGTGATCACCCACTCTAATGTGGACACCTAAAATAAGTTAGATGAACTGAGTTCATGTATTCACGCTTGTCGCCTATAGAGCAAAAGTCTTGCCTAAAGACTATCCAAAGAGGTTCTCTCAGATGGAAACAACTGTGGACACTATCAGCACAGTTCACTTTCTCACGCATAGCCACCTCCTGCCATTTGGGATGTCCTGAGGAATCTCCCACACTCACGCACGCCTGGCCTTCCTGGAGCAACACCCGGTGGCCAGACGGTCCCTGGTGGCATCCCAAACCTCACCAGCGACTTACTGGTGGGCAACCAAATCAATTCCCATTGATGGCAGTCAGGTCTGGATTCAGAAACCTAGATTCATGGTGTAGGTGCCCTGGCCCTCGCCGCAGTGAACAACATGGGTCGGTGACTCAGGTTGTCCCGCTTGTCCACAGCCTGCCTGGCGGTGTACCTAACAGCCTTACGAGGACGTTCAGATAACCCAGTGTGTCCTCAATAGCACCGGTGACCAACGTGTGGATAAACGTTGCTCATTAGTGGCACCATAGCCAAATGCAGCCCTTGGGTGAAGGACCAGGGGAGTGACTTCCAGGTAAGACCATCTACTTTGCCATTCTTCCCCCTTTGGATAGGTACTGCGATACCTTCACTGCAGAGGAGCCTGAATGCCCATCAGTTCATACTCATTTTATACAGAAATATTAAACAAAAAGCCCCCAAACACCTTCCAGAGGTGTGTTTAATCACAGCAGGGATAATGAAGCATCCTGACCCCTAAGCTATCAGGTCATCGCTCATAAATGCCTAATGATGCAAACAGAGTTTTAAAGATGTGTTGCTAACTGATTCCTATTTCCATTTTCATCGACGCTTGAGAAACAGGTGCAGGAGGATACAGCTGCCCTTTGGGAAGTTTGCACACGCAGCTGAGGCTGCCTCAGTTTTGAAAATAAGGGGCTGTGCCCTTCTGACGGATGTTGCCCTTCAGAGAACCAAATTTGGGTCTCCACGAGCTACCTCAGCATCCCATTCCATCCTAAAAAGGGTTTTAGGGTAATCCAGCAATGACGTCCTGAAATCAACTGGAGGAAACGAAGCTTTTCTCCGATTACAGAATTCATGGTATAGGACTTAAAAAACAGGGAACAGTGCAGGAAGAGTTGCCTTAAGATGAACCGCACTCAAATCTCCCAACTCCAGTTTCTGGGATTCTATAAAATAGGAAGCCAGGTGCTTGCTGTGCTGGAAACATATGCAACATAGTCAAAAAGTCCCACGAGAAAGACATTTTAGGTGCCAGATATCAGTCAATGAACCTTTAAAAGTATTTCCCTGATTCCCAGCTTGGCCACTGCTGGGCACACATGGCAAGAAGTGGAAATGTGATGTCTGACTAGCACTTATTTAATGAAACAGGAGACATTTGCCTTCTCCGGAGGTGGCCGAGTGGTAGAAACATGTTTGCTTCCTATGCAGTGCCATCAAGACAGTCTTTGACTCCAGCTTTTCACCAAAGGGGTTGCAAATGCAGCATCAATCTGAGTATTTCCACAATTGCGGATCAACCAGTGGCCATGACGTTGATGTCCAAGGCATTCACAACTGTTGCATATCAAAGCTTCTCCATCAAGGTTAGTCAATCTGCCTTTCTTTACATCCATAGAATCATAGAATTGCCCAGCTTGGAAGGGACCTTCCAGATCATCAAGCCCAACCATCAACCTAACTCCAACAAAACCCATCACTAAACCGTACCACTAAGCACCATGTCTACCCATCTTTAAATACTTTCAGGGATGACAATTCCACCACTTCCCTGGGCAGCCTGTTCCAATGTTTGATAACCCTTTCAGGGAAGATATTTTTCCTAATATCCAATCTAAACCTACCCAGGCGCAACTTGAAGCCGTTTCCTCATGTCCTATCACTTGTCACCAGGGAGAAGAGACTGACCCTCAACCCTCCACAACCTCCTTTCAGGGAGTTGTAGAGAGTGATGAGGTCTCCATGGGAGATCTGGCTTGTATTCCAGTTTAGGCATAAGCAGGGGTGAAGTGGGACTATGAAAACATTGTTCGGGATACTTAAAAAAGTAAGGCAGATGGCACAGCTCCACCTTAACTCCTGCCCACAGAAAGCCCTGGCAAACTCCTCTGAAGTTCTGGCTGACCTGTCTGCAGCGTCTGCCCATTTCAGACCATAGAAAATCCCGGCCACATGCCAGGGATCTTCTTCCTGACAAACAGTCCCACCAGTAGCCCGTCACACCTCTTCAGGAAATCCCTCCCTGGCTTTCCTCCCTTATGCTCGCCTGTACAGTAGTTTTCCTGAGGAGCCCAAGGAAGAAGAGCCCGCACGGTCACACTGATTTTTAAGTTCCAGTGATGGGAACGAGGAGGTCAGCCCTCTCCTGCAGCCCGCGGTGGGCTGGCAAGCCTGTGTGATAGCCAGATCCAGGCAGCTACCGGCCATTCATCTCCTGCAGGAGACAATATTCCCCGTCTCTTTGAACAACTGCATTTTACGAGGGAGTGAAAAGAGCAGACGGTGCCCATCAGCTGTTGATGCTCACTCCAGAGATGAAAACATTTAACATGAAGTCAGATCTGAGGGGATAGGATTTATTTCATTATTATTATTCTCTCTCTCTTTTTATGCCCTTCCTTTTAATTCGCTCCTTTATCTCCCAGGCCTTGACAGTGTCAAGAACTGACGGATGACTACGGCGTTGCCCCTGGTTAAATCAAACACCGCTTCAAGCAACGAGGGTCTGGTTAGGAGCAGTTCAGGAGTGATGGGGGGAAAGGGAATAGGCTATGGTCTTTTGATGGGTGGAGGGAACCACGCTCTTGGACTGATGGAGAGAAGAAGAAAATATCCCTGTGCCGGTTATGCCCATCCTCCGGCACAACAGAGCTACCCAGAGTGAGGGTTCAGATAATTTCGGCAAGAGACAGGGTCTGTGAGGCTGGTCCAGGACAGAAGAAGATGCTCGTAGGAACAAAGCCTTGTAGAAATGACAACTTCTTCCACTCGGAGCAAAGAGACCGTCTTGTGCTTTGTCTTCTCAAGCCGAAGATGCATATATGCATTAAAAAAAAAAAGCCCAGCGCTTCCTACTACAGTGAAGCTCTGAGCTACACAGCCCCTCTCTCTGCAGGAAGAAAGCAGGGGAAATGTTAGGCAGGGGACTCGTTTTGTTCAGCAGCAGCTGCTTCTTCAGAGGGCTGTTCAGCGACCGAACCAGCACCATCCCGTTGTGCCTACAGCTGCACGCGGTGGGACACCATTGCCGTCCCAGCACCGGAGGCGTCCCCGTCACCGATGCCGAAGAGCAACGCAGACATTTCAAGTTGCTCACAGACGTCCAAATCGCAGCTGAGTTTTCTTCAAGGTCAGCCCCTGCCTCTGCTCCCGCCCGCTGAAGCGTCTCCGAAAAGCCGGTGGGCTCCTCCCGCTCCACTTTGTGCCATTTTACATCAGCATCAAGGCCACTTAGAGCAGCAAAGCTCTGCTCTTTATTAATTCAGCAGGGCTGTTCCTCCACCTTAGGCAGGCGAACACAAACACATGCTGTGAGCAGCACTGGGAATCAGTCCCCACACTTAAAAGAGGAGTTTTGGTTAAGACGGAAAGCTGAAAAATCTGGAGAAAAGGGGTCATTTTAGGAACTACGTGGTCTGCAACGCATTAGGCATGAGCCAGGCTTCCTGTAGTGAAGGCTGCATTTATATGGACGTGTCCTCGGAGGTAGAGGTTGTCACCTTGGAGGCGAGGTGGAGTTTCCACCATGGCTCTGAAGTCGTGACGCTGCCTCTGGGCTACTATTAGCCCCTTGGCGCCCAAACACTTCTCCTCCCAAGGCTGTGTATAGCCTTTTGTATGCTGTGCATTATAAGCTGCCCTGCTATCACATAATTTAAACATTCAAGAGATGTCCAAAGTGGTGTCACAAACCCAGATTCCCTTGAGTTGCCTAAACTGGATCAAATTGCGTAAGATCTCAGAAACGGTCAGACTCAATGATCTTAAACATCTTTTCCAAGCTCGATGACTCTATAAATGAAACTGCTGTGCTGGGTCAGACTCATCCATTTTCTATCTCCAACAATAGTCAGTAACAGATTCCCAAGGAGAACACAAGAACTGGTAACACGATAGTTTCCCGCAACACTCCAAATCTCCAGCAATCTCCATATCAGGTCCTGATATAGAGGTGTTTTGGTTTTTTTTTCCCTCCGATTTTCTAATTCTAATGACTTTTCAAGCTACCCAAACCTCTAGCATCCACAGCCCTCTTCAGCAATGAGTTCCACAGCTTAACCTACACGCCACGGGAGGACAACGTGGTGCACAGCAGGATGCCGAAGGCAGGTGTCTGAGCTCAAATACACTCTTATTAATACTGATGATCAAATCCCAGATCGGGGGGATTTGCATCTGGTAAGTTCAACACCGGCAGGCAGATCCCCATCCACTCTGAGGGCTCTCAAGAGTTTGTACACAAGAGGAGACGGCAGGATCCGATGAGCCCTTCTGATCCTTAATTATTGATGCACCAACCCGGCTCCCGACATCAGTTTTACCTTGATTTGCCTAACCCCAACTGGTCACCCACATCAAAACATCACCACTTCGGTGCTGGTTTCCAGAGTTTGTAGATCCATTATCCGCAGGCCATAGGAAGCCCATGCCTCAGTTTCCCCTGTGTTTTGACAGTAAATGCTGCAAATCTGGGGCTATTTCTGCTTGGGTGCATGCACAGAAAACACTGGATGTTGGAGTACATCATGGGTTTCCCAGGGAGGGGTGACAGCCAGTGGGGTTTAGTTTTCTCATTTAGTCCCTAAAACTTCCAGACACCTGGCAAAGGGCAGCTTTGCTTGCACAGTCTGACAAGGCAGCGCACAAATCCAGCGCCTCCGGCACACGCGTCCCACGTCCCTGCTAGGAAATAAAATGGGTCAGGGCCAGTTCTCTGAGGGCAAGCAGCGTGGCACAGCTCGTATCCATATGGCTAAACTTGCCTCTCCTCCAAAACAGGCTGGCATCGTGCCGGTTGGAAAGCGTCCACGCTAAACCCTCAAGCACGCCCAGATATTGTCTGGGAGAAGGAGAGATGGTCTGGGCCAAAACCGTGCCTGGGACCATGGTAACAATAGAGTGGTATGGATGGTCCCAGAGGAGGACTCAGCCTTGTGCCCTTCCCCTGCTTCAAGGAATCACAGAATCAGGGAGTCATAGGGTTGGAAGGGACCTGTGGAGCTCATCCCGTCCCACCCCCTGCCAGAGCAGGGTCACCCAGAGCAGGGGGCACAGGAACGCCTCCAGGTTGGTTTGTTAGGGCAGATACAGAGACTTGAGCTTTCCCACTGCACGCACAGACCATGCCTACAAAGACCCACCGCCCTGGGCAGCCTGGTCACAGCCAGGCACACCGAACCGAGGAGGCACCGAAAATTCAGCATTACAGATTACTGACCTCGGTCGCAGCAATCCCAAACACACAGACTGGGCAGAGAACGGCTGGAGAGCAGCCCTGAGNCAGGCTGGCATCGTGCCGGTTGGAAAGCGTCCACGCTAAACCCTCAAGCACGCCCAGATATTGTCTGGGAGAAGGAGAGATGGTCTGGGCCAAAACTGTGCATGGTAACAATATAGTGGTATGGATGGTCCCAGAGGAGGACTCAGCCTTGTGCCCTTCCCCTGGTTCAAGGAATCACAGAATCCCAGACTGGCAGGGGTTGGAAGGTCCCTCTGGAGATCATCCCGTCCCACCCCCTGCCAGAGCAGGGTCACCCAGAGCAGGGGGCACAGGAACGCCTCCAGGTTGGTTTGTTAGGGCAGATACAGAGACTTGAGCTTTCCCACTGCACGCACAGACCATGCCTACAAAGACCCACCGCCCTGGGCAGCCTGGTCACAGCCAGGCACACCGAACCGAGAATGCACCGAAAATTTAGCATTACAGATTACTGACCTCGGTCGCAGCAATCCCAAACACACAGACTGGGCAGAGAACGGCTGGAGAGCAGCCCTGAGGAGAAGGACTTGGGGGTGTCGGTGGAGGAGAAGCTCCACAGGAGCCGGCACCGTGCGCTGGCAGCCCAGACCCCCCCGCAGCCTGGGCTGCATNGGTGAGACCTTCCCTGGCTCTAATCACCCTGGCTGAAGGCTCCTAAGAGCGGGGCTGCATTAAAACCAGCTTCACCTGCCTTTGACTTGCAGCACAAAGATGTGCCTGCAGGAGTAAGTGATTCAGTCCCAGAGAAATGCAAGTGGAAAAAAGCTCATTTATCAGCAGAAGGGCCCACTTTGCTTGGGGTCCTTTCAAAACGATGATAATTAATGCCCTTAACACTCAGAGATTCAGAGGTTTAGCGAGGATTTGCCTTCCTGGAGGTCTGAATCCTGCCCGGCAGAGGAGGGTGAGCAGAGGGCTCGGAGCTCAGCGCGCCCAGGGAGAACAACGACTACTGCCCAGAAATCAAAAACTTCACCAATTCATAGGTGAAAAGGATGCATATTTTCAACTGAGAGAAGAACCAGCCACTGGTGTGATTTGCCCAGGAACGTGGTAAATGCCTTGTTTCCTGATGGATTTAAATGAAGATTGGAACTCTTTCTGAAACCACCCTTCTCGGGGTTGGCTGAGGACAGTGAAAGTAGCTACCTTTTTACTTAAATCCTTCAGAACTAGCTGAGCCCAGATACATATACACATAAATACCTAAATGTTAAACAGGTAATTAAAATGCACAAACATATGTAGACATGCACACATATTATTTAGGAAAAAATTCCCAGGAGCATTTCCTAAACATCTTTGGCTCTTCCTTTCTGCTGCTTCATGCCTGTCCTTTCCTTCCTTCTCCTCCCCTTTTGGAAGACCATGGCAGGTACTGCCTCCTACCTTGCATTTGTAGAGCACTTTGCAGGCGGAGGTCCTGGTCCTGGTTAGTGGCCAAGAACACGACTGTGATACCCAGGTCATTAAAGACACAGCCTGGAGAGGTTGTGATGGGCTAACGGGGGAAAGTCCTAGTCACTGAGGAGATAATTCACACGGGTTAAGCTGGTGTAGACCTTCTGTGTGGTCAGGAACGGTTTGCTTGCGGAGCGCCAAGCTCTCTGAGTGCCCCAGTGGAGGCTGGTGGGTTGGTGGCCCTACCAGAGGAGCTGATGAGGGTGGTCTAAATGGCAGAAGCTGGGGGCAACAGAAATAGAAATCTGTGCTTTGTTGGTGTTGGCAAAGAGTTTAAGAGGGATTACAAGGTGCTCAGGGGAAGCTTTTTCTGTGTAAATTTAGCTGACGGAGACAGCATGAAAAAGTAGGGAGCCTGTGTCACCAGGGATTCACCCAAGAGAGGGATGGAAGATGGTGGAGGTCTTCCTTGACGCAGTGTTCCCAACCATGTCATGGGGTGAGCAGAAAGAGCCTAATGACAGAGAGGAAGGTAAAGATGCAAATGAGACCTTGGGCGAGAAAGAGACTTCAGTGCGCAAGCCATTAAGGAAACAATCAGTGTGGCCTCACCTGGTTCGCTCAGCTGAGTGCTGGAGGGTGGCCAAGGAAAGTTCAGAGCGGCGCTGGTGGGAGTTCAAAGGATGCAGGGGTATGGTCAAGGGGTAACAGCTATTGAGCAGGGAAGGTGCTGGTAGCTGGGGGGGGGTGGAAAGGCTCAGGATGTTATGGTCCAGCCAGTCCCACATGCTCCCCTGATGGGCCCAAGGGACCCACTGGAATAAGAAAGAGCGACAAGGTGGGGAAGGAAAGTGACAGATGTGGTTGTCACCAGGGTGGATGTTACCACCTTAGAATCATAGACTCATACAATCTTTGTGGTTGGAAAGGACCTTTGAGATCATCGAGTCCAACCATACACCCACAAAAAAACCCAAAAAACAAAAAAATCCCCACCAAACAAACACCCTACGATCTCTGCCACTAGAGCACGCCCTGAAGTGCCAAATCTACATGTTTCTTAAATATCTCTAGTGATGGCGACTCACCCACCCCCCTGGGCAGGCTGTTCCAGTGCCTGACCACTCCTTCAGGAAAGTAATTCTTCCCAATATCTAATCTAAACCCTCCCCTGCTGCAACTTCAGACCATTTCCTCTGGTCCTGTCATTATTCACTTGGGAGAAGAGGCCAACACCCGCCTCTCTACACCCTCCTTTCAGGCAGTTGTAGAGGGCAATGAGGTCTCCCCTCGGCCTCCTCTTCTCCAAACTAAACATGCCCAGTTCCCTCAGCCTCTCCTCATACGAAATGGTCTCCAGACCCCTCACCAGCTTGGTAGCTCTCCCATGGGACCAAACTGGGGCACAAACATTACGGCAAAAATCACTGCCAACCCACTCTGAAGGAAAACATTTACATGCAGGGGGGTGCTGGCATCCATGTCCAACTCCCCCCTTGATTATCAATTAATCAATCAATCAATCAACCAATCACATGAATTGCAATACCCACACCACTCTCTCACTCCCAAAACATGGTCATCACCATCATGGCTATGTGTACCATTGTACATAAACTAGGAGATGCACCATTCCCTGGTCCTGAGAGCTTGCAGCAACGAAACCCTCTTGCCCAAGAGCAGCAAGGTCCACCCAAGCCACCTCTTAGGAATGGCCCATGGCTCTTCCTAACACCCTGAGCGTGTCTGGGAACTGCGCTAGCTGGCCTGAGTCCACCTTATGTGCGTTGAGTTCATTGCTTTGCTTTCCTTTCCACTGAATCACAGAATCCCAGACTGGCAGGGGTTGGAAGGGACCTTTGGAAATCATCCCGTCCCCCCCCCTGCCAGAGCAGGGTCACCCAGAGCAGGGGGCACAGGAATGCCTCCAGGCGGGTTTGAATGTCTCCAGAGACGGAGACTCCCCCCCCTCCCTGGGCAGCCTGGGACAGGGCTCTGCCACCCTCACGGGAAAGAAGTTCCTCCTCAGGTTTAGGTGGAACTTCCTGTGCTCAAGTTTGTGCCCGTTACCTCTTGTCCTGTCCCTGGGCACCACTGAGAAGAGCCTGGCCCCATCCTCCTGACACCCACCCTTTAGATATTGATCAGCATTGATGAGATCCCCCCTCAGTCTTTTTTCCAGGAATAATGCTGTGCACGCGTGTACGCAGATGCACACCTTGTTCTACCAGGCCAGGAGCAGAACAGCTCCTAGGAAAAAAAGCATTATTCTGCGTGCTTCACCACGCAACTTCCCGTCCACGTCCTCTGTGGCCCTGCAACGCGAGCTTCAGATGTGCGAGCGATACAGCTTTAGTTCTGCGGTCTTCTGCCCTGGCACCGCAACACATCTGAAAGGCTTCAAATCAATCCTGAGGGGGCATTTATTATTACAGCTTTCACGTTTGTATTTTTAACCTCCTTGAAGACTTCCCAAGGATAGCCAGAAGAGGGATACTATTTTAAGTGCACGAAGCAGATGAAAAAACCCTCAAAATTAGCACTTAGTGCATTTAGCGGACTGGCAGGTGTTTGATCTGATCCTCAGGTTGGAAAGGGTTGCATTTCAGGACAAGAGGGAACGGGCACAAACTTGAGCACGGGAAGTTCCACCTAAACATGGGGAGGAACTTCTTTCCCGTGAGGGTGGCAGAGCCCTGGCCCAGGCTGCCCAGGGAGGTGGTGGAGTCTCCGTCTCTGGAGACATTCAAACCCGCCTGGAGGCGTTCCTGTGCCCCCTGCTCTGGGGGACCCTGCTCTGGCAGGGGGTGGGACGGGATGATCTCCAGAGGGCCCTTCCAACCCTGTGATTCTGTGATTCCTAGTACAGAAGGCGAACAGCATCCTCCTCCCAAAACGTATCTCAGCCTCCAGTACCACCACCTCGCAGGCTGTGGTTGCAGAGGATGGTTTTTAAGAGCTGGGAGCACAGGCCCACCCCTGTGTTAGGTGAAGACACACACTACAAGAGCGCAATCGCACAGTCGCATGAGTTTAATTACGGGCAGCGGTGCTAGAAGAGCTCCAGTGCATGCTGGCAGAACCTCAGCAATCCAGACCTGCAACAGCAGCCGCTTTAAGGAGCTCAGGGGCAGACAAACAGCCCCTGCAGAAAGGCTACGGGTGCTTTTTGCACGCGATTTCTTTCTGGCAGGGAAGCGCTATCAACCCTACAGCGCTGAAAATAGCAAAAGGAGGTGAGAAATCTCCCCAAAGGCGTCTCGGAGGTCTGGCACTGAGCAGGGAATTGAATGCAGTCCACCAGGCATTTCTCAATCAAAGGGCGCTGCCTTGCGAGCAATATAAACTGATGGACATCTAAATGATGGGAAGAAACATCCCCAGCCAAGCTACCTCATAACCTACTGAAAAACTTCTTGTGTTTTCCTCCAATCTAGCTGGCAGCGGCTCGGCTGTGACAGAGGGAGGGTTACAAGCCAGGGGAGAAGGGCAGGTCATTTCATATCCCTCAATATAATTTCCTTTCCAGGTTGTCCTCCCAGGCAGAGCCACTAAGTGCTGCTGACAGAGCCACTCTCTCCACTCAGGCGTTTGGGTCGTAGGCTGGGGCTTTGGGGTCTGAACTCTCGGAAACAGAGACCTCAGTCCTCCCTTTCCTAAGGCTCTTCTTCATCTCGAAATGGATTTTGATGTGGTTCCTAATACATTTCACGGTAACTACTCACACATGCCACCAAGCAGGCAAGACCACCAGCCTGGGAGCTCCAGGTTAAGGTATCATCTACTGCATGTGCCTATCCGTGGGTGTCTCCACTTCCACCCCAGCCATGGAAGTCCCAGCCCATACAGTCAGCAAGGCTGGGAAAGCAGTTCAGCTCTCCCTAAAACAGATGTTTCCTCCAGGACAGATGAATTGCTTGCTCCAAGCTCCTCTAAGCTCGAGTCTCTTGCTCCCAGGGAGGCTTCCAGCACTGGTTGTGATGCCCCAAGTTATTTCTCCTGACCTTCAGCTTCTGTTTCAGAGAAGTGCTGCAGTCCCATAGGCTCCGTGTCACTCTCTGTCATGGTTGCCAGTCCTGTACACCTTCTTGGAGAAGAATAATCCTTCTATCGGGCTGCAATATTCCGTCAGAGCAGCAACCACCTAGTAAGGATGTGCAGCACCTTCAGTGCCTGGGGGATTTCGGCTGGGGCCTCTGGGTACTACTGCACCACCACGGCTGGGAGGGAGGGCAGGCAAAAACATGCCTCTGGATCTGCTCACGCTGGGGAGCATCAAGACACGATGTGTGGGATACGTTTTCCTTTTGTTGTTCAGGTTTACTCTTCGGTCGTTGTTGCTCCAGCTGTGATTAATTCTGCAAACCTTTCGGGGATGCTAACATTTTTATTACTGTGCTGCTAATAAGGGAGGTTAATTAGGCCCTCCTTTCTCTTGCCTGCCTTGAGGAGGTATCTGTCCTGGTGTGGTTTTCGCCATCGCAGGCTGTGATGAAAGACCTGGCAGGGCAGAGTCATGGCCGGTGCCTCTGCACCAGACCTGGAGAAGGGAAGCACCAAGTTCAACCCTTGGGTTCAACCGATCCCAACAATGACCCAGCAAAGGGAGACCTCGTCCCCCAGGCTCAACGCACAGCACTCTTCTTGCTGGTGGCTTCATGGGGAAACACAGGGTGCTTCCAGCTGGTACCCCAAACTCCTTCCTCTGTCCCTCCAGCTGATGAATTTAAGATGATCTGGGCATCTCCCATCTCACCCTGTCCTGGGTTTAAAGGTCCTCTAGTCCAACCCCCTCCTCTGGACCCTGCCTCTGAACTCGGCCCCAACCCAGCCTGGGCTCACCCTTTGATGTACCAGGGAGACCAGAAATAGGTGCTATCTTCCAGCAAGGTTGCCAAAATAGGATGGGATTAAGCTGGTCTCTACTGGAAACACTTCTGATTCCCACTTCTTCTTCCACCTCCATGCTACATTTTCCGTCTTCTGATCAGCTCACGCTTGGGTTTTCTTTGCTTCTCCTGCCGTTTCTAAGACAAGCCGCTGCACCTTGGCAGAATTTACTGCGGTGAGTCCCCGGGTACAGGTCCATGAAGTCTGTATGCCCAACTCCGCCAGCTCCACGCATCGCTCCTCAAGGCCAGCGAGGCTTAGCTGCTGGCCCTCTGCTCCTCTCTACACATCCACGTCACAGCAGCCCCAGCGCCAGGTCTGAAGGCCAACCTAAGGTTCCCGGGGCTAACAGAAATAATTTCATTAATCTGAATTTGCAATACATTAATTTGCCTTTGTGTGAGGATCACCCTCTCTAGCCAACACATCCTTTTTGGCTCGCATTTTGCAGCACAGCGTGGTGGCGGTGCCAATATTCTGCAAGAAGATGCCAAAGAGCAAAAAGAGTGGCAGCAGCCTCTGTGGGAAGCGCCTGTTTCGGAAGCTCTCCTGGGATGGGGCATGTGCTGGAGCCTCCTGCTCTTCATTTTGCAGAAGTCCAAACTTTTGGACTCCCCCAAAATATTTTGCGTTTCCACTTCGCTCTCCTGTTGAAGCAGGAATGTTCATGCTTAGCTCCTGGAGCACACAGACCTTCTCAGAAGAAATATATTTTCCAAGCAAGGATCTTTAGGAAAATGAGACACTTGATGAAAAGCTATCCCCTTGCCTTCCCTCTCAATTATTTTTTAAGCACTATACACATGAAATAAAATATTTTTATTAAAATGTCAGCAAGCAAACAAAAATTCTGAAGAGATTTTCCACACCAAAGCCAAAATCAACTCTGAAAAATTACTAAAGCAGAAGAGTTAACCCCCAGACTGTAATTTCTTTCCTATGGAGACAGCAAAGCCTCTAGAGCTCTCTCTACAGAGGGACTACTGCAAAATCTGGCATTATTTGATCTTATTGTTTTTGCTTCAGAGTAAAACCAGCCTTCCTCTAAGACTGGGAACTGGATTTGTTCTTATAATATGACCTTTTTGTAGCCTACTGGTAGTGAGAAAAGGACAAACTCTGGCAGGAAATGGACAAGATCTCTGGTGTTATGCTGGTGGAAAGTCAGGTTTTATCCATCCTCAGTTCTGAGCCGCTCCGGAGACAAGAGCTTGGTGATCTCCATTTATCCGCTGTGATCTGCCACTTCCAGAGCTCCTGCTGGGAACCCAGGCCAAGTCCCCGAGGTGTTTTTGCTTTTCTTGCAATGGTTGATCAATCCCTCCTCACTCTACAGGAGCAGAAAGAGCTCTTTTTCTTGCTACACCACCGCAACAGCCTCCCGGTTTTCCTGCAGACGCCCACAACCTCCTTGCTCTTTTTGTCAGTGATCCATTCCCATGCCTGGTGGGGAAGACCCATGAGGTTGAACCCAACATCATCCCCTCTCCTGCAATCACACCCAGCCAGTTCAGAAACACCTTTTTCTCTCCAAAAGCACAAGGAATCATGGAACTGTCGAGGAACCGTTCCATGTCAAGGAACCGTTCCATGTCAAGGAACCGTTCCATGTCAAGGAACCGTTCCATGTCAAGGAACTGTTCCATGTCAAGGAACCGTTCCATGTCAAGGAACTGTTCCATGTCAAGGAACTGTTCCATGTCAAGGAACCATGCTTGACACGGTTTAGTAATAACTTGGCAGTGCTAGGTTAAGGGTTGGACTTGATGATCTTTAAGGTCTCTTCCAAGCAAAATGATTCTATGATTCTATGAATCACGATACACTGTAATATGCAAGGGTTATTGCTCAGGTTAATCCACCTTAAGTCTTTCATCTCATCTTTATGGGTTCAAGTTATGTCAGGGCAGGTTTAGATTGAATATCAGGAAACATTTTTTCACGGAAAGGGTTATTAACCATTGGAAGAGGCTGCCCAGGGAGGGGGTGGATTCCCCATCCCTGGAGGTGTTTCAGAAAAGGGTCGATGTGGGACTGAGGGACAGGGTTTAGAAGGGGTTTTGGTCAGGGTGGGTTAATGGTTGGACTTGATGATCTTAAAGGTCCCTTCCAACCTCAGCGAGTCTATGATTCTATCTCCTGCAGAGCCCCAACCAGAACAGCAGTCTCCAGTGAGGGGCTTTCTTGTTCACTCCCCAGATGGGATTTAGTCTCTCCTCTAGTCAACTGCTCCTCCGTCTCCCCTAAAAAAAGCCCCGCGAACTACTCACTGTCTATTTCAAAAGGCAAAGAAGCAAAAGAAAATGGCCACATACCGAAAACAGAAGGATAAATTGCTTCCTTAGGTAAACTGAGGCAGGTCAGTGCAGGCTGGTCTACCACAAAGCCCATCCCTCCACACAGTGCGAAGGTAAGGAACTGATGTGAGGCTCTGCTGGTGGGACTGGCTCATCCCTTAACATCACTAGTGAGAAAAAACTTACATTAAATTTTCAAACACATCTGATAAGATACCTTTTCACTGAAGCTACCGGGAGAGAGAATGAGTCAGATAAAGGTAACTCATTTTGGTGTGTAGGAAGCATGAAGACCTTCCCAAACAAACTAGCTGGGCCTGAAATGCCAGGCAAATCCTTCCTCAAGGAGCGCATCAGTAGGTACATCAATCAGACAAGCCTTTCTTCCAGCATGCACATGAGTGAACGAATACCTCAATTATGGCTATGTGTTTCATTGCACATTGACCTTAAGAGTCCAATGCTTTATACGAAGGAATTTAATTCAATTAGCACACCCATGGGGTTTTCAACCAGGCTACTAAATGACCCGCTGATGTAGGACATTTAAAGGTAGCACAGGGCACTGGAATTCAAATGTAGCATCTTCCCCCATTTTCCATTTACAGTGCAAAAAAAAGAGGACATCAGTGAACCCAGCAGAAGTGGTATTTGTTGCAAAAACATCCCGATGTTTGTTTTTGCAGTTTTAAGGGCAAGAAATATTGGCTGCTATTCTTCAGGCTTTCAAAGTATACTCAAGCACAGACACGCACCATTCATAAAACAAAGAGAAAGTCAAATTCATAGAGTACCCACTGGAAGAGTCTTGTATTGGGTTCAAAAGACAACAAGAAGCCAGATGGCCTCTTCTTTGCTTGACAACTCACTGGAGAAGCTGCTTTGGAGGTTGCAGCAGACGACCTCTCACAGGCGTTAAACACAGGTGGTGTTTTTTTATTTTGAGGGAGGAGGGTTTTGTACAGGACCATCAAGAGTTGGACAAGGCAATGTCCGTGGGATCATTCATGGCCATACCGGTTGTCCATTATTTGCTCTGTTTCTGGAGTTGCAACACAATGTCTGAAGTCTCTGCTATAAGACCAGCTTAACCCAAGCCACTACGGAGAAGAGCCTGAGGACATCCACTCCCTGGCAGGATCAGACCTTGTTCATGCAGTTTGGCCAAACTGGGCAAATTGTGGCCACCATCCTGACATTCCACTCTGCCACCAGCTATCTCAAGTTCTTCTTGACCATGTAAGTGCCCCTACAGCCAGCCAAAACAGGGCCAAGGGATGGGTTTCACCAATGGGAAACTGATGATCCACACTGCTACTGGTTAGCAGGGTTTGTGACATAGTTTTGGCTGATGGAAACTCACATTGACCCAAACAATTCCCAGGCATTGACCATTCCCAGGCATTGATCATTCCCAATAGCCGGCATAGACAAATCGCAGCGGGTTGCCTCCCCTCATCCAGAACAGTCTTCCACCACCAGCCCAGATACCTTCATGTTCCCTGGGAGAAGCAACACAGCCCTTCACCTTCACCCTACAGATACACTCTGGCAAGCTACAACACAGCTCTCACATCAGTCCAGACACTGAATGGAAAAGACCACGAAGATGATGATTACAAGGCATCATGGCTACTACTTTGTCATGGAGGAGAGTCAGGGCCCGGCGCTGTGTTGTGTGGCCAAGTCTGTGCATGGAATTTCTGCATGTCTTCTGGGAAGAGGGAGGGAGATGCCACAGTCACGGGGAAATATGAACGAGGTCACTCGAGCACCACAGCACCCGCAGAAGGGACACCATCTCTTTTGCTCCATCCCATCAGAGGATGGCTTGAGGGGGCAAGCAGCGTTAGTCCTAATTTGGAAGATCAAATTCCACCTCATTTTAAGCAAAGTTTTGCAAAAGTTCCCAAGTCTGCGTGCGGGTGTCTTTTTTTTCTCGAGATGAGAAAAGGTCAAACTGGAAGGCCAAAAGCTTCTGAAACACCGGTGACACCACAAACTCTGTAAAAACAGTGGCTAGGTCCCGCTTCTCCTCCATGCAAGACATGGGTAATGCTGCTTTCCTTCTCCTCGGCCAGAATTTGCCAGCACAGTGGCCTAAGGGGTGTCCTTTATGGTGTGCATGTGCGAGTGACCACCAACGCCTTTCCATAGCATCCCACTGGCAGCACACCGAAGGTCTGTGCTTGGAAGGCTGCGAGCGAGAGAAGGAGGCAGAAGGGAGAGGAGATGAGATCTCCAAAAGCACCCAGGAACTTTAGGGAGCGGTGGGAATTGCCGAGGCGGCCGTCAGCTGAATACCTAGAGGAATGAGCAGATGGGGAAAAAAACAGCGAAGCTTCAAAAACTGGAGACTGGTTCCCAGTGCTTTTACTCCGAGGATAGCAGGGATCACGCCTGGAGAAGCCGGGAGAGGCGGGGGCACCGACAGCTCTCATCCTTCTCCGGGGTATCTCAGAGCAGCGGAAAAAAAGGAGGAGAAAAACCATCCAGCGACCTCGCTGAAATTAGAAACTTAACAATGAACACGCTCCACATACAACTTGCTCGTCTCTGTAGCCATGGAGACGGCTACAAATCTGTGTCAGTCGCAATCCACTCTCCGGCTCCTAAAATTTAAACGAAAAAGGAGGGAGAGAGGGTTGGGAGGCGGGAGCGGGAAGGGGGAATTCCTCTGCACTGTTTGGCTTTGATGTGCATCACGTTTAAAGGCGCAGGGGATTATCCGAGCCTGATGCCGGATAAAGCGGGGCTGTGTAGCAGCTGATGTGTGCTGGCCACATTTCCCCCCAGCAGAGCATCTCCCCAGCCTCCCTAACGGCTGTGTCGAAACCTCTTGGATGAACTCAAGGCCACGGCATTCCCGGGAGGCTAAAAAGCATCTGCATTATCCTGGAGTCAGCAGGCTGAGACAGCGTCTCAGAGGGGATGGAAGGATCGGGAGAGCCAGGAAAGGAGCACCCAAGGGGACTGTGCAGGGCTTCGTAGGGGAAAAACGCAGGAAGGGGTTGGTGGTCTCTGCACAGCAGAAAGGGCAGAGTCAGAGAGTAATTCCTGCTGCCAGGATGGCCGGAGAGAAGATGAAGCAGGAAGGAGAAGGACGGGACCAGAGACTTGTTTCTTCTGGGCTTAGAGGTCACGGCAGGGATTTAGGGCATGAACAACACACTCCTGCTAGCTCTGCCTGCAAAGCAGCAAAAATACAGATGTCTCGGACAAGACTTACAGCCTCTTGGACTTGTAAGTAGGTTCCCAAATGAGTAGGAGTCCAAGAGGCTGTAACCAACCCCCACCCCAACCACTCAATCCCCAACCCTGACAACTACTAGGATTTGGATCATTTTTCCCCATTCTGCATTTCTTTTTATTTCTTATTTGGGCTACTTTTGGTTGTTTTGTCTCCTTTTCTGCTACTATGCACCTCAATCCTGTTTGTGCTGATACATGGAGCTGAAGGCGACATACTCTATGAAACTAAAAGGGCTGCAGGAAACTCAGCAATACAAGGAGAGCTTAGAGGACTTGAAACTCTTACAGCAATTAAATAATATTTAAGGCTACACCGCCAATGCTAATTTCTAAAATGCTGTCCTCTAACCACCCTGTGGTAAGTATGGATGATCTACTGAGTTAGAAAGCACGGAAGAGCTCAGGGCTGTTCTCAGTCCTACACCTCTGAAGACTCCTTGGGAGATGCTGTAGGGTTTCCCATCAAGGTCACCAGGGAAAGCTACAGGTGTCCACTCAGAGAGGCAAAAGAGACACAGACTATTTTGACTGGCTTCGTTTGATTCAAGGGCTATCCCACTGAATTAGCCACAGATGCAGAAGCCTGGTGCAAGCTGAAGCCACCATGATGGAGAAAGGAAGCTCAGTTCCCAAGACTAAAGGTATGACTGGAGGGTGTTATCGGCCACAAATTCAGTATAACCCACTGAAATGAACCTAATTTACCCCTGTATTCATTCCCTACTCCACCATGTTCTCATTAATATTACAGGGATACTTTGGATGGATCGAGAGGCAAGAAGTTATCCGGCAGAAGACGACTGGTGGATGAGCTCAACATGAGCTGTCAATGTGCACTCACAGCCCAGAAAGCCAACCGCCTTCTAGGTTGTATTAAAAGAAGTGTGGCCAGCAGGTCAAGGAGGTGATTCTGCCCCTCTGCTCCGCTCTTGTGAGACCCCTCCTGGAGCACTGCGTCCAGCTCTGGAGTCCTCAGCACAGGAAGGACATGGACCTGTTGGAATGGGTCCAGAGGGAGCCACATAGATGCTGGGAGGGCTGGAGCCCCTNACACTCAGAAAACTATCTCTTGGGCACGGATGCAAAAGAGAAACACACCTCACAGCAACTGTAGTAACGGAATGACCTACAGCTCCTAATTCATTAATCACTTCTATGGAATAAGCCTTATTCCAACAGGGGTGAAATTACCTAACTCACTGCAATGCACTGTCAAATAGGTTACCACTTGATTAAGGTCTAAAATGTGCACGGAGGATTTATTGAAATGGTCTCATTTGCTGCAACGCAATTAATTAGAGATACACTCCCAGCCAGGTATATTTTTAATGCTATATGATCAGTCTTCAAAAAAAGAGAAAGGAAATAAAAAAAGGACAAGTTTAACTCACTTTAAATCAGGAAATTAAATGCATGAGTGTATCTCCTCTTCCCAGAGCACGGAGGTTCTGCTTTTCCTTTCTAAGAAAAACCCTTCAGAAGGCGGTTTTGCTGAATCTTGGATTTCCCCCATCAGTGAGGTGTAGCTGAAAGCAGCACTTGGACGGGAAGGAAGAAAGCAAACACGAACACCTGAAGTAGCCCGTTGAATGTCAACACCCCACCCTGACTAATTAGCAGGGCTCTGCTCGTTATGTGCACTGCAGTAACTTCCCAATTACTTCGTTCCTATTTGCAAAGCCATTGAAAGAGGCGAAGCATTAAATATAGACGCTAAATAAAAGGGAATAAATAGTAACCAACACTTAGCTCTCCAGGTTTTCAAGCCCCGTCAGCGGGGACGTTCACTCGCTGCCCAGAGCAGACTCCTTAACTAAGACTCATAAGTGCATTATTAATTTTTCAGTAGCATCTACTAATGGTGACTCAGTTATGCTATGCATGAGGACTCTGCCCAGAAGAGCTTTAATATCTCCAGCCTCATGGCTGGTTAGGGTCATTGCTGAGCTGAATCCCAGCCCTAGGATGGTGTGGGCACAGACCAGTATCCCCTTTGCAACCACAAGTCCTCCTGCTGCCCGTTTTCATTTTCCCAAACTGGCTGCCCCTGCCAGGACATGCCCATGGGATGAATCAGCCAGCCATCCCCCATCCTGCCTCTCCCAATCTGGACTCTTCACTAAATGGGTTTATGTTTAACTCTTCTTGTTGCCGTCGAGTAAAGACACTTGCAGCACCTGGAGGAAACTAGAGCCAGGGACCTTCCTACAGCCTCCGCTGTCTGTCTCTGCTATTAAATTATCCTGGCATGCAGAACAGGGTACTCCCTTCCAAACTACCGGTTGAGCATGGTCCCTGCTCCCACTGGGCATCCAAACAGGCAGTTTGGACGTTCCTAGGATTTCTTGAGGATGGCAACACTAACACAGACAAGGTAAGGACATGATACATTGTCCACTGGATTGCACGACAGATCTCTACGTATCCTGGATTGTATCTCCAGATCCAGGTTGAAGCCACTGGTGACCAACAGGACCCTACAGAGCTACTCTTTCCTGGGACGTTTCAGAATGGACGTTGGGAAGAAGTTCTTCACCATGAAGGTGGTGAGACACCAGAACAGGTTGCCCAGAGAGGGGGTGGAAGCCCCATCCCTGGAGGGGTTCAAGGCCAGGTTGGACGGGGCTTGGAGCAACCTGGGCTGGTGGGAGGTGTCCCTGCCCAGGGCAGGGGGTTGGAACTGGATGATCTTTAAGGTCCCTTCCAACCCTGACAATTCTATGATTCTTTGAAGACTCTTTGCAAACCGTTGTTTCTACATCACAAAGTCCTTGTTCTGATCCCACTGGCAACGATTAAAGAGAAAAAATAATCCTGTCATCATGGAGAAAAGCCTGAAAACAGGATTCAAGACCATCCCAACGGCTCTCAGCAGGCAACAAAGGCCACCCCTGCTGCAAGGAGGGACATCGGGGGAGATGTCCTCTTTCAGACGAACGTGGAGGTACACCCCGCAGTTGGGTACCTCTTGCAAACAGCATGCTGCCAGCCTTCACTTTCAAAACCGAGAGGGAATTTCGTATGGCTGCACCTATAGCGAGAAGACAGCAGTAGATCGTTAAAGACACCTTAAATTCAGACAGAAAAGTCACCTCTTTCCCCTGTGAACTATCTTCCACAGCAGCCCACAGTTATGGGCTGACCTCCAGAGAAAGCTTCCTGAAATCCATCCCCAGATGGCCAGGAAGGCCAGTGGGTTTCCAAATCGCTCACATCACCCACTGTTATTTCATCACACATGATGAGCAGGGGGGCAGCATGCAGAAAAACGTCCTCTCTGCACGTCACCCCACGACCTCCAGGTGTTGAGGAGAGAGGCTTATAATCTGTGCAGTCAGATGGTATGTTCCCTTGGTTTAGGATTACATCAATTATCCCTATTTTTAGGCTTGAGGGTAAAGTCCTGTAGTCCACAACAGAGGCAAACAACTCCCAAAGAAAAGGTATTAACATATCTTTATATTCCAGTCTTTGTTAAGCTCCGCGAGGGATCCATCAAGAACCAGAAGCCTACCGATTTCCAAAACCTGGAGTATTTCCAGGATTCAGTTCTGCTCCAACTCAGCTGGGTTTTTTCCCCCTTCTTTTTCTTTCCTTGTTCTCTGTTATCCGCAGGAGTCCGTTTGCCTCAGACTACCTCCGTGTACTTCGTCGAGCTTGTGCCATTATTACCCTCCCCGCAGAAATTCTCGTCTAGGAGGTTTAAAATGCGTGATGCATTTCTTCATTTGGGGCTGCATCCCCATTGCTATCAGCAGCCAGAAAACACAACATATTATTAGAATTTTCTCTTGGATTAAGCCCGTAAGCTAATAGCTGCCTCGCCAACCTGCCCCCAAGACTTGCCCCACAACTCCTCATGCAGATCTCCTTATTTTTCAAGTCATTATAATTAATCTGCACAAGTGTTGTGAACTCCATGGCGGATACTGCGTCATAGAGACCGTTGCGATGCATGAACAGGGACACCATCAAGCAGAGCTGAAAAAACATCTGAATGATGCTCTGGACTCTTCACGTCCTCCTTTTTGATACAGCACTACCAAGACGAAGGATTTCTCAGTAGAAGGACACTCAGCACAAGAAGGACATGGACCTGTTGGAATGAGTCCAGAGGAGGGTCACAAAGATGATCCAAGGGCTGGAGCACCTCTCCCATGAAAACAGGCTGAGAGAGCTGGGGTTGTTCAGCCTGGAGAAGAGAAGGCTCCGGGGAGACCTTCCAGCCCCTTCCAGGCCCTCAAGGGGCTCCAGGAAAGCTGGGGAGGGACTCTGGAGCAGGAAGGGGAGCCATGGGACGAGGGGGAAATGGTGTTACACTGAAAGAGGGGAGATTGAGATGAGATATTGTGAAGAAATTCTTTGGTGTGAGGGGGGTGAGCCCCTGTCCCAGGTTGCCCAGAGAAGCTGTGGCTGCCCCATCCCTGGAGGGGTTCAAGGCCAGGTTGGACGGGGCTTGGAGCAGCCTGGGCTGGTGGGAGGTGTCCCTGCCCAGGGCAGGGGGTTAGAACTAGATGATCCTTAATGTCCCTTCCAACCTGAACCATTCTCTGATTCCATGTTTCTGATTCTATGACTCTATGGTTTGGCAGTGTGGTAAGGTGGGTTATGCAATTAACTTACTAATCATCTCAGGTGCTAATGTCACAAGGAGCCTTCTTACGCCTTCACCTTTCATTTCAAGGGCAAAAAGCAAACAAAAGAGGCTTTTGAGCCATTCCACCACCTGGCTGCCCTTGCTTTGTTTCCCAAGCCTGTGTGACAGGCCGGCTCACAGCAGAAACAGAACAGCAGCCGGTACAAAGTCGGCACTTCAAGAGCTTTCGGACATCCCTTCTCAAATGCTGCGTAGGTTGGGGGACGATGACGGGCCGTGAGAGCCCGCAGGCACTGTTATTTCCATTTTGAGACAAGCTGTGAAGTAGGACGGGAGAGCAGGAAGGTCGGTGGTTGGAAGTGGCCTGGGATGCCTGGATGGGATGAATAAATCTCTGCAAGTCACTTTCTCTCCGCTAAAAACATAGAATCACAGAATCGCTGAGGTTGGAAGGGACCTTTAAGATCATCAAGTCCAACCATTAACCCACCCTGACAAAAACCACTTCTAAACCATGTCCGTGTGTTCACTAGTAGAGGCACAACCTAAAGCAGTTTTCTTCTAGGATTGCACTCGACTAAATTCAGGGCTGCAGGTTTTAAGTAAAGCAAGATTACGGGTTCTCTAGGCTGCAGGGCAGTGGCTGCCCCAAATCCACCTCCGTATGCTGTAACTCCAGCCTCTGAGCATGGAAACGAAGAAGGGCTGTAGGGAATGCCTGGCACAAAACACAGCCAGGGTCAACGAATACGAGTTCTTCAACAAATACTTGTGATAACTGAAAGCAGGGAAGCGACGCTGAGGTGGAGCACAAGTTTCAGGGATCACATCCATTTGAAATAAATCTTTTTTATTAAAGAAAAGGCCAACGTAACCTTGTAATGGGAAACAGTTTATTTTACGTGAGGAAAAAAGTCTGATACCACAGCCATGAGTACTGCATAAGTAAGGAAGGAAAAAAGGAGGGGATGGGACAGGCCCAGGGAAGCAGCTTTGCTGATGGCAGGGAATTGCCATGTGCAAGCCACTCATCAAAATACATCACACAAGACCCTCCCCATGCTTGGGCCATCACACCCTTCTTTTGAACTTCAGCTTGGGTCCTCAAAGCTATTCACCGAATCATAGATCGGTGAGGTTGGAAGGGACCTTTAAGATTATCGAGTCCAACCATTAACCCAACTCTGACAAAACCACCACTAAACCATGCCCCTCAGCACCACGTCTACCCATCTTTTACATACCTCCAGGGATGGGGAATCCACCACCTCCCTGGCCAGCCTGTGCCAATGTTTGATAACCCTTTCAGCGAAGAATTTTTTCCTAATATCCATCCTAAACTCAGTCTCTACGCTCCTATTCAGGACCTTACTTCCAAAGACAGCTGGCTACCTGTATGTGTCACCCTTCACGCTCAGATGCCCAGTTCTGCAAGTTCAGAGCAGCCTTCTCCCATGTCTCCAGGCAGCACCTTCTTCTGGGAGATAATGTAACCGATGATCCTCACCAAGAAGCTCACGGGGTAAAGCATTACACCATTAAGACTGCTCCTGTAAGCACAGGCAGTGGCTGCTATCACAGCTCTTGGGTAGGATTCATCAAAACCCAACGTGAATGTTTCCAGTGAAGACATCCCCCACTGGAAGCATCTGTGGAGATCTGCGCAACACCAGGACACCACAGAGAGAGGCAGCGCCGGGGGTGGATGAAGCCACACGTGAGGCTGCAGAGGCACATGGCACCTCCTGTATTACAAGACCCTGAACACGGATAATCCACCAAGTCATGCTTAAGAGGACCAACCACAAGCCCTTTCCCTCCTACCTCCTAAAACCTGTAGATGGAGTTACTTAACGCTGCTTTAAAAATAACACCCAGACTGCCCTGCTGTGCCAGACGGAGCACAAACATCTCATAGGCAACAGATCTTGTCCCCAAAAACTTAGCAGGTTACTGGGCCGCTGGATGCTAGATCCGTATGTTCCAGGACCCAGTGAAGTATTTTATCCTCTACGCAATGCTGGTTCTCTCAGCAACATGGAAAAAGATATTCCTGCCCACAAACCAACATATCAGGGACTTCTAGGGCAGGAAAGTGTAATGCCCAGCCTGGAATGTTGCACTCAGGCGCGAATAATCACGTGCTGTACTTAAGCTTCACGAGCGATGCTGTAAGATGGAAAATTAATATTAAAAAAAAAAAAGCAAACCAGCCCTTTTAGCAGAAGCAATTCCTGGTGTAGAAGGAAAGCGGAGGCCGCGCCGTCGCTCAGCTGTCTCTACGCTCACGGCTCCTTTTGAATTCAGAGGTGGTAGAAAAACAGACTCCCACTCGGGACTTGCTTCCTTCACCACTTCGCCCTCGCTGGGTGGCAGTTCCCGGCAGATCCCGAGATCCCGGCAGGTCTGCCCCATGTGCAGATAACGGGTTGCGCTTGGTTCTCGCAGGATGCGCCTGGCTTTGCACTGAAAACCACGTTTCAGCGGTGGCACATCGCTCTGCCACCTAAATCCACCATGGGAGTGGATGGGGCTTCACCAAAGCGAGCAGAAGCAATTCCCGGGAAAGATCGCAGCCCACTGAACTGCAGATGTCCATATCCAAGTCTCCTCTCCAGGCTCCTGCTGCAGCTAATGGAGATATCTGGATGCAGCCAGCGGAGGCTGCAGAGGTTTCCTTTCCTTGGAGCTGACTCCTGCGTGTGGGCGTAGGAGGAGATGAACACAATCCCAGCCTGGCTGGCTGAGCGCCTCTTCTCTGTCCTTACTCGACCCCTGAATTCACACACAGCTCGATCTACGGGAGGTTTCCCCAGATGATCCACTCCTCGCCTGCCTCTCCGCTCTCTGCCCTGGAGATGCCTCATTCGGGACCGTGGCACCACCTGGATTTGCAGTAGGACGAACGCGTGGGTGCGCTGGTTGGGAGGGTTTCATCACGCGTGATGGGATTTCTTCACTGGAAATAAACATTTTGGTGTAAGAAAAGGATGGGAAGGAACACCTGAGCACAGCAGCTCTTCTCGCAGCACAAGCAATGGGCTCAGCAAAGGTGGGAGCGAGCTGAATTCCCATGAGGTTTCACCGAGTGATGGGTCTCAAATTGCATTAGCTAGTGATACTCTCCCCGGAGGCCTCAGAATAGGGAAATCCTGGGACTGATGGGGCCCCGTGGACTGCAATCCAGCTGGCAGCTCACTGAGAGCTCCGCTTGCTCCGGCATCGGCTCTGGCTGTCATGCCCCCCCTGGGAGAGCTCCACCTCTGCCCGCTTGTGTCGATGCTCTGCACTGCGCTGAGATGAAGCACGTGCTTTATTGGGAATACTGATGAAAATCTCCTTTCCATTCCCTCACTCCGGAAGATAAAATTGTGCACCCATCAGGCTGCTGGCAAAATCCAAGGTCGCCGTGTCTGCCCATCGCCTCCCATTGAACTGCAAGCTCTTACAGGGGTACAGTCTGTCATCTCTTGCAAGCTCAGCTGGAGACTGCTAAATCCTAACATAATCCAACGTCTAAGGAAGGAATCAGAGATGTTTCCAAGCTGTGAGCAGGACTTTGGAGCTGTTACCGCTCTCTTTCAAGAAGCTGAGCATCCTGACTCACCGCTGCCAGGCAGGGAGGACTCAGGCTGCCACGGCTTGTCCTGCTCTTCGGCAGACAAGAAGGGATCGAGGTTTACCAGGGGTAGCACAGTTGGGTTTGATGTACCATCTGGACGGCTGTCAAGCCTCTTCTCTTGGCAGCGAGGGACCAGAGTGGTTTTTTTCACCAGTTCCAAGTCCCACATGCTCTCATGTCTTAATCTGCTTGACTAGAGCCGTGGGACTGCGAACGGAAGCAGCTACAGAAGACGACGTTTTTGGAACAGGCTGCCCAGGGAAGTGGTTGAGGCACCATCCCTGGAGGGGTTTAAAAGATGGGCAGACTTGGTGCTTAGAGATACGGTTTAGTGATGGTTTTTGTCAGAGTTAGGTCGATGGTTGGACTTGATGATCTGAAAGGACCCTTCCAATCTAAGCAATGCTATGATTCTGTGACACTGGGAAACGTTCCTGCCCAATACTTGCTGTTACTCCTTTTAGATGCCAGAAGCCTTTGAGAGTTTCACCCCAAGAATATGCATTTATTTCTTTAATTATTTGAAAAGGCAGCAGCACATGGCAAGGCAAGACATGGGGAAGGGCTGTCCGGCTCTAGAAGTCCCCAAGCTGTGACACTCATGGCAAGAGGTGCTTCAACTGGGGCCAAGCAGCTCCCCAAGCTGCTCTACACCCTTTGCAGCCCTTGGGCACAGCTAGGTGGACTCTGAGCACGATGTTTGGGATCCCTGACCACCAGGAAGACTCCAGCAATCAGCACGGCTAGGGAAGTAACACAAAGCTTCTTTGCCGAGCTGGATCACAGCGTTGGTGGCTTCCTGTGGTCCAGAGAACTTCATGGCACCACCGGAAGGGACTGGAGGCTATCTCAAAGCCCAGAGGCATTTTGGAGAGAGGAGCTTGCCTGCTTTTGAGGGGAAAGAAATCTTCCTGCCCACACACAAAGAAAAAGCGCTGCAGAACACTTTGAAAGCTGTTAAACTTCCCTCCTGGGAATTTCTCCCCAGGTTTGAATTTTTCCTTTTTGAAAATAAAAAGCACATTTTTGTGGCCACGGAATCACACGACGGGGCTGTTCACACATCAAAGGGTTTCAAAAAACAAGGTTCATTTAATAATCACATTTGCAGTTTGCAAAGAAACTCATTTATAGTAAAGGAAGAATGAACACTTTACACAGAGCAGCAGACACCCACAGAAGAGTAAGTTTAATGCAACAGAGGATGGGTGGACATTTACCCCTGACTTTTAATATAGAATCATAGAATCATCAAATGGTTCGGGTTGGAAGGGACCTTAAAGATCACCCAGTGCCACCCCCTGCCCTGGGCAGGGACACCTCCCACCAGCCCAGGTTGCTCCAAGCCCCGTCCAACCTGGCCTTGAACCCCTCCAGGGATGGGGCAGCCACAGCTTCTCTGGGCAACCTGGGACAGGGGCTCACCCCCCTCACACCAAAGAATTTCTTCCCAGTATCTCATCTCAATCTCCCCTCTTCCAGTTTAAAATCACCCCCCCTCACACCATGGCTCCCCTCCCTGCTCCAGAGTCCCTCCCCAGCTTTCCTGGAGCCCCTGGAGGGCCTGGAAGGGGCTGGAAGGTCTCCCCGGAGCCTTCTCTTCTCCAGGCTGACCCCCCCCAGCTCTCTCAGCCTGTCCCCACAGCAGAGGGGCTCCAGCCCCCCCAGCATCTCCGGGGCCTCCTCTGGCCCCGCTCCAACAGATGCATGTCCTTCCTATGTTGGGGACTCGAGAGCTGGAGATGGGCTGTCCCACCTCTCCCTTTCACAGGGCAGGATCTCCAGCCCCAGGCACACCAAACAACACCGTGGCACACCATGCGTGCACCCAACCTGAGAGCAACTGCTCCCACCACCACGGCTCACCCTCCACACGCCCTGCCGTCCTCCCCCTCAACAATCTGCTCAAACCCTTCTCTGCAAACTCTTCGTCACTCCTCCTGCCTCAAAACCTACTTGTCTCTTGAACCAATTACTCCGTGCCATTGAGGATCAGGTGAGAGCAGACTTGTCTAGCTGAAAAAGACTCACCACCTCTTTGAAGTGCAAGTTTTTGCTGTAAACTTCCCTCGAGCTCCTGGTGCTGTTAACTCAAGTGCTTCTTCTCACAAATAATCTCTTTAATCATAAGTGAAGGGGTTTTTAAACTGATTTGACTGGTGGGGCTGAGGGGGAAAACAGCCCGTCGCTTCCGCAAGCTCTGCTCTGGGCTGTGGAAAAGGGAATTGTCAGCCCTACAGGGCCATTTCGCAGTGCTGCAAGTACCTGCACTGTGCCCTCGGGGACAGCAGCATTCAAATCACAGGATCTTGCAGTTGGACTCGATGATTGTCCCTTCCAACTGGAATTATTCTATTCTAACACACAAATCCAGTTTCAGGTTACCTCGAGCTGGACGAAAATTTTCACAGCTCCCTCAGTCAAAGCACTGACCCAGCAGAAACTCACCCCGATGGCTTGAATTCATGGAAAACCACCACAGCCTCATGCCAGGTCCACCATCCTCCCATGGACACACAATGCTGAGAAAACTACCGCACGCTTGGCTAGTCTGACCAGACTGGGGCATTTTTACAGTGACCGCCACCTCTTGAGCTTGGCCAAGCGGAGAACGGCACCTCAAGCACAGATAACACCCAACAGCTCTGCAGATATCCAAGAGATATCTCTACAGATAGCCAAGAGATATCAAGCTGACCAAGTAAGGTCAGCTCTATCCATTCCAGGATGCTGCTCTCAGCTCAGTTTCCAAGGACCCAAGTGCCACCATTGCCAAGGGGTGATGCATTTTTGGCAGATTCCTACCAGGTTTCTGGACAAGACGCAATCTCAGGAGGGCTCCAAAAGCCACCCACTCAACCGAACCTCTGGAGCTCCTGTACCTCCCAGGGGCTGGTGTGCTCCAGCCTCTGCTGCTGCAATTCCTCATGCAGCGCGTTGGCAGACCCACCTCGCCACCCGGCAAAGCCAAGGAGTCGAGGCACTGCCGCTGGCAGAGGGACAGGGCACAACACTGGGACACCTTAAGCCACCACATCTGGATGCCTCAGTCCTTACCCGCAAGAGTCAAAGAAACCGGATGGACAAGTTGCTTCTCATGAACATTTCCCAAATAGCCAAATTTTGTTCGGTACTGGAAGCTACCACTTTCATTGCAACTTAGATTTTCATTCTTCTGAGCCACACACGTGGCTCAAGACTGCACATAAGGAAAATATATGTATTTTCATAGAATCGATGGGGAAACGGCCTCATTCTCAGCACCACCACCTCACAGCATCCTGCTCATTTCACGCAGCAGATCCCGCCTGGATCCCAATGTCTACATATGCTACTACAAATGCCGCGTTTCTCATATAAGGTCTGGTATATGTTGGAGCCTTGCTGTAGAAATCAGGCTAGGCAGCTCTGAATGGCACAGGAGCTTACGAAGGGAACAACTGCACCTTAAAAGCGTGCGAGTAACCACAAGAGCCATTTAGTTTGGAGAAGAGGTTGGTATTTAGGCTGCAGATGGAGAAAAATCATGTCAAGAGCGTGGTTCAAAGCACTGCTTGTTTAAATAACCTCCTCCAGGCAGCTCTGGTAAACATAATGCCGTAAAAGAGCCCTTCTGCCGCCCACGGAGAGACTCCGGAGTCAGGAGGCGAGAGCAACAGGCCACCTGGGCTCCTCTGCTCGTGCTTCTTGACCACCCTGCTCCTCTGGTAAAGGGGAGCTGCTCAGGGAGATGCTCAGAGGTAACAAAGCTTGGCTGGTTCTCTTGGTCCAGAAATACACCGAAAACCGCCCAACAGGATTCCCCACCGGCTCGGCGATGCCGTTAATCAAGGCTCAGGTCTTACACAAAACAGGCAATAACCTCTAAGTGATGCTCAGCCCTCCCCTCCCACCGGCCCCGCTATTCCTCTCCCCAGCCCTCAGCAGAAGGAGCAGCATCCTTCAGCAGAAGCTCTGCGAGCAGACCTGCATGCATGTCCCAGCTCCCATAAAGCACAGCCTTGGTCTCGTTAGCTCCAGCATATCTATATCGTTATTAATTGGCCAAACTTGCGTGCCTGAAATACCCTTTATTTGATTACACTCGTTGCCCCCCAGCGCCAGCCGTGGCAGCCTGGTTTAACAGGTACAGCGCTGAATTTACGAGCGGCCAACGCCAGCCTTAGCACCAGGCAGCCTTTTTCACCACAGACTCCCTCGCTGGAGCTGCCTGAAGGTATTTCCCATTGATCCAAAACTTCCCATGGCCTGGAGTGATGCCGGAGAAGGCAGATGAGGGATATCTTCAGGCTGCGAGTTGTAAACGCAGGCAGTTTCAGTTGCACAGCTGAAGAGCTTGCTGCACGCCTGCTCTGTCCTGGAGGTCTCTGCCTGCGCTGCAATCCATCCTCCGCTAAAAACAGCCCGGGGCGAAGATATGGGAGACTCCTGAGCACACAATTTGCAGCGGCGACTCTTCCCTGCCTCGGTCTTTGCAAGTCAGAGCCCAAACTGATCTCCAAAGGTCCCTTCCAACCCCTGCCGTTCTGTGATTCTGTGACTCTGTGATCCCTTCTGCAAATTACGGGGAGGCAGGACCCGCTCCTGGAGGCGCTGGTGCTGCGGACACATCCTTCATTACCCACAAGTGCCTAAGGAAGCTTCGGCACCTCTCCGGAGAGCATCAGTTATTACCAGAGCTCATTTTGGGGAACATGGTAGGACAGATACCGGACAGCACTGCAGTGTTTCTGCCCCATAAAAACTGCACTCGGGCAAGCAAATGCCAAAGGCTGTTAGTGCCCGTACCCTAAAAGTCACGGCAGAAGCCTCAGCTTAAAAAGGGCTTTACATGGGCAAAATTTTCAACTTTCCTTCCCCGGGTAGGCGACCGTAGGCTGTTCAATGCACTAAATTTACTAACGGGAAGACTGAGCACCCCTTCAGCCGCATCCAGCTTCAAACTAGTGAGCCTAACCCCAGATTTCTAAACCCACGCTAAGGGATGGAAATAACAGCACCCCAATTTTTGAAAGCACTACGGCCCCACTCTCTTCCACGACTGAAGTAAACACCACGGTCAGTGTCTATTTTAGAGCATATTATTATTCGGTTTTAATACTTTCCAAGACTGGTTTTCTTTCTGTTCAATCACAACTCCACCTTTGGGATTAGTGATTTTATTTTACGATGGGGTATTAATAGTAGGCAGCCAGCACTCCCCCC
>VXBO01003446.1:40304-58752 GCA_013400135.1 Rhinoptilus africanus
CTAAATCTACCCTCCTTCAATTTGAGGCCGTTACCCCGTGTCCTATCATTACACTCCCTGATAAAGAGTTCCTCCCCATCCTTCCTGTAGGCCAGAGCACAAAGCCCTATCCAACCTCATCTGGAACACTTTAAGGGACAGGGCCTCAACAACTTTCCTGGAGAACCTGGGCAGGGGCTCACCCCCCTCACAGCCAAGAATTTATTCACAATATCTCATCTCAATCTCCCCTCTTCCAGTTTGAAACCTTTACCCCCCATCCCATGGCTCCCCTCCCCGCTCCAGANCATGGCACAGGATCAATTAACCTTTGCTATGGCTCCTCCTGTGAATCGCTTCAGAGGGGTAACAGTTAAACTGCTTCATAGGAAGCGGCTTTAAAAATGCCCTGCTCTGCTCTGCATAAGAAAGGGGGGAAAAAAAAATCAAGCATGTTCAGCATCTTATGGATTAATCTTAGGCCTAGAGCCAGGACAATTACTGCCAGAAGGAACAAAAGTAACATAAATATAGGTTAACGCACAAAGGATCCCGTTTGCAAGGTTTTATACATCACCAGCTCAAAAGCAGATTTGTAAATTTAATTATAGAAAGATTATAAAAGCAGGTAATACCCAAAGGGTCGTTAAAATAATTTTACTGGAGCGATGAGAACAAAACAAAACAAAAAACCCAAAGCATTTTAAATAAAGTAGGGCATCCGATAGGTCTCCCGAAGACCTTCCGCAGGATTTAGACCAGGCTGCTTGCCGGGGATGCGCACGAAGCATCCGGCTAAAGCAGTACCCGCCACGATCTTCCGGAAAGGCCATTTCCGAGGGAGAAGAGAGAAGTCACTCTGAGAACTCTGCAACCTTCCAGCGCTGATTTACTTAAAAACTTCTTAGTATTTTGTAGACGGTATTCCCACGGTGACAGGAGCATGCAATGGTCTGGTCAAAGCCACGTTTAGACAGAAGAGGACAATTCCAAACCCACCTTTTCCTCACAAGTGATGCGAAATCCCTGAATATGCTGGTTCCCATCAGGATTAATGGCGTTTCTCTGGCAAAACCAGCTTTTGGGGGAGAAGGATTGTTCTTTAAACATCATTGGGGCAGATTTGGGTTCTACCCCAAAAGCGATCTGTTGCCGGTGAAGAAAATGGCAATAGCCTGGACTATCCAAGCGACTCAGCTCGGAAAAGCAGGAATATTCCCTGCCATCCAGGCAGCACGAGTGCATCCCTCACGCTGCTAAAAACTGCCTGAAATGCACATACGTTTCCAAGTGTCTCCATACACTCATTTACTGTAATACAGTTAATCCTGTAGATGATCTGAAAAAAAAAATCCATTTTAGTGCACACAGTGTAATATTTGGGTTATCTGTTGTTTCCATCCGTCATCGTCTTTCTGCTTGCCCTCTCTCCCTTCCAGAAATGCTGCTGGAGTTTCTCCTCGCGGCGCTGTCTGCACTCTTTAAGGAAAACGAAGGAATAGCACAAGGTGTGTCTAAAGGGTGAAGGCACAGGGCAGGAAGAGAGGGTTCAATTCTGGGATCTCCCGGGCTTCCCACTAAAAACAGATACCCTTACCAACTTGAAATTTTAACTCTTGACCTATAAAACACTTTTTTTGGTGTATAAATCATGTTTCTGACCTCTCCAAGTATTTTCGACTCCAGGAGGCAGCAGAAGCGTCCCTGGGACTGATCTGGGTGCTCACCTAACACGGCTCGGAACAAGCTTTTGTCAGTCCAGGAAAACACGTTGTCATTTTCAAACGCATCGCTGGCGCACTTCAAACGGATCATGTGCTTAAATGCTCTGCTGGTCTGGTACCGCCAGGCCCGGGCTGCGTAAGGAGAAAACGTTCTGAGTGCGCTGCCGACACCGAATGCCTGCAAAAAGGCCCTTCAAAGGATCACAGACAAGTATTTTTTAAGCCTGGAAATACACATTTATTAGAAAGAAAACTTAGGGTTTTACAAACTCACCATGTACAAAGCGCAGTGCATTAAAAAAAACCAACCTCAGGACTGAGCATTTAAACCTTCCGTGTTGCGGGAAAACAGTTCCATGACCCTCCTCTTTGCCTCCATTAGCAAGATTTCTGCACACATGGCTCTTTTAACCGTGTTTCACGCCAGTTGTTTTTGTGTGCTACGATCCACCCTGGGTGCTACAAGCCCTTTTGTATGTAAATACGTTCAACAGTCCGAAGACCTAAGGAAAAGCCATGCACGGTTGTTTCCAAGATTGGGATTCAAATAAATATAGTTTGACTAGGCGTGTAGTAAGCGTATAAAATGGAATCACAGAATCGGTGAGGTTGGAAGGGACCTTTAAGATCATCAAATCCAACCATTAACCCACCCTGACAAAAACCNTGTTCCTGATCCAGGCCAGGATGCTGTTGGCCTCCTTGCCCCCCTGGGCACACTGCTGGCTCATATCCAGCCCCCTGCCCACCAACACCCCCAGGGCCCTTTCTGCCGGGCAGCTTTCCAGCCACTCCGCCCCGAGCCTGTACAATAGCACAAGCGCGATGATGATCCGTATGCCTCTGAAAACCACACATCATGAAACAGCGACATTATGTGTATGGCACGGGATGAAATGGGATGCAGTAATGGAAATGCAAATTGTACCTCTAGATCAGAGGCTACACCACACAACTGTTTCGCAGAAGAAGTTGTAAGAAGGCCAGTCCTCCGAGACATGTAAAACCGGATTAAACACGAGCTTCCAAACCAGTATGATGCGGAATAATGCTATGCTGGCAGAAAGGGATCAAAGCTAATTTCTCTAATTTCCTTCATCTTCTGCAGAGATTTCTGAACTCCGGATACACAGGAGGCTGGGAAGTTAAAAACCTCTCTCTTTTAGAAGGATTGGCAGTGACAAGCTGAAAACAGAGCAAGTGAAATATCCCAGGGAGCAGAGTTATTTTGAACGGGCTTTTATAAAGGAATCCTATGGGCGGGACGACAACGAAGGAAAAGCATTATTACCCATGTTTGTCCACTTGGTTACTGTCAGGATGTCACCATCCAAATCCCATCGCATCCGACCTAAATCCAGAAATCCCAGGATGTTTTTATTTTTTCACATATATATACACATTAAATTTTATTTTTAAATTTTTTTTTTCCCTAACCTGGCTCACGCGATCCCCGCAACAACAGCTCAGGTTGAACTCTGGCCTTGCCCTGGCAGAGGAGCGCGGGTGCTCAGGCGGAGGATTTAGCGCTCTGCTGACCAGGGACCGACCGACCCACCTGAGCGCGGGAGGAAATTAAAAGCACGCTGCAGCTCTCTGGCCGAGGGGGTGAAATCCCGGCGAGACCGAAACCAGTGGCAAAGCTCCCCGCTGTTTGGGACCTCACCCGAGGCTTCACAACCCTCAGCGTTGGGAGATCGCGCCGCTCCAGCCGATGCTGCTTCAGCCTCGCCTGCTAAACGCGGAAGACAGACTTTCCTCTTGTTCACACCACAGCAAAAACCTTGCTAAACCTCGGGGTAAGGTGAGCTCCAGCTGACATAGCACTGCTGGTGGAGTAAATCCTCCGACATTCCCAGTTTCTTTGTTGGAAATCAGCTTCTTTGCTAAAAGAAGCTGCATTCGGTCCACGTGAGCAGCACAGTTTTCATCGCGCTTCGATATCAATTGAGTTTGAACAACTCCTTGGCCAACGCTTCCCCCTTCCCTCTGCTGTCCTCTGTGGTACCTCTTCCAGGTCTTCTTTAGCCCTGGGATGGATTCCTTTGCTCTGCTGCGCACATATAGTGATGTTTATATGTTTATGGACGTAGATACACCTCACCTGGACCTGCTACGCTGACTTACAATCACAGTAACTTCAAAAACGCAACCAAACAACACCAAAAAAAAAAATGCGCTCCTTCCCCACATTAAACGAAACACATCGATCCAAGCGGTGGCACATCTCACCACCATAAAAACCTTTCAGACCTAAAAAAAAAAAAAAAAAAAAAAAAAANAATAAACAAAACAAACAAAAAAAAGAAAGAAAAAAAAAAGGAATTAAATAAATAGCTTAAACGTTAATGAATCCATGATCAATAAACTAAAGCTGAAATGGTGAAATTAAAATTAAAATAATGCTTTAGATCTACAGGAACTGAACCACTTGACAAAAAACCTGCTTCTATTTACAACAGGATTTTTTTTTCTCCTTGGTGTACTCTCATGTTCTATTTATTGGAGGAAAAAATTCAGCAGAACTGGAGGAATATGGTGCTTTCCTGACAAAATAGAACTTGGGAATTCTTGTCACCCCAGCAATACTTGCAGGGGTTTGGCTTTATATTCAGCTGTACTCTTTTTAATACAACCAGGAAGAGATGAGTTTCAGACCTGTCAGCAAGAAGCACAACTGTGAGGGACAATCCCTTCTGGAAAGTGAGCTTATTTGCACCCAGAACTGACTTGGCTTTGGGGTTTGGTCAGCGGCACCTTGGGGAATCCACCTCCTCGTGGGTGGCATCCCAATGACGGAGACCACCTCTCTCTGCAGTAAACAGCACTGAATCAAGAAGACCCACAGAGAGCAAAGCCACTGATGAGAAAGTCTCTCCAGGAATTTCAGTGAAGAGAGGATTTTACCCTAAGAAAGGATTTATGTATTTTTTCCTTCTCCCTCTCTTTAAGGCTATTGCAACAGAGTGCTCTCCTGGGGTTTCTGGATGACTGGGAATGGTATCTTGGACCATCAGCTGGTTTTCTGCATGCTCTACCCGTGGCCATCCAAGCTGACGGCAGCAATGCCGCATGGTATGGCTGTAGTCTCCCAGGGCTCCCATTCCAGCCTGTGGTGTGGTCCTGTTCTCAGGACATAAACCTTTCCACATGCCTCCTCGACCCTGGAAAGCCCAAGGTGTCTAAGGCGGTCTGCAACCATGGCTTTTGTGGAAACGGCATTTTACAGAAGAATAAAATTAAATGTCTCACTGTGACTGGCAAAGGTCTCCTTTGGCAAAGGCAGGAGGCCAGCAGATGGCTTTGATTAAAGTAAACACTGACAAACACACTCCTGCTAGGACTACTGGCCACACGGCTCAGATCTAGGACAAGGTTTTGCATGGGAATCAGCACACCAACTTCCCTGCTCTGGGGCCAACACCATCCCATGCAGCAGGGGCAGTTTTGCAGCTCTCAGTAGGATATTGTAGTTTAGGAATACAAGGAAAGCCATTTTAAAGGAACCAGAAGACGTTCAGAGACCAGCTGCTGCTGATGGGATGGCAGAGTTCATCCCACCCAAACTCAGCTGTGAGGTGAGCATCCAGTCAAAGCTGGAGTCATACAATCACAGAATGGTTTGGGTTAGAAAGGGCCTTAAAAATCTTCCAGTCCAACTTCCAGCCCTGGGCAGGGACACGTCTCTCTAGATCACAGAACCACAGAATTGTCAGGGTTAGAAGGGACCTTAAAGATCATCTATTTCCAACCCTCCTGCCCTGGGCAGGGACACCTCCCACCAGCCCAGGTTGCTCCAAGCCCCGTCCAACCTGGCCTTGAACCCCTCCAGGGATGGGGCAGCCACAGCTTCTCTGGGCAACCTGGGACAGGGGCTCATCACCAGCAGAATAAACGATTTCTTCCCTATATCTCATCTAAATCTCCCCTTTTTCAGTTTAAAACCATCGTCCCTCGTCCCATGGCTCCCCTCCCTGCTCCAGAGTCCCTCCCCAGCTTTCCTGGAACCCCTGGAGGGCCTGGAAGGGGCTGGAAGGTCTCCCCGGAGCCTTCTCTTCTCCAGGCTGACCCCCCCCAGCTCTCTCAGCCTGTCCCCACAGCAGAGGGGCTCCAGCCCCCCCAGCATCTCCGGGGCCTCCTCTGGCCCCGCTCCAACAGCTCCATGTCCTTCTTGTGCTGAGGACTCCAGAGCTGGATGCAGCACTCCAGGAGGGGTCTCACCAGAGTGGAGGAGAGGACACATTGCGGTGTCAGTGCCATCGACTGAGGGGGAGCCAAGACCAGTAGCTCTGAGTGGACACCTAACTCCTGGATAAATTAAATTAGCTGGAAAAAACAATCCCAGCATGGTAAAGTAACTACCCCAAAGCCTTCACAAAAATATTGTACAAATGGGTGCAAATGGATATGTGTAACTACACCTTACAGCGGAACAGGAACAGGGATATCTAGTTTGGGATAAGACATCCTTCCACACTTCAAGTGCACCATTAGTTGTGCTGGTAAAAGGATACCGCTAACTAATAAACCCAGAAGGACTCTAAAAGAAACAGTCTGCTTTCAAGTGTGAATGAACTCTTACGCTGTCACCTACAAAATAACCTGGTGGATAAAAGGCACAAAAAAATTAAGTACAAAAAGGCTAGATCACTTCAAATAACAATTAGCCACAAGCGGATGCATTATATCATACACGTAGCTTTGCTCTGTTAAATATTAAATTAAATGGACACGTTTAAAAAGACATATACTTCTAATATGGATAAGCAGGTTTGTTAGAAGAGAGTAAGTCCCGTTACTGAGGAAGAAAGGAACAGCTACGCAGACGAGCAGAATGAGGCATTTCATGCAAGCAGCAGTCCAAGAATAAGAAAAATACACAGTACAGTAACCTGAAAACGTACAGTTTTCTGGTACAGACAATAAAATTCCCGTGTGCTATACTTATATGCATTCAGTGTGGCTTTTCTAAATTAATTCCTTTTAGATGATGGGTTTTTTTAATCTTGAATTGCAATCTACCTAATGCGATATACTGCTGTCCTCCGGAACTGTAAGATTATTCAGTTTGAAGATGACTGTAGCAAGTATGGAGTAACACTCTGCTAAAACATAACACTCCATCTCTCTGAAATGAGCCCTTATTAGATGCAACTCAAACCAGACAGCGTGAGCTGCACGCGTCTATCACTTCAAAACGGGAAGAAAGTTCACGCGCACCCCCTAAATATATCTTGTGCCAAAACACAGCAAATACTCTCAATAATAAAACAACTTGTAAAGCAATTTTTTTTTTTTTTTTTTTTTTTTGCTTCCTTCTTAAGTTCCAGCTTCAAGGAGTACTTGGGGGTACTCTCAGACACGCACTCAACTATGAAGTGAAATATCAACCGAAGCACCTGCCTGCTTTGTTTCCTCCACTGTTGTTAATTTACAGACTAATTTGCTACATTCGCCAATTATCTGTCTGTAGAAAACTTGGGGTTTGCCTCATCTGCTCCCAAAGCACCGGCTTTCGGGGGAGTTACAGGACACCCAGGGCTATATGGAAAAGAAAACCCCGCAGAAAAGTAAGGAGAAGGTGCGTAAAAAAGCCGTAGTTGTGTCTAAAGGCAAAGAAACAGGACAGCTCAAGAGAAGCCTTTCTTTTTCTCGTTACCATTTGGTTGGAGGCTTTTCAGCGTGATGATCTCCTACAGCACCTTCTATGACGGAATCGGATGATGTCAAAATTAAGCCCAGTTCAGCCTTAACGCTTCACGGCTTTCGCTTAAGCTAAAAATAAAGATACACATGGACGATTATGAAATGGCAGACACAAGGAACTGAAGAGAATGCTTCGTTGCAGGATACTGGATGACCACGAATTGTGAAAGAAATAAAATAAAATTCAGAAGCAAAAATGCTTTCTCTTAAATGATGGATATCACGTATATACATTACAAATATATATACATCGTAACGATAAATGGCTCATCAAAAACACAGAATGGAAATAACAGGTAAAAAAATGTATTACGTTTCGAACAGATGATAGAAACAAACAGAAATCTGCTTACAGGAACCACAGAATGGGTGAGGTTTGAAGGGACCTTTAAGATCATCAAGTCCAACCATTAACCCCCCCTGACAAAAACCCCTTCTAAACCCTGTCCCTCAGTCCCACATCGACCCTTTTCTGAAACACCTCCAGGGATGGGGAATCCACCCCCTCCCTGGGCAGCCTCTTCCAATGGTTAACAACATTGGAAAATGTTATTAATGTTGTTATTAATGTTGGAATGGAAACAAAAGGTTGGCCACGGTGTATTCCTGACTTAGGATAAAGGCATTTTACCAGTTCCACAGCTCCAATTAAGATCATCTCGGTCCCAAACATCACCGTCGTGGGGCTGGGGGGAGGATTATTAGCGGCTTATTCGTCATCCTGAATTACCTGGCGCACGTGTGGGCAGAAGGACCGGCTTTGAAACACTCAAACGCGTTGCCTCCAAGAAAAATCATCTTTATTCTCATTGTCCTCAATTTCACGCCCAGGCCAGCAACACGCACCAGCTGCGTGTCAGCAGGCGGCGGCGGCTTGAGGAATCCACACTGACACGACAAGAACTAATCCTATTATTTCCTTAACGGCATCTGAATAGGCATTTTCCAAGTACCGCTTCTTATTGTAAGTTTAACCCACGTGTTAATTCTCTTACTGAGATCTCAAGCTGCTTTCTCTAGAATCGGGGATTTAGGGGAATAAAATCCCTTCTGTTCAATTCCGTACTTAAGAGACAAACCCTTCAAAATTAAACGAGGGCTCGCAGACTGTTTGCCTTAAAAACATCGCTCCTCTTTCTAATAGAAAATGTCTCTAAAGCTCATTTTAGCACCTAGAAAATAAGTTTTTTAGCACATCTCAAGTTTTAACCTGACAGCAGTTTGGGCAGCTGCCTTTACATAAGTATCGGGATTTCCGAAATACACGGCGGAAAAGATTTTCAGCACGATTTTAATGACAACTCGATGAGCGAACAACGAAGGGGAGCTCCATTAGGGTGAATTACTTCCTACGACGGCAATTCTCCTCCAGTAAACCGCAATCTTCGAAGGTGATCAAGTGGGGAAAGACTGGGGCGAAACCGACTCCTAGCAGTCCCTTCGTTTGGCTGACGAAATTTTTGAGCACATCGTGCTCAGGGGAGTTTTCCTTTCTGTAATCAAATATTAAAATATGAGGCACGATGAAAACAAACATCTGACTACACACACACATTCTGCCCTTTCCAGCAAAGCCCCAGTCGCAAATTTGCTGTGGGTACGGAGCAACTTATAGGTAGCATATTAAATATTGATTAAAAATAAATCCAAATAATTAAGCTTAAATTTTAATACCCATGTACATTTCTCTATAATTCAACACGAAAGGAATTTTATAAGGTTCCAGGAGAGGCTCTGGGTTTAATTTTAATTATGCATTTATTACATAATTCACAAAATCCAGTAATGTGCAATGAGTCTCCCAGCCATTCAAGGGAGTAACGAGATTTATCAGCCCAGTTTGTCACACAACAAACAGGATTCAGAGCAGTTATAAAGGCGGGTGATGAAAGATACACGGAGGGAGGGGGAGGACCAGCAGCAGCTTTATTTCCCTGTAATAACGCTAATAACATGCAAATAATTCCCCATCTTAATGAATACTTCAGATGAATGCCACGTTCAGAACGGAGATTGCACATTGGGTGCTCGCAGGGAAAGAGGAAACGCAGCAGCTCAGCTGCTCTCAGTTCTCAAAGCTCTTTCGAAGCCACGAGGTTATGACTGCGGGTACCGCCGAGCATCCGTCCATCCCCGCCTGCCTGAGATGATGCCCTCATCCAGCAGAAAATACCTCAGGCCTTCAACCTCCTCGCGTCCTGTTCCTAAAGGTGACAATCATGTGAAAGCCACCTCGAAAATGTGCGTAATTTTCAGAATTTGCATGGATCCCCATGCACCTCCAAGGAGCTGGGGGGGTTCAGCCTGGAGAAAAGGGGGCTGAGGGGAGACCTTCTCGCTCTCTGCAACTCCCTGAAAGGAGGGGGGAGCCAGGGAGGGTCGGGCTCTTCTCCCAAGGAACAGCCCATGGGACAAGAGGAAACGGCCTCAAGTTGCACCATGGCAGGTTTAAGATGGATATTAGGAAAAAATTCACGCTGAAAGGGTTATTAAGCATTGGAAGAGGCTGCCCAGGGCAGTGGTGGAGTCACCATCCCTGGAGGTGTTCAAAAACCGGGCAGACGTGGTGTTGAGGGACATGGGTTAGTGGTGGTTTTGTCAGTGTTATGTCGATGGTTGGACTCGATGATCTGAAGGGTCTCTTCCAACTCCGGCAATTCTCTGATTCTATGATCTAAATGTGGCTTCTGGAGCACAGCTCTCAGGGTGCATACGAGAGGATCTTAAATGTCCAAACCTCCAGTGGACCGGGACCTGCTCTCCTAAAAACTTCTACTGTCTTTTCAAATTCGCATTTGGAAGTTTCTCCCAAATCTCTGCAATTATCACAAGAGTGAGTCTTGCTGTCCTTCAACGAACATTTTAATTAACTGTTTTTTCCCCCTCCTCCAAGCTTTTGCAAAGCTCTCCCCTTTCAGCAGGTATCATCTCCGCCAGGACAAGGGGCACATGCTCAGAAGTAGGTGATACCACCTATTATATCACCCTTGAGCTACCACGCTTTTGCATGCTGTTCTCTTCCCCAATTATTTTATCCTCAACCATCTTCCAAGAACTCAAATATTTAAGAATCGCAATCTGCTCACAAAGCAAAGTCACAGAATCATGGGGTTGTTGGGGTTGGAAGCGACTTTCAGTGATCATCCAGTCCAACCTCCTGCCAAAGCAGGGTCACCCAGAGCAGGGGGCACAGGATCACATCCAGGAGGGTTTTGAGTATCTCCAGAGGAGACTCCACCACCTCCCTGGGCAGCCTGTGCCAGGGCTCTGCCACCATCACAGTAAAGAAGTTTTTCCTCCAAACCACTCTGTCTGCAGCATCCCTTCCCACGTTCTCACTTGAAACCCACTTTTTTCATTCCTGCTTAGGCATCTGTTTCATTTGGCTTCCCACATCCACACGTGTCCTCTCCAATTTCCAGTCTATCACCCCTTTCATTAACCCTGAGGAGAAGCAGGGGCCTTTGAGGTGCCTCCTCCCGCTGCTCCCCGACACTCAATTCAAGGCTCAGGCTCAACGTCAAGTATGAGAGAGGCTCACAGACAACCCGACCTTGTATCCTCCTTACAGCTGAGACCTTTCCCGGTCATTTTCAAGTGTTCTTCAAGGGAACACCTTCCCCCTTGCCTTCAGCCTTCACGTCTATCCATGAGATGGTCCAAATTTACTCCCAATCTTAATACGTCAAACACGCAAATGATCCTCGCTGCAAAGCCCCTTCTGAGTTGATCAGGAAGATTAACCTTCAGAAGCACGTTTCTTCTCATACCTCCACAATTTCAAAGGCACTTCAGAAACAGAAAATCGTTACTGCTCTGCTCCAGCTGGATGGTGGCCTCCTCACCTGCCACCAAGAGGAGCAGACAGCTTGAATCTTTGAGCAAGGGGCTTTTGCTCCCGCCTCATCCAGAAATGCCGCTTTCTTATAATTGGAATTGACGTCGCCACAAAAATGCCTTAATCACAGGATTTAAAAATGTACAAACATAGACGGGGGGAGTGGTACTTTTTACTTCTTGATTTTCAGCATTTCCGACTCGTGCTCTCCAGCTGGTTCTAGGAGTACATAGACACATTTCTCAAGTACAAACCAAGGGGGTTTTTTCTCAGGTGATTACCACTTATTGGCAGCTGAAGCCCTAAAAGGAAGAACAAACGCTCTCCCAAATAACACCATTCACAGTTGGTAGCTCTATCTTCCTGTACGGCTGCCGAATCAGCAATCCCACCCTCCACAACAGCCACCTGCACTGTTCTCTTTCCCCTTGCTCAAGGAAGGGCACAATGAGCCCAGATGACTTCGAAGGTTGATATATGGGTATCCCCTTTTGAAAATCCCAATATATGTCTATTTTTATGCATGTATACATTCAAATATTGTTTTTTTATATATATTTACACATCGTTAATACACACCTCTCTATGTCTTTATATATCTATCCCATTTTGTATTTATTCATGTGAAGTTTAGTCCAACACTGCAACTCCAGTTCTAATTGCACACGTCATCTTCGGTCTTCCCCTAACAGTTGCGTGTTGTGGTTTGGGCCAGGTTGGTCAACGACAAGATGACAGATGCTCTCCCCCACCTCTCACTCCAAGGAGAGGAAGAAGAGAGATAAAGGGAACAGAAAGCTGGCTCTGCTCTGCCCGAAACCAGGACATTGCACTACAGCTTGGAGGCAGCCGCCCAGTAAGAGAATGAGTTGCTGTGTGTGAGTTTTGCTTGTCACACAAATTGTTTTAATTTTTGTAGATGCTTTCTTATGGACAGATAACTCACCCGACCATATTGTATGCACGCCACATATGACACAGCAGAAGCAATCTTCAAGATAATTTGTGTTTCTAGAGATTTTATAGAGATCCAGGGAAGACATACTGAGTTCCCATGGATGATACAGACTTAAAATCAGTTTGAGGCCACAAAAGATCAAGCTGATGCTGAATGGGGGTGGTGAACCCTCCTCTGCTCTCATCCCTAGGGAAAGACTAGAGTGTGAACCTCTCCTCTCTTGGGCACCAAAGGATCTGCACGGAAGACAGACCTATAAATGACAGAAAAACCTTCCAAAGGTCTGCAATACCCTCCTGGGGTCGGGAGCAGCCGACCGTGAGACACCAGCCTCCGGGACGCCAGGCTTCATTAGGTCTGGCACTCCCAGCACTGCTCATGAGATATCCAAACTGGAAGACAACAAAACATGCCTTTACCAACCTCCCCCGGCTCCGAAATCCTCAGCTCCAACGCTATCGTATGACTTTACTGTGAAATCGCTGGCCCTTCAAATGTTTTGCTTGTTTTGACCTCCAGCACAGAGGGTAATCGTCTGCTTTCCCTCTGAGGTGGGACCAGCAGAGATGGGGGTTTTTTTCAACATCCGACCCAGCATCAGCAGAGTTCCCCACTCACTGAACGCACAGTACATTTTTAAACCAAAGAAGAAACTCATTTTTAATCTTTCACTTAAAGGATACCTTTAGACACCAGATGACAGTTTCCCGTTCCCTGATATTTACTGCAAAATATCGAAGTTTCTGCAGGAAAGAAGAAATCGTGAGCCAGAAAGACCCGGAGACTGTATTGCACCCACTGAAATGTATCGTTAATAAAATAAAGATTGTAAATTCGACTGTCCTCATAACCCAGACAGCAACCAGTCTATTGGTCAGCAGAATTACTCAGGAAAGATACCATCTGAGCCTGAAATAAGTCAAATTACACATCGCTGTTCCTCTTCCACGTATGTCTTGGGTCACACAAAGGCGAAGAAGAGGTGGCAGCTTCAGCTGCCTCTTGAACAGTCTGCTCCAGGAAAAAACACAGCACTGCCAACTAGAGCATCATGAAATTCTTCAGATGCCAAGTAATGCCACACATCTCCAATAACCCACAAAGACCCCGGGTCTTTCCCCAAATCACTGTTGAGTAGATCCAAGCACGCAAAGGAGCACAAGCAAGAGCAAGTCCTGCAGCAGGTCTTGAAGGGACGATCTCAACCTGTTCATTGATTACAGAACCCAAATAAAATAAAGGGAGGAAGATGGACAAATAAGCAACCAGAGTAGCACATCTAAATTACCCAGGCAGGGGAACATCACTTAATAAAGTAGATTTATGGTCAGCAACAGAGCTGGAAACCTTTACTCTGGCCCCTACAATCACCACTTGAAGCACTCTGTTGACACAAGAGAACATGGCTCCATTTCAAGCACCGTTGAGGCTGAGTAATTTCAAACATCATAGAATCTTTTTAATGTCTGTAGATAGTCCAGAGGGAAGTTGGCTGAAAAGATCTCCAAGGCAGCCACGTGGAAACAGACACAAACCCCTTCAAACCATTCCAGCGCCAGGCAGGAGGGAGGAACGGAGACCGAAGAGGGAAAGGTGAAGATCCAGACTTCCAACTAAACTGCTTAAAGCATTTATTTATGTCCAGCCCCTCCATTACAAGTTTATAGTATGCCTTGGGGAGCAGTAACAGACCAATTGCATCAACCCAGATTGGTACTTCAAAAGTACGATTTTTAAACGATTTTGTAATCCGCCCTCTTCCTTCTTCTCATGGTATGTACTCACGCTACAGGCAGGTCATTCTCCTGTTTTCTTCTGCGTAGGAGAAACGTTGCATGAGAAATCAGTAAGATGTTAACGGAGCTGGACTTAATCAGAACAACACACACCCAGGCACTGCTGCTTGTAAAGAAAGTCTGGGAAAGATTGGTGACAAACCTGGGTTAGAAACAAAGTACGCCAGGGAAAACAGGCAAACTATTCCTCTACAGAACTTCCCCTAAACTCATGAAGACAATGGAGAGTTCTCTGAAAGTCTTAATTAAATTTACAAAGGACAAAATTAGCTGCTCAGCGTCAGTATCACAGCACCTTCTGGAGGGTGACCCAGCAGCAGGACTGCCTTGTGCTGAGAGGTGTTAGAAAGACATTTGGGGAAAGATGTGGGGAAACCGAGGCATGGGAATGTAAAGGACCTTCAGCATATCAGCATCCCCTAAACCCAATTCATGCCTCAAGTCAGGTTGTTTGGATAACCAAAAGTAACCTGAGAAGAGCAAAACAGCCTTTCAGATACTGCTGGTCACTGAACCCCTCAGTTATTACCATTTTTTTTCCAGCTCATGGGCATTACCTGACTGCTAAGGTCAAGCCAGCAATCCAGCAAGGAATTTCAGGATAACAAACAGTAATAAGAGAACAGCACTTAAGGTCTTATGGGGGTTTTTTGCCACTCATATCATGAGGATTCAGAATTAGGAAATCATCTGTCTCAAGAACTTACAGGGAAACGCAACGTGAATTCCCTGCCCCTATTTCTGGATGCTCTATTAAAAAAACAGGGTTCCCCTGAAAATGCGACTGTGAATGCCACCAACTCATCACTCCCACTCCAGTTTCTGTCCCTGAAGTGAGCCAAGCACTAAAGGATGCCGTGGCGAACAGCAACACACACCTCCCGTGACAAGGCAACACACCGGCACTGCATGATCTGCGTTATATGGGGCTAAAAGCTACCCAAATTTTATAGAATCATAGAACGGTTCGGGTTGGAAGGGACCTTAAAGATCACCCAGTTCCAACCCTCTGCCATGGGCAGGGACACCTCCCACCAGCCCAGGTTGTTCAAAGGCCCGTCCAACCTGGCCTTGAACATCCTGAACATTTTGCCGACATCTCTGATCTCTTACTGTCCTCGTAACTTGGTGCATGAACTGGGTTACTCACCGCGCCAGCAGCCAGCTGCGCAGGACGGGAGAATTTACATCTGACAGCTGGGAAGAACAAGAGCCAGAAATGGCCCAGAAACCCTGAGACATGCAACAAAGCATAAAGATGATGGATGCAGACTGGTCAGTCTCCCTCTGGACAAGCAGGAAGCCTCTGCTACTGCTTCCTGAAGTCTTCTATGAGTGCTTAGCAGTGGTAATGCTCTCAGAAGCTAAAACAAATGTAAATGCTAATGAAACGATGCTCACACCACTTCTGTCGTGTATGGAGATGGCTCTGTTTTTATGGTGGGCCAAAAAAAACAACGCACCAGGACCATCAGATTTGCTCTAGAGCCAGAGATGGGGACAACCGTGCAGCTTCGACCTGAGCCTTCGGACAGCTGGTCTGCAGATCCGTCTGCTTTGGACACCTCTCCCTGCATCCGCCGCTTCTGAGCGCCTCCGGTAGTATCACTTTTAGATTTTCAAAGGAAAGCAAAGTTAAATCCTTCCTACCCATTTGCAGCAACATAATCACCAGGCTTTCACTGGGAGAGGATTCATCCCTGTTTATAGATCCACACTGCCACTAAACGGGATCAGGATGGTTCCCTTTTTTTTTCTAAGTTAAAACCACTCTCCCAGCACCCAACAACACGCAGTTTTATGGGCGTTCAATGGGTGAAGAATGAAAAAGGGTGGGCGTGAGAGCAAAAGCCCCCTCCCTCTGCCGATAGCTAAATACTGACACCAAAAATGTTTTCTAAAGGGAGATTTTCCTCTATGCAGCCAGACAGAGCACAAGCTACTCCAGCAGGCCCCCGTTAATTTGTCGTTTGCTCCTACCCAGCAGAGGTGAGGGGCAAACCAGCACCTCTGTAGCTTTGTGCCACATGCCGTTAGATTTCCCATCCAGCCAGGCTGTAAGTGCTGGTCCGCTGGGACACTGTGCTCCACGTCAACAACACGCTGCCAGGATCGCAATCCCAGCATTACCTGTGCGAGCGCTACCAATAAAGAGCTATTTTCCAAGCCTGATTACTCCAGCTCCCATAATTGCCCATTTTGATGCAGATTCTTACTGTGAGCAAACTCCTCACTGCCCAGCTAACTTCGTCCATCCAGCCCAGACATCACCTCTGTTCACACAAGACTGCGAGATTTGTATTTTTCCTGCAAAAAATAAGGAGTGTCAGCACTTGCTCCAGAAGAGCGATGCAAAAAATGATCTGTTGGTGTCGGAGATAAAGAGATGCCACCACACAGCACAACCACCCCATGAAGCATCTGCTCTGGCAGCCGGGACAGCATCCTCCAAGCACCCAAAATTTCCTTTTGTGGTGTTCTTAAAAAAACACATCAGTCTGTCTTTAAATCCAGACAGCAGAATTCACCTCCCTTGCTCCATTGAGGACCGAAGATGCCAGCAAAACACTCTACCATGTGCTCAAGTAGTCCCAGCTCTCAGTACGCTTAAAATCAAGATGCGCTCGACGTTTTTGTTGAGCCCACGCAGGACCGAATTGAAGTCCCATCCTTCAGCCAATTTAACCAGGACTCCACTTCGCCAGGCCGCGGTGAAGTCGCAGATCAGTTTGGCAGGGGGAAAAGCAATTTTTAAATGCGTCGTTAGGGTCGACATCACTGGGAGAGCAGAAAAGGGTCCCTTACACGTTCAGGTGGTCTCGGATTCTGCAGCAAATCTCTACTGCCTGAATGTAAAGTAGTCTCAACTGAATCTCACTAATTCCTTCAAAGGCTCTCTTACACTCATCTCCACAGATTATACAGTAAATACGCTTTAGGAAAGCACTCTCTAACCCCAACAAGGCTATTCAAAAAATAAGGCTTATTGAGTTGACCTCTGCTCGTCTTCAGCATTTCACCCCTCTGTCTCCAATACACAAATTTCAGCCTCAAAGCTCAACCGTAAGGTGTTACAACCGGATGTTAATAATTAGAAAGCTATTCAACGCCTTAAATGAACTGGTGGCATGAAAGCATACAACTGCCCTTAAAAAGTTCAGCAAGGGCCATGAACTCTAGATCCCTCCCGAAAATCACCGTGTCCCAGGTGTGCAACATTCCAGCACTATCTCTGCTCCCAAGTCGATAAATCAGCATCACCCCATCAGGATCTGGCCTGCTGCGTGCGGGTCTAACACTCACACAAGATTAGCCCAAATGAAATGAGATGAACCCAAATCCTTGAATGTTAATTCACTCCCACACAACGCCTTTAACAAGAAACCTTTCCAGTAGCTCTGCATTTTGTAGTGACAATGTTTACAAAATCGGGGAGCTGTGACTAAAACTGAGATGGGGCAACACCACCTTTCATTAAATACGGTAGCCTGCAAAATAAGTGAGATTTGACACACATTAAAAATCACTGAATTGTTTGCCTGATGGCTCCTCCAGGGCCAAATTTGCTGGCATCCTCCTCCATCTCCTTCATACCCTCCTTCTTCCTCGACACCTCTGCAGCCTGTCCATCTGCAGCCTGAGGGCTGCAGGAGAGTTGGTACCATCCATCAGCAAACTTAAGGGTTATCTCAAACCGACTGGGGTACCACCGAGTGGAGCACCTCTCTGGTGAAGAAAGGCTGAAGGATTTAGGACACTTCAGTCTGGAACAAAGACGATTGAGGGGTGACCTTATCAATGCCTATAAATACCGACAGGGTGGGTGTCAGGAGGATGGGGCCAGGGTCTTTTCAGTGGTGCCCAGGGACAGGACAAGAGGGAATGGGCACAAACTTAAGGGACCTTCTTTCCCGTGAGGGTGGCAGAGCCCTGGCCCAGGCTGCCCAGAGAGGTGGGGGAGTCTCCGTCTCTGGAGACATTCAAACCCGCCTGGAGGCGTTCCTGTGCCCCCTGCTCTGGGTGACCCTGCTCTGGCAGGGGGTGGGACGGGATGATCTCCAGAGGGCCCTTCCAACCTCGACCATCCTGTGATTCTGTGAAACTTCTCCTTTTGCCCTTCTATCCCAGGTTTTCTTTAAGGCTCAACTCACCTTTAAGCTTGTTTAAGCTTGTCAAGTTTGTTTTTATGGGTTAGTTTGCTGGGGGCCGGGTGCCAATGCCCAACACACATTCCAGCCTTTCAAGATGCTGCCACCCTCCTGGTGTCTGTAGACTCAAGAGAGCAATTCCAGCTTCCCTCAGCCTCTAAAAATGGTATTTCACCTTTTCCAGCCTGCTATGAGTGCTGTTTAACATCTAATAGAGACACCGTAAGCAGCTTTTGCATTTGAAGGCCTTCCACTGAGTGCAAATTACAAGTTAGGTCTCTTTAGGACAAAATCTGTCT
>VXBO01003447.1:4828-17571 GCA_013400135.1 Rhinoptilus africanus
CTTTTAAAAAGATTTTTGAAAATCTGAATAGAAATTTCCTTCTGCCTTTAACTAAAAGTTCCCTTTAGGATATTAAAAAGAATGTGAAGTGAATTATGCACCTTTTACCTAGTTAGCCTACAAGTTAGTATCCTTACCTAGGACTGAGAAGACCTGGGCTGTGTTTTTTTGTGTGCATTTGCCAATATCCACATCTTCTATTAACCTGAGAAATGCTCTAACCACTCAGCAAGAAAGTGATTTAAACTCTGGTCTCTTTCTTTGCCTTTGTTTCTCTTGGCACTGGTCTATGTAATACACTCTGAAATCCAGTGCAGAAGCAAGAACTGGTGTTTCTGAATGGAGCTTCCTGTACATGGACCTCTCCGGCTCTCTTCAGAGAGGTGCCGCATGCCACCTTCTTCCCTGAAATGAGAGGTCAGATGCACAGTGGGGAAGCAGATAGGGCTAGGTGTTCAGATAGAACTGAATTCTTATGTGGAAAATGTAAGAACAAAGAATGGCAAGAGAAAGAGCTGGTTAGTCCTGATAAACGCTTTTTGCTGGAACATGATGTAGGAGATTAGAGACCTTCATCTACTGGACCATTCTGTCTTATGTGAAAGTACTCTAGTTCTATTTTGAGCAAGCACACAAAGCATTTTAATGCCTCAGTCTGATGTCTTCAATATTTATTAAAGAGATTATTTTAGCAGAGTACAGAAGAGTCAGCAAGAGTAGGGAAAGGCTTATTTATAAAGCTTTTGTTTCATTATAATTGCCTACCAACTCTTATGACATTATACTTCTACTCCACACATCGCTATTAACCTCTTAAAACACTTCCTTTTTAAAGAGTAAAAATTCAATAGTGACATTAGCAATTTGAGAGGTACTTTTTGGAAAAATCAGAAGTTTGCTTTCAAATTCAAATACTATATATTACCCTCCATAAATATTCAAATTAGTTCTCAAAATCCCACAGGAAATTTAGGACATAGCCCATTAACATTCCTGGAAAAATAGTCCAAATCACATATATGCTCTTGAAAATTCTGTTCTGTCTTTTTCAATATGTTTGCAAGGAGCTAATTCCCCGCATACTAATTCCAAGCTCCACATCTAGTTTTAACATTCAAAATTTACCATTCTTCTTGTACTTGCTATTTACATAAATTAACCAGATGAAAGCAGAAGTAACATCATATGACTTATGCAACTAGTCTACACGCTCTGAATTATGAATATTCATAGGAAATTTTGTGCATTAGACATGAAAGAGAAAATTACACATAGAAATTAATGAATATCTGTGAATAACTCTTAGTGGTGAATTTTACAATCCATTTGCAAACAACATGCAAAAGAAGAAGCAATGAATGTTAATGAATATTAATTAGTACTCCTTCTTTTGTCTGACATACACACACTCACTCCCCTATTCAGTTCAGTAAAGTAGTGTAGTTGCACCAGATGGCAAAATTTGGTTCACAATATGGGTAGTAATTCGTATTCATATTCACACAGAGCCACATTACAGTGTGCTCTCAAGTAGTGTGTTGACAGAACTTGTATATATGTTATAGTTACAGCAAGAAAGTTCAAAATATAACATCAATTCATTGTTTGAACCTGCAAGATTTTGGCTGTGCTGTTTTTTGAAAAAGTCATTTGAATTGTTGGGCTCATAGGCAAGAAACAGGAATTTAAATAAAACTTCAAAATACTTCTTAGCCTGATGAAATGCTGTTTATCAAATTATCACAAAATCTGCTTAAACTCAAAGGAAAATTTTCATTTAAATTTTCTGCTTTTAAAAGCATGTATACCCTGACTTTTTTATGTAATAAAGTGATACAAGCAAACCATCTCAGATGAGCAGATATAGAAAATAATCTGTAGCTCAAAAATGTAAACAAGAATCTGCAGGCTAAATTTCAAAACAGTTTAGGTTATGTGAATCCCACACCTTTCCATAAGAACATATCATTAATATTTTCTACACCATTTTCTATTCACAGGTTGCATTTGTACTGATTTCTTCAAAAGTAGAAATAAAGATTAATAGAAGTTATCAGTGCAGCATGTCTTTCTTTCTGTATTCAAACTGAAAAGTATATCTAACCAGCAGTAGCTGAGATTAGCCTGTGTTTAGCCTGTATTTTCTAATTTGTTGCCTAAGGATATCCAGAAAGTTCACTTATTTTTCTAAAAGGGGTAGTGTATTGCATATCAAAATATTCTAGATGTTAACTAAGAACAAAAAACAAAAAGATCTCTTTTTGTTGCAAAGGGAGGCAACTACAGAAGTTATAATGCATTTCCACTTTGCCAATATGCTAGCTTGCTACCAACTGAATAATTTCCTGAAGCAAAATACCCAGCAGTTTTGATGAATTCACCACTGATGCAGACTTTGGGGATAGGAAAAAAAACCCAGTCCTTTGTATCCCTTGAAAAAGTGACAGGTACAATAGTCAATCCTAATTAACAAGACAACAAATGCAGCTTTGGGGCCAGCTTGCAAATTACGCTGTTCCTTTTCAAGTTACACTGTAATTTACGATTATGGACACATTTAGTTTCCTAGAGAGGAGATACTTGCCTGGTGCTCAGGCTTAGCCATGCCAGTGACACTGTCATTCTCGTGATCTCTCTGTAACCTTGTATTCAAGGTCTCATCCCTCCAAATGTACGCATACGCTCTTCTGTCCTTTCTCTGGATGTGACAAGAGGAGAAGAAACAGCTGATCACTTTAATCTCACTCTGATGCAGACTTGGCACATGATTAGAACATGACAGGCACAAAAAATGATGTTCCCTCAGTTTTTATGCAGCTTCTGGGTGCTGCAGCTGAGATATTAACCCCACAGGTTTAAGACTCAAGCTATGTCTTAGGAGTGGTAAAAAATGAAAGCATCCATTTTTAGAGCTGTACCTGAAGATAATATATCACACATACCTTTTCTGCAGTGAAAAACGTCCCCATTTTTACTTCAGTTGTCAGGTTGACTCCCTTGAGAACCCGTGGCAAGCAAAACAAATCATCCTATTTCAGTTCAATAACATGTTCAACAAAACTAGAGAAACAGACTTTTAAACAAACACTTTTCATATATATTTGTTTTTGTCTAATTTTATGTTTTGCTACAGGCTGTTAGAAGATTTCCCTCTTGAATTACAGGAAAAAAATCATGTTGTAGGAAAACTTTTGTTACCAGCATGGCTAATTCTCACATTCTCCTGCCTCTCCCAGTGAGACAGATTTTTGTTTTAGGAAGGTAGAAATGGGACGCAGAGAAATCTCACTTTGTGAAATCCAGGATTTAATCATGTCCGAATCTGGTTCCTAACCAAAGAAATTAATTGTCCCTTCTCACTTCTAAAACCAACAGGATTACAACACGGTTTGTCATCTTGTTCCCTTGCGCTGTGTGCATGTGGTTAGCTGCACTGTATTTTATGTCAGAAACTAGCACTTCGCCATCCCTATACCCTGTGTGCTTGTATGTATGTCATGGCCCTTCTCAGGTCGGGCTCAGTTTCCCCAGATGACCAGTCAAGGTCTCTGGCAGAGCGTCTTCAACATCTTGGAGTGGTCAAATATAAGATGCCTAAATAAAAACCGAGAAATTCAGGTTAAGAGAAACATTGCATTTTATGAAATCTGGGACACATTTCAGCATTCACATAGCTAGATTTCTCATCATCAACATTTAACAATAATCCTCTACTAATGATGTCTGTACTGAGGTGAAGAGAAGAGTCTTTATTTCCTACTAGATCTTACAGGTCTGATTCTGATCTTTTAATTTTTTTTTTTTTTTAATGATCTTTAAAAGAGTCAGTGCAGGTAAAAGCAGTATCTGACATACAATTTCCCTTTGCAGACTCAGTTTGACAACTATACTCATCTGGTTCTTTTTTATTATCATTAGAAGAATATTAATAAAAAAAAATTAAGATGCAAGCTTTGATTCAAGAGACGTTCAAGTGCCTCAGGATGCAAAATATCTGCATGCTAGAGTGAGTACTGTGCAGACACCAGACATTTAGGAGGGGCCTTTTTTTCAAATATACTGCATCACTAAGAAATAACATAATACCATAAAACCAGATAATCTCAAACACTAGTTAAAGAATCAGGATCTGAGCCCAGTCCTTCTGTCAAGCTCTTATTCTTACATTACCACAGTCAGCAGAGTTAATGAGCAACATGCAGTGACTGCCAAGAGTAAGCTTTCTTAGTTATTGGATGCTACTGTGGAAATGCATGCATTTTTATTTCTGCGAATGTTTCAAGGAGATGAGTATTTTCGCATTTTTGGGGGAAAGTTCAAAGTATACTATTTATTTAACCATTAACTTTTAGACTAAAGAAAGAAAAAATTCTAAAACCACACTCCTGGAACTTTTGCAACTTCTAACACTTGAGTGCAGAGTACAGGGAAAATATAGGCTTTGAACAACCACAGGTTGAACCATATAGTGCCCAGGGGGGCAAGAAGGCCAACAGCATCCTGGCCTGGATCAGGAACAGTGTGGTGAGCCAGACTAGGGCAGTGATCATCCCCCTGTACTCAGCACTGGTGAGGCCCCCCCTCGAGTGCTGNATTTTTTATAAGAAACACTTCTGAAGTGTTTGAAGTTCTCTCCATTGACCTATCAATTACAAAGACAGATATGAATTAGGATCTCAGATTAGAGCTCCAGAGCAAATGATACAGAAAAATTTGGATTTCATTCTTCAATGAAAAGTGACATCTAATCCCCAAATCGTTTGTGATATTTCACATTTCTGAGACACAGAGTGGAAATCAGAGATGAGGTAGAAACAAATATAAAATGTAAACTAAGATGATAGTAATCCTGAAAGCAAATTACTTTTATAACGTATTTAGATTTTGCATTGCTCTGTGTAATCCATGTTACCATGGTGAAATATATTTTTAGAATTGAAACTATAAACTCCCTTTAAGTTCATTTTTCCCTAGAAATTTAGATGCTTCTGGAACTTTTCTGTAGACATCTCCCTACAACATTTATATTTCTTAAAATGTTTAACGCCTACTATGTTAATATGATTGTGTCTATTTTACTTTGTGGGGTACATTCTAGCTTGTTTTGCAGTACAGTATATATTGAAATAAAAGTTTATTTTACCTCTGCAACTTGGTATATTCATTGTTGTATTAGACACTTGCTAGTACTCACACAATTAAAACTCCTCTACAGATATATTAAATTTATTTTTTTTCTATTTAGTGATTTTGATACTGGCTTATTGTCCTCTTAACAATTATCCTTAATATTTGAAAAGTAAAATATAGAAATGCAATGTTTGAATCATTAACTAAGGAACTATTAGAATTTGATAGACATACATCAGATTTTTAGTCTGGTCTACACCAACACACAGAACTGAACGTGAAGATTTTTACATAATGCTCCAAAAACATTATGGTATGTCAAGTAGTAGAAGTAATTTACTATTTTGGAATATTGTTTGAGCAAAGGGAGATGGTAAAAAGAACAGGTTTCTCATGTCTAGTTTTCATGTTCTAGTTTCACACATATGGTCAAAAAGTTTTCCTTAGACAATAATAACAATACTGATTTTCTTGTATAGTTAGCAGGGAAAAAATTGTTCAGGAGTTCTAGAGTTTTCAAAAGGAGGAAAAGCCAGCATATTATTTTCAGAGACTGCTTTCTATGATTCTACGGGAAATATAAAGAAAAAAATACAAGAAACACACCATCAGACTCATTCCAGAACATCCCCTCAATATGTTGAATATATTTGTTTATTCAACAAATTCACAAATTCCTGTATCGCAGAGGAAAAGACAGAGCTGGTTCCAGAGCTCTGGGGCTCTCCAAGGAAGTAGAGGACCACCCAAGGAAGTAGAGGACCACCCAGTACCCCTAGAGTTAGGTAGCGTCAGGAATAATCCACATTAGAAACACTAAACGGGCAGATCATTTGGAGTGTAAAACACTCCAGATATGAAATATCTGTTTTTCTAACTGATCATCTCTTAGGAGCAATTTCAGAATCAAAATGTACAGCTCAATATGCTGATGATGCTATGCCCTTTGCAGATACTGTTTTACAGCTGATGTAAATAAGATTGTCAACAGATATTTTACATTGAATTGGTTCATCTGAACTACAAATAAAAATGTGTATTCTCAAAACACATGAGACATTTTAAGGAACTGTCATTCAGAAAGTACAAAGAATGCACAGACTGTATCTTCAGATGTAATACCTTCATAAAATCTCAGCACTGTTTGTCCTGTGCATAAAGAGTGAATAACTGCAAAATGCAGCACTTGCGGAATGTGTCGCTTTGCAGAAGTGGGAGCACCTTTCTTCTCAGAAATGCTCCATCAACATATTCAGTTACATATACTGAGCTTTGTGACAAACGTAAAAGTTTACATAAAAGTTCAGTGTAGAACCAACACAGCTAAAATTGAATTAGCTCTATATTTATTTTTCTGCGTTGTGTATGGTAAAAAAAAAAATGTTCGATAAGTTTCCATCAGTTGTGAATCCTGCCACAAATCCTGTAACAGAAAACAAAAATACAAAAGTAGCACAATGTTTTAAAGACTGAACGATTGCATAAATGTAAGTAAAGAAGAAATTTGTGTACAAAGAAGTTTATTGTTAACCATGATGTTCTATCTTGAAAAAGAATTTGAGTTTACAGGTCAGACGTGTTACTAAAAGAGAATGAGAGCAAATTTAAGTCAAATAATATAACTTAGACATCCTTTGGGGGATTGAGGGCTTTGAATTTGAACCTCTTTAAGAACTTCACAGAAAAAAATCTACTACCATTGAAATTCTCTCCTGCTCTCTTTTAATTTTAATAGACAGAAGAGTAACTGAGACATCAGGAGTCAGAGGTTTTGCTAAATGTTATCCAGCAAGCCAAAAATTATGGGAAGAGCAGTAATCAACCAACTATCCTACAACCCAGATCCAGCAGTTTTTGCCTGAAGACACATGAAGATTATTATAATATTTTTTCCTTGGTGATATTTCAAAAAGTATCAACGAATTAAAAAGGATTTTCTTGTATGTACGAGAATAAGCCATATTTAACAAAATTACATTTGCACTTTGAGAATAAAATTCACCCATGGGTCAGACTGGACCAGCTCAATGTAATTTACTCTTCCTTTCCCTCTACATCTTCTTTCCTCAGCATTTCTAATTAGTTATCCTCTACACAGAGAAGAGAAAAATACTATAGTAAAAAAATCGTTGCTGGTAGGGACTATGCCATCCTCAGTGTCTACATACTGGTCTTTCAAGATCACCCAGGTCATCTTTGTTCAGGTCAACAGAAATATTATGGGGAAGAATGTATGTGAGTAGTGTGTGCCTGTCTGTGTATAAAAATACCATTTCTGCTACTACATTTGCACTCATTTCAGAGTCCAGTTGTTAGTATTTTCCCTAAATTCAATCCTTAACATTTATACATTCACAGTCAATAAATTTTGAACATTTATCATGAGAGCTGTAGAATTCAGAGCACTGAGGTTCCAATTTATTTTCTGCTGAGCCCAAGCTTTTTATAAAAACAAGAGCTTGCAGAACTTCTTTGTGCAGTGTTAATCTTTCACACAAATAATGACTCAAAAGTAAATCAACATCTGAATTTTGAGACAGTTTTAAGAGTCACCCAGCAAAACCAGAAACAAATATTAGTCCCTGTCAGGAACAACACACATTTTCTTGGGCAGGTATTTAGATTATTTTAAAGTGATCTTGAATGTGAAATTATTTGTATACCTACAAATACTCTACAGTAGCATTTTCAAATGGCTATTAAAATTCATAGAAATCTGTATTTATGTCTTTTATAGCTGTTTCAGCTTATATAAAAGATCACAAGGTTATTTCATATAAAGCTCTTTGTCTATTCCTTTGGGTCAACTTTTTTTTTTTTTTTGATTCTTGTTGCCAGTTTCCACATACTTCCACCCTTAAGAAGAATTTCCTACAACCCTCTCTTTCTCCTGCACTACANACTCTGATAAGCAAACATTTTCCAGTTTGGGGTATTCATTGTTTGACAGAAATATAAAATGTTTCTATTTCATATGTTTTCATTAACTTGAAATAATAAAATGATAGGAAGATCAACTATTTACAAAGAGAGTCACTAAAATGAAAAATTATGGAAATATTATTTGATTGCAGTAGTAAATATTTTGATTGCCTCATACTGGTAATTAGCATTGCACATTAAGCCAGTATTTTGCAGTGCATTACATTCATATCTTCTCTTAAAAGAATAAAGAGATCAAGATAATCTACTTTTTTTTTTTAAAAANTGAACTCAATTTTCTATGAAAACCAAAAGAATTCCCAAATCTCCTCTTTGAGGCTCAGAACTGAGCTGTTCTGTTCCTTGATTCCCTCTGTCCCTGAGGGTGAAAAACACTTTCTTTATCTGCATCTTTACACACAATACACCTGTCAGCTATATTAATTTTGCCTTTGAAGGTCACAATTAATTACCAGCTTATAAGTGTAACCAGTAACTCTGCACTAGCAAACATTAAAAAAGTATGAGAAGAGGAGAACACAAACACACCGTCAAGCACAGCAAGAGANCTTAGTATTTTCTACTTAGCCTTGAAACCAGAATCAATTCAAACAGCTCATTGTTTAGTGTGAATAAGCTATGGTTTCCTAAACATTATTGTTTGTCCCCAGAAAAACATCAGAACAGGCATATGAATATTCTTTAAGAATGACAGCTGTAATAGAAATCACATTTAAAACCTGGTAGAAGGCATGCAGGATACTTAAAAAAACAGAGAGAAAGCATATCAATAACATTACTGTTTAACAGCACAAAGGAAACAGTACTTTCAAATACCATCCAAACACAGTATGTTCTAAAATCTATTAAAAGTNATGAAAATGTCCAGGAAAAACATGAAAGATCATAAGTGGAACAACACATTTTTGATCAAGTCACAACCATTTTTTTCATTCAGAAATCAATAGAACACATTTACATTTATACTACAGGGAAACTGTTCTTCTTTTCAGAAGCAAATTGATCACAGATTGTCTTGTGGTGGTGATGTTGGTAATTCCCCTAGACTTTCGTTCATAAAATGGAAGTCCCCCACCCCCCTTTCCACTATGTACTCTGATAAGCAAACATTTTCCAGTTTGGGGTATTCATNTAAAGGTCATATATAGCATTTTCTACCAAATTAGATGCTTGTTGTATAAGAAATGTATTTTCTTACTTTGAAGATGGTTATTTTTAGACTATGAAGAAACAAGCACAATGTGTTTAACTGAGTAAAGGCATGGCTACACTACAACCTGTTAGTCACCTGCTGACATGGTAATAAAACAACCGTATTCTTTCACCCCATTAAGAAACATTAAGCAATCGGATGAATGAGTATGAAGAACTACCCTCAGTGACACAGTTGTGCCTTGTGGAAAATACTTGGGGCACTCCACTTATTGAACTTGACTATGACATATTTGAGTGAAGATGACAATCTTCAAATATTTTTAGGAGGGATAGAAAGCATGACAGTGAAGAATCCCTGTCCATGTCCAATACTCTCTGAACAGGTTCTTATAGTTATTCCATGCATGGGGGTGTAACGTTTCAGATTTACTTATCTGAAGACAGCAGGTGCTACGTAAGATTCCTTTCACTGATTGTCTAGGTTTTATACTTTATGTTGGTCTGAGCCTCGTGTTCACTCCTCCCATGCTTGTCTGGCCACCTTCTGCTCCCTTTTGTGCTGAGATCAATTCTGCTTTGTGTAACAACTGTGCTCAGTCACATCCTACATAATTCCCTGAATTTCAGTGGTACATTGTCCTTGCCTATCCCCCTGAGCCTTCTTCCATTTTAGGGACTTATTGGGCAATAACATTCCACCCCTTGGAGTTTAGTCAGTCACAATCCTCAAGCTAGCAACAACATGGAATGAATTAAGAATTTTTTGTCTGAAAATATAATCTAATTAGAGTTGAACTAGAAAAAAATTTGAGCTTTCAGTGGAGCCATATCTTATCAAGAGTCTGCAGACTTTCTATCAGTAGGGTATTTGTTTGAACAAAGGTTAGCTAATATTTCTAAAGAAAGTTTTCTAGATCATGAGAGATATCACAAATATTCTTTTGCCTTTTTAACTGATGTGTCTACAAAGTTCAATCAAAGCTTTGAAACGTAATAGTGGAAGTGCACATCTCATTTCTGAGGTAATTCTGAGGGAGTTTTGCATGCAACTGCACTTTTTTTTTTTATTTATTTTATTTTCCACCATAATTAAGCTTTTTTGTACTGATGGTAGAAAAGTATTTTAAGATGATGCAGATAAAACATTATGACTAGCAAAAAAGAAGAGTGACTCTCATTCCCTCGGGTCTTCAGAAAACCACTGTAGAACAGTTTCTGGTGTCCTTTCTCTTCATTTCATTCTAATAATGCTAGAGGGAAGAGGACAGGAGTGTCAGGTATAGGATTCCCTAGTTCATCTTCTGATCCTTCTCTTCAAAGCATGAGACCACATGGAAGTAGCAATATCTTTTCAGACAGCATAGCAGGGAAAGGGGTTTAACACTGCTTAAACCATTTCTGCCAGCTACTGATTTAGGTACTATGCCTGTTAAACTGCCCTAGATACATGCCTAGATACATGAGTAGATCCTTCTCAATTTCTCTCTGTAACACTGCCAGTTTGCTGATAGAGATATGTTACATACTGCAATATTTCTTATAGAAAAATAAAACCTATTTTGTAAACAAAGCCGAGGAGTAAACATGTGTCATATATTTCAGTTTTCTACAGATGAAAGATGCTTTTGTCTCTGTCTTCCAAAAAAAGAAGAGTATGACACTGATTTTATTCATATTCTCTACTTCCATACAATCATATAGTCATATTTTGCTGGTAATAAGTAAGCTGCTCTTGCCCTTTAATTAGAGATGGTGAAAAAAAGGAAATGCAGATTCTAAAGATAAATATCAGGTATTGAAATTTCAATGTTGTCACTCAAAAAGGTTCACTGCATGTAAATGGACAATCAAGGTAATTCCACAAAAGGTGGTGCAAAAATATTGCAGAGATGGGAAAAAATGAAATATTCCAATTTATTTTGGCACCACAAAAAAATAATCAGGTGATAGTAATATCACTTCCAAACATACTTGCAAGGTCTTACCTATAAGAACTCTTTTACTCAGTACCTCTAAAGATGTTAATAAAGAAACCAAACTGAATTGTGATAGATTTGTCAATCCAATCTGCTTGGAAGCCATGAAGAGAGTTGTGTGGAAACAGAATTCTTCTCAAGAATAAGGTAGAAAAACCTCAGGCAGTTCTGATTTATGAAAGTAAGCCTTAAGAAAACTGGATTTTTGTTTAACCCTTGGTGTATGTTTTTATGAAAAGCTCTTAAAATTAATCAGGGCAGAATCTGGATGACCCTACTTTACCTCCTCTAAAAATCTATTTCTATGTGGAGGAAAGGACATATTCTTATTGTTTTTACAAAATTCTATTAAATTTCTGCTGCAGAAATGTGTCAGTTTAAGAATTAAAATTTTCTTGCTATTTAATTCTACAAGCCTTTAGCCTTGCTGATACGTATCAGGGCAAAAACCTTTCTGTCATAGTAACATTACGAAATCAAGTCCTTCGGTTCAAAACCTTAGCAGTAAGGAATGTGTTTATATCATGTGCTATTGCATTGCCTTGTTGAGGCACCAGCAATTTTAATATCCACTCACCTGATGGGAAACACTAACTGATCATCACTGTCTTTCAGCCTTTTTAGGCTGAAGACAGACAATGCATAAATCTTTAAAATAATATTTTTTAGCATAAAACTAATGTGCAAACAAAATTATCAAAACAATTGGTGTGAGCTCTTACAGTCTACTTGATATAATGGTGACAGTAGGAGAACACCACAACAGCACATTGTCACAGATTTCAGTAGTTGCTGTGTTATAGAGACCCATTACACTGCTTTTTTGGGGGGACACAGGAATAGCCTTATTGTTGTAGACTTCCCTATAAATTCTTACACTAAATGTTGTAATGGATTCAAATTTAAACTTAAAACACATTATAGACTAGAGTCATTTGTCATCATCTAGGACAGACTGTTATTAAACTACTGCCATTTCTGTTTAATGATGCTATTCATCTATGAAGGCCTACATAATATGGATATCAATACATACAGCTTGCATCACTTTTTATAATAGGCATTATAATGAAGTAGGCTACTAGTTAACTATTTACTTATATTTAAATTCTGACAGGCTAGACACTGAAAAAAAGAAACTGAAGTCTTCCTTTCTTTGGTACTTGCAGCACAAGTGATCAGATGACACAGAGAATAGCCATTCTCTGAGGAATCAAAGTAACTAAACAGATGTGGGGCAAGACCAGGACAAAAAGAAAAGCACTTCATAGAGAATAACAAGAGTTATTCTAGATACATGAGTTACGAGTACCAAGTCATTAGTGTCATTTAAAATAAATCTCCTTGAGAACTAATTGCAGTCCTATACATCCATTTAGTATAATGAGAAATGGGAAGACTGCTATTTTTGCCTCTTTCATTTTGATCTTTCTTGAAAGATACTAAAAAACTTCAAAGTTTTTAACAAAGTGTCTTGGTATGCTGCAAATCAGTTTTAACTTTTTCCCACAACCCTGACCTTTTTAAAAACAAATAAAA
>VXBO01003449.1:351-27459 GCA_013400135.1 Rhinoptilus africanus
CCCTTCCCTTCCCTTCCCTTCCCTTCTGCAAGCATTGCATTTCTTTTCTCCCAGGAGCTTTGGTTTTTCTCATAGGGAATCTGAGCAAACACCTGCACCCAAGAAAAGGCCTTGACAAGGCAAGATCCCAGGATGTTACTACTTCCTCTCATCTGGGAAAGAAAAGCACTACTTGATTGCCCACCACAGGAGGCCACTGCTCAATATTTCAATTATCTTGGTATGTTTTTTCATTTCCTCTACCTTCCCATTGACCCCGAGCTCAGCTGTTGAGTGACATAAGGTCTGGACTTGTGTCTGGATCCTGACTGTGATCTTGCCTTGCTCTTGCAGCGTAGAATGGTGACACTTTGCTGTGAGGCACAGTACACGCAGATGTGACTGATAGGAAGGAGGAATCGAAAAAGCCAGGTGAAATGGTACCCAGAAACCCTTCCAAAATGCCAGCAGCAGATGCAAAGATAAAATTTATGTGTGCTGCCCTATCTCACTTTTCGGCCATCCAATACGTTCTTCGGTCACTCCTCTTTGCAAATATACGGTGTGTGAGGAGGAGGCATTGCAGTGCTGCTTACTCTCTCTCTTTCTCTCCCTTTTCTTCCATCCTTTCTTCTTTCCTCCCTTCTTCCTGTCCCTTCCTCCCTCCCTTCCTTCCCCTCCCCAAACCCCGCACAACAGCTTGGGTTTTGCTTTTTAGCTTCTCCTGACCCCACTATGCTCTTGCACTTCTGACCCTCCAACTCTGAGCAGAACAAAGCAAGCTGGCCTGCGTTGTTCTAGCAATAAAGATAAGCAAGAGCCTCTTTGCATACTATTCTTTGTCATAAATTATAAACAACCAGGTCTCATCACTCTTGAAGAGAGCCACCGTCTTAAAAATGTGCTGTTTATTTCCAAGAGTTAGTTAGCTAGAAGAAGCTTAGATGAAAAGCAAAATATTGAACAGAAAGTTTGTTCTATTTCACTTCAAACCAGGACAGTTTTTCTTATGAATAACTAACTCCACTGTTATCTGTATTCCACAAGTCAGTCAATCAGTTTGATGATTTATAATGCCAGATATGATGTTACACACAGATCTGTTTCTCATTAGATATTCTTCAGGCGATGTTCTGTCCTTCTGGCCAGTTGCCTTTTCTGCTGAAACATTACATCAGATTTATGTCTCTGCAAAGCTTTCACCGCGTTTCTGTTTTCTGAGAGGTATATGAGAACAGCACTGAAGCTGCTCTGCTCTGAACATGCATTCAGTTAGATTATCACTAGCACCAGTTTTCTTCCTTTAGTGCCAGCATAAGGAACCACCAGGAAGGCTCATGCCATGGCATATACAAGATATTGACAACATGCAGCTCCCTATTTTAATTTTTTTAATGTACAAGTCCAATTAAACAATGAGCAGAGCAATGTGTTCATTGATAGCCTCATGGAAAATAGGTGACAGAAATTAAGAGCAATATTTAAAGAAAGTAAAACTCAGAAAGGACTAATTGCCTATCACCACTCCTTATAGACATGAAAGTTTTCAACAAAAGGCATGTCATTAGATTCCTAACTACTTCAAGTCTTATTCGGTATCACTTTCAGACAAATGAGGTCTTTTTTTACTCAACATTTTCACTTAAGAAGTTCACATCTTAGTTCTTTGGGACTAATGCCTTCCTGTAGTAACACAAGGCTTTGTCACTTCCATCTTAAATTATGGTATATGTCACTACCCAGAGCCACCCAAAACGGCAGAATTTGGTGAGTCTGCTTATTAACTGACATATCTGAGAGAACGCATGAACCTTGGCTGCACTAGCTATAAAATGACCAGAATAAAGTCTGCAGTGTTCTCTTGGAGCCATAAAACTACAAATAGATATGTTTCTGATTGTGCAAGATCCCTTGTCCCTCACTCTCTGATATCACCATGGCAAAGCTAACATGAAATATTTGCACTTACACTGCCAGGCCATTAACAACAGCAACATTTTCTCTTGGGAGTTCATCTGTATTTGGTTTTTTAAAAAAAGTGTTACTATGTTATTAACTAACATTTCTAATTAGTGGAATATTTGTAACACAGACTTTTGTTCCTCAACCTATTCAATGCTGGGCTACAGACCAGAATTTAGTATGGCAAGGAACAAATTCTGTTCTAGGCAAAATTTATAATTGCTTTAATTAAATGCAGATACAGCTTGAGATCTACTTTTTCTCTGGGACCTTTTTTCTCTCTTGGTTAGACTGGATCTTGTTATCTTCAGCCATCTATTCTTCTAGGCTTTTTTTAAACAGACTGCTCATGGAGTTGTGAGGGTTTAGCAGGAAGTATCTAGAAGACATTCTTTTGACATTAAAAGAGTTCACAAGAGTTATCATTTTCAATGCTTTTATTTATATTTCTGTAAGATATAATTTTAAAATAATGTGTTTCATTTGGAGAATGAGTGTTTAAATGTAAAACTCTTTAACATATAAATAAATAAGCGTATCTTGCAAAAGCTAAGTAATTCCCTATCTTGATATGCTAGTTTCATGCTGTAGATGCAGTCCAGCTACTGAAGCAGTTGTAATGTAGTACTGTAATTACTACAGTTTACAATTACCATTTTTAACTAAGGTAGTTTTTAAAATCTCTGTACAACTATAAACCAAATATCGATATTTACCGTGAAGTCTATTCATGCTACATCTTGCTCTGTCAATCAATGTCTAATACAGTGTTAGTCTAATTATACACATGCAATGTAATTTTATTGTAAGTAGAAATCTTCCAATTAAACATAACAATGCTTTAGACATGGGTAGACTAATGAAACAATGCTCTACAGAGTTGTGTACAATGATTCTTATCTAAACAAAGAGTTGAAATGTCGTATGAAGATGAAGCACAATGAAAGTGATTGATAGGACATTTTTTGTACTAGTTAAGATATTGTATGCTATCTGACTACTTTATAATGCCCTCTAAACACAAAAAAATCCTGTGTCATAATGCTGGTTGAAGATATATATTTCTGTTGTTGATTTAACCTCTTTAAATTACACTATTGTTTTCAAGGAAAGTTTACAGTGCTTTTTAAGTGAGTGACATGTTTTCTTTTTAGCTTTAGTACTTTACAGAAGAAAAGATGAAGCAGACAGAGCATCAGATTTAGGAAGCACGTGCACCAGCTATTATCAGTCACCCAGCTCATACTTGTCTCATTAACGTGGCTTCAGAAGAAGGTCAGACCTGTAGCAGATGTATTACTCAGGTGACAACAGGAACATCAGCACTGATGCGTATCACTCACAGAAGTAAAACCTCTCTGCTTGGGCCATTGCTGCCCAATCAGGACACCATTACAATGAATAAATTGTTACACTTAGTCTCGTAACTGTATATAAAAAAGAACTGCCATCAATGTACTTCCTTCAGATCTACAGAATAGATTTCCTCAGATGCAGACAAAGGAGGAATTTTGGAGAGAGAGGGGAAAAACATGTTTATATTCTCTAAGTGGGTCATATCATATGGGCAGAAACCTACAAGGCTGGTGCATTTCCAAAGTATGAAGTAGACAACCACGAACTTGGTGGATCAACATCCCCAAGAGGTATTCAGTGCAGGCTGCAAAACCTAATCTAACTGCCTAAATGTCAGTACCTATATGTAAACTAAGTGTCTAAGTTCCCATTATGGTCACCTGAATGTTAGTTAGTTCAAGAAAGAGGGCTGTACATCTGACTAAAAGTCATTAGCTACTTTGGGGTGATTTTAAGAGCCCTCCAGAATCTATCAATTGTATTGACTAGATGGAAGCTTAGATACCTAACTCACATTTTGGTGCTTACATTTAGAAACCTAAATTTAGATTTTTAGAACCCAAAGCTGAGCATCAGCCCTGGGCTCTGTTTCTAACTCTGGGAACAAATGATAATCTTGTGATCACAGAAATCAAAAGTATAGAGAAGCATTCTTGCGTGTTAGGTGTTCAGGATGAACTCAGTATATAAATAAAAACCACGAGTTTTAAAATCCTGTATCCAGGGACAGACTCAAGCACAGTCAGTTGTGGGATTTTTTTTGGATCTCTTTCTTCTGAGTCCCATGGTACTACTTTCTTGAGTTACCACACAGCAGCAACTCCAGTGTGTTTGTCATATGCAAAGTAGCTTGTTCTTCTATGGAGAGAAAATAGCCTCAAAATGGTGTACGTGCTGGGGCAAGAGATGACCTGTACACAAACCATGACCATGAAGCAAGTGGGCTGGTGTGACTTGCTCCTGTGTGCAGTAGAACTCACTCCTCCCAGGCTTGTTCTTCTGTACCTTTGAGGGAAGTGAGCCTATATTGGGTTTAGTGCTGTTGTGTGAAGACAAACCACAAAAGCTAAGAGGGCAAGAAAAGGGCATTGCAGAGACAGGAGTATGTGATATCAAATCCACTTGGGAAGGCTTGGGAGGCTTCTACAGCTGAAAGACAAGTGAAGTTGTTTTTTAATTTTAAAAAAATTATTTAGGACTAGCCCTCTAAATCTTTCTTGAGACTAGTCTGGCCATTTCTAGCAGGGGCCAAAGTGAAATTATTCCTCAGGTTTGAAAAGGCTAAATTCGACTCAGTGTATTATCAATCTTAGAACATTTATCCTTTCTATCATATAGTTTCCCCAAAATCTTTAAAATGGTGTTCAGCTTACCTGGGAATTTTCGGGTTTCCCCTTTGTCTTTAAACTTGTGGTTCTGTTGTCAGATATCTTCACATCTATGGCAGATTGGAATTAGAAGGAGAGGCTGAGAGAGCGGGGACTGTTCAGCCTGCAGAAGAGAAGGCTCTGGGGGATCTTACCCATGTGTGTAATAAACACCTGATGAGGGCGAGTAAACAAGGTGGAGGCAGACTCTTCCCAGTGGTATCCAGTGAAAGGACAAGAGGCAAAGGGCACAAACTGAAACACAGGAAATTCCACCCAAACGTAAGAAAAAACTTTTTTACTGTGGGGGTGGTGAAACACTGGAGCAAGTTGCCTGGAGAGGCTCTGGTGTTTCCATCCTTGGAGATGCTTAAAACCTGACTGGACACAGCCCTGAGCAACCTGCTCCTGCTGTGACTAGATGATCTCCAGCCAGAGGTGCCTTCCAACCTCAGCCATCCTGTGGTCTTGTGATTTCTCAGTTCCATATGCCTGGGCAGAAGAAAATTGTGAAGCAATTGAAGATCTTTAATACCTCTTTCAACTTTCTGAAAACTTAGGAATCCTTATTTCTTCTGCATAATACACAAGACTATTTAAAAATTCATATTTCTTCAGAAGCTTAGCATAAGCACAGTTACATTTAACCTTGATAAACACAAATCAAAATTTAAAGCATTAGTGACTTTCATATTCATTGTCCCTTTTTATTTATTTTTGTAAGCTTTAATTTCCCAGTTCTTTTATATATTTTTGTCATTCATTTTCAAAGAGTATGTTCAAGATGTGAAACGGAATCCCTGTGTATGTGCCACAGCTGCCAGCTGATAGTTAGTGACTAGTGAAGGGATATAATCCATCAGCAAAGTAACCTTAATCTGCAAGTTTAATGGACTTCACTCATCTACAAAGCACACTCAGAAAGCTATGATCCCTTAAAACCCGGTCATGCACAATTATGAGCATCAGCTGGGGTGCATTCCCTGCCCTCCAATCTCGTTTATATCTCCAGCTCTCTGCTCCCTTTGAGGACACGCAGCATCTCTTGGAGGTGCACCTTGGTGGACCTTGGGGCAAGTCCCCAGGCAGCAGTTTTATCCCGTTGAGCCATAACTGATAGTTCCCCTTTTCGGCTGCACAAAACGTGGCTTATGTTGAAGTCACTCACTGAATATATTGAAGCACTGCTTTGAAAATATATTTCTGCTTTTTCAAAGTGAGGTGACTTTCCATGTACAGCTGAAGCAAGATTTAGAAGAGATCAATGGAGCCTCTCTCAGCTGATACAAAAAAAAAAGATTGTGTACCCTTTAGAATAATCAAAGAGCTAATCTAGTTTCATTCTTACATGACTGAAACTCACTGGTAGGCTTTTATTATGTTAATTTTCCAAACTTGCAAAGCAAAAAACTCAGTAAAGTGAGAGTAACCAAAGGGGCTGTTTGGTAGAGACAGAAATGAACTGTGTCTTTTGAAGTGTTCCAGAGAAAGTGTGTTCAGAATATTTAAGTCTCAAGTGAGTTACCAAAGGTTATTCATTCACAAGTGAGATAAATTCATACCTGTCAAATTGTCTGGATCCTCTGTGTGATCACTAGGGCCTCAAATAATTTATTTTTTTCCCCAGTGAAATTTCAATATTTTCACATATCCAAATTTAGTAGCATTTCCTGTGTCTGAAAGTAAATTAATTCATTTTTCTTTCATCTTGCTTTCCACTTTTACTACACTAGTGTGGAAAAAAAAATCCAGATTGGTTGACATAAATCATTTTTAAATAAAATTTCACAGTGCAAGCAGCCTGCAATGTCCTAACAACACATACTATATTTGTAAACAGAGTCTTTTTAGTAAAATCCTATGGCTGTCAGTCATTTAAAATGGATATGTAAACTAGTATTTCAAACTAATTCAAGACCTGCTTAGCCCTTGAACACTTTTCCACTGCTTAAGTTCTTGTGTGTGCAAAAGAAGAGTAAATGAACCCAAAACCTTTTTTTCTCCACTTTGATACTTGATCCAAAAGGAATCACTGTATGCAGCCCAAACTTGCCTTGTTGTAATAACATGAATCACTGTTTCCATCATGCAAAGTGTGGACTGAATTTGATATCAGGCCCGTGGACTGATGAAAATTCAGTGGAGCAGTGTTAAAAAAGGGAGCTGAGGAGTCAGCAAGAATAGCAGAAACCTCACATTTTTGGAAGAAAAAGGAGATGATCAGGGCAAGCAACAGAGAAACTGTTTGCTCATGAAGCAAAAATGGTTGCCAGAAGCTCTTACCAGGAGTCACATTACTGAGAGACACCACAAGACACAGAGACCCATTCCATAGACTTTTCCTATATTTTCCTAACTGTTCTTTTTACTAATTGCACATCGTAGCAATTTAGACTGCAAGTGGGTTCAAGGTCACAGTCACAGCATACAGAAGTTTTTGTAAAAGAGTATCTTTTTTTTACATTTCTGTCTGCTTGGGAAATAGCTTAATTTTATTTGCCTTCACAAAGAAAAGGAGGAAACAAGTCCCATATATCTTTCACATGCTTTATGGTTTGACATTAAGTTGACATTAAAAAACCAGAATATAGTTGCTCAGATAAGAATTCTTTTTATATTTTTGTATTCTGTACTTTTTATCTTTTCTGGTTTTGTTGGTGAAGCGCTGTATTCTGCAGGATTTATGTCCTATCTTTTGCTGCATTTGGCATTTCAGTGGAATGAAATATGATGGAATTTGGAATAAAGCAGTGGGGCAAACTTTGGAAAACCTCTGTATACTTTCTCCTGTCTAGATAAGGAATTTCAGAATTCTTACTTCTCCATATAGTATCTTCAGATGTCAGAGAGAGTAAAATACCTTCAAGAATATATCTTTCATTCTATTCGATTTACATCTTTCTGTATAAAACTTTAAATTCCCCCTTTCTGTCACACTGATGTGGTTGACATCTTTTTTTTCTGAAAATCCATGCATAATTTTTATTTTGAAATATATGCACTACTCCTCAAGCCTCACTTAGGAAACGTTGGTTCTGAAAAAAGCAGCTACCATTATCTGCTGTTTTGATGATGTCTGATTCATGATGGGGAATAACTATTGCAGGAGAGTTAAAACAATGAAATATTTAATCAAAGCAAAAATTAAATATTCAAACTCCTAGGAATGAAAGATTGAAGTATTTCATGCTTATACCTTGAATGAGATTCCTTTGGCTAATATTTTTTATATTTACATATGTAAGTTAAAATGTGTATACAAATGAAATATAAATATTTATTATTATCGTTACAAAGAAGCTTATTTATTTGACCTTTTATTATAACAGAAAGCTATTACATACATAGAAAGATACAAAAAATTATTTTCTGGGGTTCTGATAGTACTAATAGTGTACTATTTACACTATTGTAATACACTACTGTAAAAATTACAAAGCTGACATACTTTGATCCTGCTAAGGGGAGAATCTGGCCAAATGGGGTCAGAGAAGAATGTAGCAGCATATGTATATTGTATAAATACAAATAAAATAGATCACAAGGTACTCAGAAAATGACAGCTACTTTAATTCTCAAAGGGCTTAGACTTGCAACCTCTTCAGAAATTATGAAATGAAGAATAACAAAAAAACAACCCCCCATTATTATCCAAGCACAAGTGGTATAAGATCATTTATCTTGATGGATGTCACCTTAGAGCACACATTATCCCTATCTCTCAAAGTGTTTTTTCCCCCTTATTTCATCTCTGACATTCATTGTAAATTTAATGATCCACATACGATTTGCTGGTGTCTCAGTCTGGTGTTTTGAATCATGAAACTAGTGCTAAATTTATGGCACTGCAGTACCACTTAGTGAATCATTAAGCAGTACAGTGATTTTAATGATTTGGATCATACTGGACCTCATCACTGTATAATGAGGTTCCATTTAGTGTAAATTTTATGTAAAAATTCAATTTGCAAACCAACAACATGAAACTACAACATTTTTTCTAACCTGACATTGTATTTATTTATCGTGATTTCCATCAGTGTTTCACATGGGTAAAGAAAATGTTACCTCATTACAAAAATAATTTTTTACAGTCCTCGCACCACTGAAAAATATGCACTTTCAGATAGTTATTTTAGTAGAAATCTGCTCTTAAACATAAGAAGTCTCAGATATGGTTATTAAAGTATGCTGAATTAGACTGCAATATTACTCATCTGGTTAAGCATTTGGAGAAGCGATAGTTCAAAAGGTTCCCAAACCCTTCTCTGCTATCCGAGAGGATCCACCAGCATGTAGGGGAACATACATTACTGCCCAGCTCAATAGCATTGGATCACCCCCTTGCTGTTTCCAGTATAAACTCTGTTTCTCAAACTGAAGGCCGTTTATAACTTGCTTCTCTGAAATACACTGAAGGAACTGAATAGATATGTGTTACCAACCCAAATACAAATTTCCCACTTTGAGCAATTTTACACTGTAGAAACTTTAATGGGTGCAATGGAGCTAATGTATTGTTAGAATTACTAGTATTTCATATAGGACATTTTTCATTTGCAAACCATTAATTTTAGACACATTTTTCAGCAAAGTTTGCATCTCAAGTTGATTTTCTCCAAACAGAAGCAATCTAAAATATTCACAGATAATACTTGGATCATTCTCTAATTCTATTTCATCTAACCTCTTGGTAGTACTAACTAGTATGATTGGGCCAGAGTCCTAAAACAGAACATTAATGGGAAGGAGGTACAGTTTTTTAAGAGACTGATGGTTTTTCGGTTCTGGTCCAGATGGGATGCACTGGTGGAGCCTGAGATTTAGTTAACTAAGTTATTGAAGCACTACATTATTTTTGAAGGGATGTAAAAAAAAATGGGGATATACTAAGAATCCTTAAATTAATTGATCTGTTAGTTCAACAGCACATGGCAGCTCAGACTCTCTAAGTATTTTACAGATGTCAAAGGTAAAAAAGAGGTGAATAGAATGAGAGAGGCTTTTTTTCCTCCGAAGGGAAAGTGAAAGCAATGAGTAATAGTCACACTGCAGTAAATCAAATGAATATAACTGGCAAATAAGCAGAGTAACACAATGACCCTAACAAGGTCTCCAAGAAGTGCTCACGTTACAAAACATCCTAGAATGGTGCAGCCACATTTTTTCATGCCTTCCCAACTCAGATGCCCGTTGCCAGACATAACATGGAGAAACGTTCTGTTAAACAGCATCAGTGGCTAAGAATTATGGAGTACTACTTACCCCTGCATTTTTAAAATGAAGAGGAATACAACAGAGAGAGCAGCTCCTCTCAGCCTCTTAGCTCTCTTTTCCACGGTGCAGTAGTAGGCACAATATTTTATAGAACCAGGAACATTCAGTAATCTGGCTTGAGAGACAGTAAATTTTGCTATATAAAGTTGCGTAGTTGCTGTGGAGTAGGAAAGAACAGGAGAGGAAACACGATATAAAATCTCTTGCAAACAATTTGAAATACATTTCAAAAAAAAATTACAATTGAATCCCTATTTACTTGTAACAGTGTTGTAGTCACAGGACTGCTAGCTCTGCAAAACAAAACCTGTCTTTAGCCATATATGCATTTTCACTACTACAGGTTTAGGAAATAACAAGCCTTGCTTTCATCTAGCTGAAGGGGTATACACGGGCACACTCTCACATATAACAGACTCAATAATACTCTCATGCATAGATTTGCGAGTACCAGAGCTAAACAAGCCCAGTTTCCTATGGATTTGTGTGTCACAAGTGTTACCCTTTCCTGCTACAGATGCTGCATTTCCTGTGAATCTTTCCCACTCACAGAAAGCAAAACTATTTGGCTTTCATTCCCTGATGTCTAATGATGGTTGAGCAGTGGTTGTAATTTTTGCTTCAACTATGTCACTAACAGGGTGTCTCTCTTCAACTTTGCAATCTACATTACACATTTCCACAGACTCGTGATCCATGAAATCTATACTCTGCTGTGAAATTCTGTCAAAACTAGCTAAAGGGTATTAAGGGAGGAGGGGTTGAGGGAAACAGACAAACAGACTTAGACAAAGATAGTATAAATGCAAATCTTTTTCTATTGTAATCAAAATAAATATAGAAAGTTGTGTTAACAGTTTCCTCAAAGGCTGTCTTTTGTTTAAATTGGGTAAAACATTTTAACTTGTTCTTGCCATGATCTCAAAACTTCATAACAAGATTTTTTTAACATGCTGTATGAATCCAGCTCAGACAGAGCATTCATATGAATTGGCCTGCAATTTTTCTTTAAAGTGGGTGCAACAAAACCACAAAAAGGCTTTGGAATCTCTAAAGGATGCTTTTATTATAGTACGAGCCAGAACAAAATAATTTTTAAAGAGAAAAAAAATCTGATCTTCCAGGTGAGACAAAGTAAACTAGAAGAGTTGGCGAAGGTGGCCCAACATGCACCTCTGCCTGACACACTCTGCAATTCCCAGATGCTTGTGCGGGTTTCCTAATGGAAAAAAAAAAAAAGGGGGTTTATTCTAATAAAGGTCTACTCATCCAACAGTCCTGGTCAGCTCCTGGCCATTGGCAAAACTCTGATCAATTTTAGCCAAGCTTGGTAGAGTAATAGAAGAGCCAAAGATAATTAATTGGAACAAGCCTTTCAGGAATTAGCAGGTGGGCTATAAATGGTCTCCATAGGTAGCCATAAGCCTACTGACTAACTGGTGCATGCAGATGGCCTGCTGACACACGTGCAGTCAGGGAGCCCTCTGTGGCCACTTGCCCAGGCAGAAGTTCATGTGTATGGGAGGTGACCGTGGGCACTACAGCAAGAGAAGAAGTCATCAGGAGGCATGAAAGAGAGTTGAAGGTGGTGCAGCAGGAAATGGAATTATTTTGTGCATTTAGAACATGTAAGATTCACATCCGCAGGTGACTAAAAATGCCTGCAATTCAATGAAAACTTGTTTCCTTTTATTCTGATGTCTTGGCAAATTTAGTTTACACAGTTAGGGAACACGCGATAGCCCACCCTTTGGAAAACAGGAACTACAAGGTAGCAGCAGCACCAGTTATAGTTACGTTATTGCAAGGACCTTCTCCAGTCATTTAGATTACCCAAGACATCTGGACCATACAAGCAGCATGACCCATACAGGCAGTGTTCATAGCTAATAATACTTTGAGTGGTCCCTCGGCAAAGGTTAGCTAACTGACAGGGTAGCATGACAGCCTTTTGTGGGTTTCCTGAGCAGCTTTATTCTAGCTCCTACAGAGCACACAGTTCACCCCACACAGAGATTAGATATATAAACAGATACCAAATAAAGCTTCAAAGCAGATAACATGACACTTTTCAGAAAAAAAAAGTATTGTTGCAGCATTTGGGATGTGAGAAGGTAACGGTGTTCAGAAAAAAACCCTACCGCTATTGTCAAAGGTGACTTGTGATTCTGGCCAACAATCTAAAATATCCCAAAGGTTAATGTATTTTTCAGAATATTTCATGTAAAACAGACACTTTAAAGGCAATTTGAATTATCCACCCCATAAATCAGCATTTTTTTTAAATGTTGGCTGGAATCTGTCTGAAGCTTGAGTTATTTCTCTTCTGAAGTATAGATCAATCATGGATAGCCTTTATTTTAAGGGTAAGACCAAAGATAAAAAGTTTTAAAAATGCAGTTTCTAAATGTGAAAATATCATTTTGTGGCTGTGAATTGCAAAAAAAAGAGGACCCAAGCAAGCCCTGAAAAAAAAAAAGACAAGATACTCCTCTTTACACACACATAAATCCAAGTTTGGTCACAGATGAGTTGGAGGATGAATAGCATTTGAATACTTGGAAGTCTGTGTACTCTTTGATTTCAGACAGCTTTGTTTTGCCAACTGCATTTTCAAGCAGCCGAGAACAAAAATAACAGACACAGTAAACTTGTTTTTTGGCATCTTACCCACAATATGACTAGATAATCTTGTATTTTTCTAAGTTTTTATTCAGTTATTTTTTGTAATAACAAGTAATTCTTCTGCTTAAAATTTAGGTGTATGCTGTTGATTTTTTAAAACACTGTGTAATGTATTGCAACTTAGTTATCTGGGACTAGCTCTGCATCAAGGCATTGTCATCTCCAACATCAGCTTGTTTTATTCAAGATCATAATGTACTTGCCATGATCTGATTATTTTTTTCTTATTATTATTTTTTTTTTAAATTTGACATTTAATTGGTGTGTAATAAAAATCTAGACCATAAAAACAAAGAAAACTTTCCTGTGGGAAGAACTTCCATCTCTTTGGTCACTTGCATTTTTTCAGGATGCTTTTCTCTTCTACACACAACAGTACCAGTCACTTTATCTACAGTGCTACCTCTTCTTACATGATCTTAATTTTATGGGTTAGTAGCAACTAAACATATGAAAACCAATAACAAGCAGAAATTTGTTTGAAAATGTCCTGACTAATATCACAAGAAAGCCTGAATGAAAATTACAATGAAAAGTAGGATTATGCTAAAGGATATCATCATCAGCCTAGTAATCCAGGGAGGTATTTGGATAAAGTAAAATAATTGAAGGTCCTATTTAGATCATATTTCTCCATTCACATTTCTTTCCACAATGCTTTCGGTGCAGGCACTTTTATTCCCTTCTTTATCTGCACCCTCCACGATATTAATGAAAAGTAGCAATATAGACATTTATAGTGTAAGTGTTGGTACACATATACATGTGGATTCATTTAGTGTACTATGCTGAAACAATGGTAACAGTGGCAAACTTTTGGATATTTTCCAGTTTTTATGAAAACCTCAAGGAGCCTTAACTTAGTGAACACAACAACGTAGTTAAATAAATTGTTTCCTGTACTGTTGCTATTTATTTACTTCGATACCGAGTTCTAAAATATTCTTTTTAACATTAAGAAACCTGGGATACAACATGATTTATTCCAAACCTCTGAAATTTGTTGGTAGCCCATTGTTGATCTTATCATTCAGATTTTAAAATATCTGATCAGGGATTTTTTTTTCTGCTCCAACAGTTTTAATTTTGCAAGCCACTGGACCTTAATGTGAACTAATCTCTTTACCTATTTTGTATGTGTGTGGGAGAAATCTAAGAAGGCCTTTTTTGTTTAAAATAACGCGTTTGTGTGCATGCACAGCAATTACTGACATTTCATAAAGTTCATATTGCTGTTCTGTATATCACAGATGTCTGTATCGGGGCACCAAAGAGGAAAAAAACACTTTGAAAACAGAGCCTGAATGAGATGCTAGGTTAATACAGGAGTGAGTCCATTTTTATAGCACAATTTTTGCTTTATTGCATTGTACTTCAAAGAGAGTTGAACGTAATTGGTTTCCATTTTCCTCCTCTTTTACACTAACAAAGTCTGTACTAAGGATATTCTGCCATGGAAAGGAAATATATCCATTCATGTACCATGTACAGAAAATATAGGAAGAGTTGCATTAACAGAAATGAGTGATGTATGGCCAGGGAACCCTTAAAATAAAAAGAAGATAAGTGGATGCATGCCTATAGAGTTGTTCAAAAACAGAGAAAAGTGAAAGTAGCAAGTTTAGGAATATCACTAAAACTAATGGTGGTGTTAATATATAGATAGAAGGTATCAGACCGTACCTGAAGTTTCTGCTTAGCTCTGACTTCTACATAGCTGTCCAATAAATTTCTGAGAGTTATGCTTGAGCCTTGTCCAGTGTCAACTACAGCATTACCTAGATTAGTTCACATTCTTATACTTTGGACCATAAAGGACTGGTTTGGTTTTTGTATTTTAATGCTGACTATTCAGTCAGCACTTAATGAAGAACCAAAATCTACCTGGTGAACATCAAGTGAGAATTTTAAAATAAGAAGAATACATTTGAAAAATAAGTACTGTAAAATAACAACAGTAATAATGGGAAACTCCTCAAGCCCGGATTTTAAGCTGCCTTAAGCTGATCTTTCAAGGGATCTGCAAAGTTTGAAATCACACTTTAAAATGCTGTCTTATAATACTTCTGATAAATTCTAATTATAAGGCTATCTGAGCAGGCAAAGTTCAACTATGTAAAAACCGAGCTAACCAACTTGCACTTTATCCACCTTCACGATTTTGTGGATCTCAGCTGTATCATCCTCAGTCTTCTTTCAAACTGAAGAACACAAGCCTTTCAATTCTCTCCTCTTAAATCAGCTACTATGTCTCCTAATACTCTATATTCTGCCAAAATCCGTTATTGTCCTTTTATGAAGAGGCCAGAACTACCCGCAATAGTCAAGGTGTTGATGAAAAAACATATTGCACAGTAGGAAAATGAGACCACCTGTTTTGCCCTTCCTTCCTTTCTTTGAAATGACCAACATTTTGAAGGCTATTTTTTGGAGTTCGCCTGCACACCAAGCTGATGATTTCAAGGACTATCAACCTTTCATTAGCTGTGACTTCCACGTCTGTGTTCAGCATCATAAAGAGATAGTTTAGATTTTTTGTTTTTTCTAGATGCTTTACGTTTGTCTGCACCAGACTGCATTTGCCATGTTTTTGCCCACTGACTCAGATTTTTTAGTTCATTCTGGAGTCCCTTATCATTGGTGTAATATTTTACTCAAAAGGGTATCATCTAAAAACTTAGAGGTTTCTTGGTACAGTCCCTTCTCTGGATCACCGATGAAGATTTTCAATAAAGCTTGTCCAATCAACAATCCATGTAGTATCTCAGCATGGTTTTGTCTCTATTCCAAAAGGGGGTTAGTAAAGCCTGTCCCTTTTTTGCTATCCTTTAACCAACTTTCATAAAAGAAGATTTCTTCCCATCCTGTGTCAACTCAGCTTCTTTAAATAGTGAAAAACCTTGTCAGAAATGCTTGAATACACAAAACTTTCCAGACCTCTGTAAGAACGATCATGCATATTTAATGTAAACAGCTATTGCAAATTCTTTAAGGGGGGGGATCTATCATTTTTATCAAAAGCTATAATCTCTGCAATTTTCATAGGAGACCAAAATAGCAACAAAAGTTTCCTATGTTAAAAACAGTTGCCACAAATAAATGTATGGAATTTCATACTTTTACTTGAAATGCACCATATGTCCTCTAATACCTATGCACAATAGGGTGCAAGTTTAATTACTTGCTTTTTGTGCCCCTGTTGTAATTAGGTATTAGAGGACATATGGCATTGTGCAGCAGTGAATTTTCTTATTTTGATGGTTTTCTGCTACAGGCATAACATTACTTCAGAGATGATATTGTTGAGATAATTCATTCACGTATTGATTTTGAGTTTTGAAACTTAAAATTCCTTTCAGACTATACATACTGATGGAATCTCAAAACCAAATATATAAATAGTATCAACAGGTGAATTATCAATAACAGAAGAGTATAATCAGTTCAATGAGTATAATTCTAGACACCAGAGTGAAAACTGCATTTATTATGCTTCAAATTGTAGTCAGAGTTCAACATTCTTTGTTGAAGGAGTGGCTTTCTCTTTCCCTTCCAAAATCTTCTCCTTTTACATGCATGTTCCCTACATAAGCATCCAGCCTCACATCTTTCTTTCCCTGATGTTTAATCTCCAGTTCTCCCTCTCTTACGCAAGTCCCTGAGTTATGTCACCTTCGGTATCTGCTCTTTGTTCAGTGAGTCTGACTGAGTTTAGATATTTTTCTTTTTTTATTATAGAAATCTGTGGTTAGCCATTGTCTGGTATAGAGATGATATAATACTTTTTTAAAAAAAATGTTTATTTTACAGATATAAACAAACTATGGCTTGATAAGTTATTCAAAAATGTGAAAAAAAAAAATTCTCGAGATGACATAAATATAAAAAAGGATTTTAATGAGCTAATTGAGACTGCTCTATAAACATTCTTTACTATTGTAATGTCATTCTTAACCAATATATGACATTTATCTCTAAAGACGATACTTTTTTGCCTTTTTTTTTTAAATGCCTACTATTAACCCACACAACCAAATATTTTTCAGTTACTGTTCTTCAGGCAAGATGAATTTGCCATGTGTTTTAGAGGACATATGGTATCTCAGTAATTCATACTGCACCAACCTCCTAAACAGATTAAAACATTTCTTCTTGCATGACAAAAGCTGACACTCTGTTTCCTCGACTGATAATCTAGGGGACATTACTAACACACAGCAGTAGAAAACTGTATCAACACATAATATTTCACTAGTACACACAACAGGCATCAGTTTTGCCAAGGGTCATGATTTTATCATGAATCTTTTAATAGTTAATTTTTTACCCAAACTATTTGTTCTTGAATAGTGTAAATAAATTAGAGTTTGTGTGTATTTTATGAATATGTTGCTATCTTTTCCAGGGGCACTGAAAACATGATCCTGATGTCCCAGAAAAGATGAACATGCAGAGAGGAAAGAAGAACCACTGAATTTTATTTCTATTTTATCTCACGTTATTTACTACAGTTTAATACCTGTGGAAGGAATGATTCAAAATCTTTTAATTTGGGGATTGGCATCACTGTGATGAATCGCAGTGATACGAATCAATAGCATCTTAAAATTAAAAATAAAGCATTAAATGACTTCCAAATGATCATAATCTACAAAAAATATCATGGGAAAAGTCAAGAGAGAGCAAACATTGAAATCTGTAAAGTACTGTCAATGGTTTTTTTGATTGACAACACAGTTTCAAGCATTAATGTTTGCACCCACCTTTTCAATTTTTCTTTTAGAGTGAATTCTGCAAATAACCATTTTAAGGGGTATAGAAATGTTAGAAAATTTACATTAAAAACTCTGTACAAGTGTCTAACATTTGACGTCAAATCTGTCAGGTAGAAGCTGTGGAATTGTTAGGTCAGTACTACTTTTCTTTTGATTAAGAAGAGATTATCTCGCCACACAGAACTTCTTCAAGTCCCCATTCTTAGATTTACTATTGGTTGCTCCTGTCCCAGTGAGCACTAGGAGTAGATCACAGTATAGCGAGCCTCCCAAATGAGCCATGAAGACTGATAAAATACAATCTCAAGTAGCTGCTGGCACCTCCCTGTCAAGCTTACTAATGAGTGCTGTGTTACTGCTAGAGTCAACTGTCACATTACCTCCAAGCTAATAAACGGATCCAGTGACAAACAATACACAAACAAAAAGGAGCTGATAGAGGATCTTTCCTTTTAATTCCATCTCTGCATGTCCCTAGGACACAATCAAATTGCTGGCAGAGACGATTTTCATGTTGTGGAAGGAAGTTTTCCACTGTTTGCTGGTTTATGCATTTATTTAGTTTCAGTTAGAGGCAGTAGAAGCCAGTTAAGTAAAAATAATGTGGTTCTTCTATAAAAAGTTAAATCCAGTGAATATGTAGTATTTGAGAAAGTCACGTATTTCCAAAACCAATTTTCAGGCTTCTAACTGTTTCCTGGTTGTAGTGATGACTGGAAACACACATGCCAAATCTCAGGATGAAAATCTTAGCTGAGATATTCCCTGCACTAGAAAAAAATACAACAGAAAGGATAATTGCCTACAAAAAAGTGGGTCACAGAAAAACTAATTCCTGAAGATTCACATAAGATTTAAGGAATGGCAAGATACCTGTGTAACCTTAATTCAGCACCCTCACTGAGGGTCATTAAAATAGTTTGAACATTGGCAATTCCCAAAGTTGTTCTCCTCCTAGTCAATGGACTTATGTAACACCAAATATTAGAGGAAAGCAAGTTTCTAAGCAGCTGTTAAGGTCAGTTGCAAATTCTACATCTCTGGAACTCAACAGTGGTAATTTTGGAAGTTACTATAGCTGAGAAAACTGTATCATATATTTCTTTGTGCATAGGTTGTACAATAAGGAAGTTCCAAATTTATCATAGCCTAAGTATGCAATTTCCCAATGAAACAAACAAACAACAAAAATTAAAAAAGGAAGAAAAAACCCCTAATGAATAAATCCAGAAAACACGTTATACAAAACCATGAAAAGTGAAAATGAACTCTTTGTCCTGGTGAACTAGACTCCAGTGGAAGTCCGATGCCTGTTTTGTTGGTGGTATAGCCTTTTCCCACACAACTGAGGGATGTTGCCATTCAGCTACTCTGTTTCAGGCTCTGGAGAGAAGCAGCTCTTAGTGCTTACAGGTTTTCCGCCCCCATCCTTGGTAATGTCCATCCCCAGCTTGTCTCCTGCTTTGCCTGTGCCAGTCCTTTCTTTCTTTATTCCTATCAAGCTCTCTTTCCTTTGTCCACCTCTGCACATGTGCCCTCCAGCCTGTCCTTCTCTGGTTCCCTCTTTTCTGCCTTGATTCACACCACTTTTGACATTTGAAAGTGTTGGTAACTGATACGACCTTCCATAAGGGTAACTTTAGATGTCAAATACAAGCCCAAAAGACCAGCATTTTTGCCATGTGTAGCAGGACCAGTCCCACATTTGCTTAAGCACTAGAAGTAATGAGGCTTGCTTTATCCCAGTAAACACCAATACCTTTCCCATAGATGTATTTACAAAAATTGCTTTCGGGTAAATATTACATGCAATGCTGAATTATCTGAAGATATTTTAGAATTCACACTGAGCAAGAAATAGATGAATGTTGGTTTCTTTCGGGTTTTTTTCTCTGTTGTCATTTGAGACCTACTGTAGTGATTATTTTAGGAAATTAAGTTCTGTCATTTAGTTGCAATTATCACAGGTGATTTTTAGGTAGAGTTTTATTCTTTTTCAGTTCACTTGGACATTTCATACAGCAAAAAAGAGGAATTTGAACAATAAGGGAGTTCAGAGAAGGTAACAAAGATGTAAAAGATGTATTGTTACTGGCATCTCTTTATATTTATCACAGGAAGAAAAGGTTAATATAGAAGAATAAATCAAATTCTTATGTTATGAAGTATCTGCAGAAAACATTATTAGTCCTTGAATTCATATCTTACCAATCTGGACAGAAATTCAAAATATAATTTAAACTTACAACACAGTATGTTGTGCGACACTTCATAAGCAGCATTATTACCAGAGATGCTTTAACATATGCAAATCAGGTCACGAGAACTCAAGTGTACCTACAAGTGGCTCCCTCGCAAATCCAGGCCCTCTTCTCTATAAGAAGCCTAGTGAACTGTATTCTAAAACTAGAATGGAATAATAAATGGAGTAATGTGATATCTGAGTCGTGTACGTAACAACATTGCACATATCCCTGGGTACTTGTACTCTGGGCATCAGAGGAAAACTCCTTTTACACAAGGGCAGAGCTTTACTGTTACAGTTTCTGCACTTCTTAAGGCATGCTATTCCTTTAAGACTTCTCCAAGTGTCTTGCACTTCGTACAAGAATCACAAACATCATGGGTGAAATACAAAAAAATGCCGCTGTTTATGTTGTCATATAATTGTTCACACTGTTTACAGTAGAGACAAAATTCCTACAACAGAGACTAGGGAATGTTATTCTACATATTAATTAATACAATTTTGTATTTCTGCTTTCTTAGATCCTGGAACTTCAGGCTATTTATATAGGGTACCTATAGGTTTATGGACTTAAATAAATTTATCTAAGCTTACATGCATTTCACCAGAGTCAGTAGACAATTGTTATAAACCTCTGTCTGCAAGTCACCACTACGCATCTATTCCCAAGCTGTAATTCTTGAAAGTAAATTCTTCGCGTACAACTCTCAGATATCCATGTAAACTACTAGATCTCAATCCAGTTCCTACAAGCCATGTGAGAAAGGAGATTGCCACCATGGTTCATTTTAGACAATGCTGGGAGTTCCAGCATGATAAAACTTGGAAAAGTCACCACTTTCTTTCCCTGAAAAATATTGTCCAAAATTGTATTCAGGCACATTTTGCAACACAGTAAGAAACAGTACCATTGTTCTAGAGACAATTCCAACACTTCAGTTTTCAGCAATTTTATGTTTTCCAGAAAAAGCACATGCACTACAGCAAATAAATAAATACCTACATAAATNAATGAATGTTATAATGAAGTAATTTAATTCAATTTTGAAACACTCTTATTGCCTTCCAGGTGTATTCATTGCTAACAAATCAAAGTATTAATTACTAACTTCAAGTTTTATACTTGGGTTTTTAATAGGTAAAGACACCCTTGTTTTGTCCCGCACACAATGTCTTTAGAGCGAAACAGCTGGTACTAAGGACCTGACGTACACAGAAATCTATGGGGGTAATTTTACTTTGGACTTCTTCTAATTTGGTCCACAAGATGACCATAAATTAGTTGCTGGAGCTCATTAGGCGATTCTTAGATCACATCCTTCGTGCTAGTTTCATCCAGAAAGGAATCCAGTTCATGCATTCTAAAACTGGTCTGCAATACCAACCATAACACAGAAAGTGGGAACACTTTGGATACTGACTTAAAAAGTGTGTTTCTGATCTGAACTAAAGCATTAAAGTTGTCATATCCACTACTGTCAGCCAACTCAAAGCATTGTCTGTCCCCAGACCCAGAAAAGAAAATTTCTTCAAGAAGTAAGACTGCGAATTTATTCTTCAAAACAACACTAATATTTGTATTTGTATTTTTAAAACTCCTGAAAGGCTAGAAATCGAGGTTATTTCCATAAGGATGTCTAGTCCTACTTGATACTAACATTATATCAACTTGTATTAAATGCATAAATGTTCTGTGGAGCAGGAGCTGGGAAGTAGCCCTATCCTACTGCTCAGTTAATGCCCTGCCCATAACATCAGGGGAATCCTGTTCCTTTTTCTGATCAGTAAAAAATACCATCCTTTATATAATGTGGACCTTCATCGAGAGAACTTCTATCATCTGTGCAAAGCCCATCATCTCACTTAACCTGGAACAACCAAAAGCCAGGAATCTTGAGTGGGATTCAGCTGCCTAAATGTTGGTGTCCATTTGAAGTGTCTCAGAGGATCCAACGCACACAGGACCAGCAGGAGCAGCGGAGACATCACAGGAGACCTGCACCCTGCTGAAGCAGGAGACAGAGGCCTGGGTAGGACACCTCTAGGTACCTGTAGTGACACTGAATACCTGGCAATTATTTTAGCATGGCAAGTGTTGCTCTCACAGTCTCTCTTCTGTCTCACTTGGCAACGAAGGGAACAAGTAGCCAACTCAAGAGAGAGATGTAACACCTAGATGGCTGAAATCTGGGGGAGAAATGTTCTCCAAAGCTTATCAAAGAGGTTATCCTGCTGGGAGGGGACATTTCTTGTATTCTCTGTGGCAGACACACGATTTGCCCTTTAATTTCCCATTGTCTAGTTGAGCGCTTTAACCCCTGAGCTGTTAAAATAGCAGCACCAAATCCACCAGCTACATTTTCAAAAGAACATGGGGCAGCAGCTGTTGCAGTGGTTTTGGTAGAAACTGACATTTTCCTGCTGAAATTGTCCACTGATGCATGCCCCTTGGAGAAGACGGTGAGAGAAAAAATCAGTTTAGCGATCCCAACAAAGCCTAAATATGAAGCACATACAAGACAGCCCATCCTGCCCAAAAGCGAGGTAGCCAGAAGCAGAAGTGAAAGCACCAGCAGGCCTCTCCTACTGAAGTCTGGGGCACTAAAGGACTGCTTCAAAACTCTTAGATTAGGCAGCAAGCAGGTGTGAGCAAGTCCAGGAGAGTCAAGGTTTCTGACTGAGATGACTAGCTTTCTCATGTTTCCCTTTTTAGGTTTCCAAGCTTAAATCACTCGTCATTTACTTCCTGTAACATCAGAGGTGTATGCAGGAATGAGCTAGATACTCATCAGGCAAAACAAGGCTGCCAAACCCCTTCTTTACAAAGCCCCCTATGCTGTTTTAGCTTCAGACATCATCCTGAATTTTACCTACTGACCTCTCCTGTTATGTTTCTTGACTATCTGCTCTTGTTATTTTCTCCTTCACGATTAGCTGTGAAATAACAATTTAGACGGGGGTTTTCTGAAAGTGTACCTTCCGTTTAACATATCTGTGCCTTTGATAATTATTAATGCACGCCCAGCACCAGAGGGATGCTTTATTCACGATGTCATGGTACAGCTATTAATGATACTCAAAGGACTGAAAATTACCATTTCGGATGTGTCCAGAGCAGTAAACTGGTAAACAAGCCTGCAGTTAGTGCTATGGATGATTTGAATCAACAAGGGTGAAAAGATTTGGTTACTCTGTGTATTAGTGTTAATAGGAATAGATTATAGAGGAATATTTGTGATGTGACCTTCTGTGCACTAATTGAAATAGTATTCAGAGTCAGCAGTGGAGTAATCAAGTTAAACACTGAATCATAAATCATCATGAAAAGTGCTGTCACAACTTAGCCATTAATGCCCTGTATTGCTGGGCAGCCTTACGAAAATATCTGCTATGCCGATCTTTAGGTTAATAGGAACAGAAATGGCATTTAAAGACTATTTGGATCAAATCTGCTCTGAGGTTGAAAGTGTTACTCTGTTAATTTACTGGTAATTTGAAGTGATGTAGTTAGGGTTAGAAGCAACACAGCTGAGCCCCATATAGCTAAACAAAGGGTGGTAGGAATTCATCTAATATTTATTTAATTGCTATAAAATGCAATACTGGCACAACTTTAATATACATATTTGTACCTTCCTTTTGTCCATCAGTTAGCATTTGCTATGGAGGTCTAAATCAAAACACATAAAAATTTAGCTTCAAGGTATGGTTATGTTGCTAAAGCAGTCCAAGAAGAGACTTCTATATATTTTATACATCGATGGTAAAATGTGATTTTACTGTTATTATGAAAGTTGATGGCTTTTTAACAAAGAGTTTGTATAAAACAAAGTACTTTGAATTTTTTTTTAAATGTAGAGTTCTTTTAATCTTGTATTTTCGGGAAGGAGAAATAAAGCATACCCTCCAGAATGAGAGATAAATGGGGTTTCCAAAGGCAGTAAATTTCTTTAGAGCAATTTTGTGATTCAGGTTTGATCAAAATAATAAGCATAAGAAATATCAGAGCTGGAATGATGTATACTTTTTCTAATAAAGACCTATGTCTCAACACTGGCAAAGCTTGTGCTAATTTGATTCGTTACTCATCAGATTACTTAGACAACTAGATGCATAATGTTTGGGGGGGCATCTATTTATCATGATTTGCTTCAAATATTGTTAATTAACATTAACATAAATTGCACCAGGCATCTGGTACAAAGGAACTCATTTTAAACAACCAGCAGAGCCAGTCTTTAAAGGAATTTCATAGATTCTTCAAGAAAGCATCACAATGTACATTCACATAAGTATGTGCCAAATACAGGTATGACATTAAAATCTGTAAGCAAAAATATTCTATATGCAACTATTTTTCATAAAAATTCAACAAGTATGGTTTTCTATAAAATTTATCTATTCATGAACAACAAAATACAGGGGAAAAAATTTTACGCTAATAATGGATTGTAAAATGAACCCAAGTGTTTGGCTGACTCAAGTTCACTTTCTTACATTTATTTTTTATTGGCATGTGCCTACGAAGTTCTCCATATTATTGAGATTAAATTCTGTCCTCTAGTTTACTGTTGAAAATTAGATTAATATTATCCCAGAATTTCTCTAAGTAAACTGACAGCAATATTTAGCCATAATGTCCTAGGAGTTTGTCTTCCTAGAGATAAGTGATAAAGAAAAGAAATTAATAAGAGAGCCACAAATGAATAAAGACATGCAATGTATTTCTAAACACAAAATGACTGGAAACAACCGCTAAATAGAACTGCCATAAAATCTATCTGAGTTTGCAGGGAGCTGACATTGGTTTGTGTGCAGCTCAAGGAGATTTCTATAACTGATTTATTCTGAAGTGTTGAACAGTGGTGGAATTTGGTATATTTTCAACATTTACTTGAGGATTTACATTCTCTTCAAGGTCAGATCCCAAGCGCAGTAAAAAAATAGATATGGTGTGGCATTTACCTCATGAAACTTTAGCTAACTGCCATGGATCTAACCAATGCTCTGAAGTCAATGATGAGAAATAGTCACTTCAAGGAAAAGCTTCATTCAATTACCTTATGATGGACCCTGTTGCCTTGCCAAAGTGCCTAAATCTACTACAAACGATCACATAGGCTAGACCTGTCCATCCTCAGATGCTGAATTTGGCATCCAGGACAGCTAGAGCGTTATTGGGTTGCATTAGCACAGAAACCTGATACCATTTGAGGGAGGACACCCCAAATGTCTGCATCTGCCGCGGCCAAGAGTTGTGGTACAGATGTGACGATCTGCAGGAACAGCAGCTGGAGGTGGAGGACATACCACAGGGGATCTTGCGTGACATTAGACTCTTTTGAGTAAGCAACTAAATCATGCCTTTACTTGGGTGGGATGAATTCCGCCCATAAATTTGAAACAGGTTTCATGCAAACAGGTGTGACTGCAGACTACTTGGAGAACTACATTAACTTAAAATTGGTCAAAGGGTAAAACATATTCTTGCTACTAGCAAAGCAATGAAATTCAGGTAAGCCAGGTTATTAACTGGTTCACAAGATCAATCTTAAATTGCCGAAAATTTTAAGTGAAGAGGAATTAGCTTGTATTATTTCACCACATTTTTCTTTGCTTTGCTCTATTCTTTCAAAGATAACTTTTAACCTATCTTAGCATCTTTTTTAGCACCTGGCCACGTGATGTAAAAAATGAATGTTTATGCTTTGCATCATTTAATATGAAATCTTCCAGAATTTGCCTCACAAGTGTTTATGAAATTTTCCAGGGCATTGTCTAAAAAGACAAACAGCTGTTCCCAATTTATATGCATTGAAAACCTAAATAAAATTACCAGAAAGAGCTTCTTTCCTCATAGAAAATAAAATTCAAAGCACTAGCTGAACCTGAAAATCTTCGTGATATTTCCAATATGTATTCATCTAGTAGCACAAGACTTTATTTCAAAACTAAATTTTGACACAAAAAATAAATTAAAAGCTCACTAAAATCTCTTCCTTAGCATAACCTTGCTGCAGAGAAGTACTATACTTGCTTTATGATTATAGCTTTGGCGGACAATGAGAAATCAATGTTTGGAACAATTTTGCAGGTCCTGGCAACAGAAACACACCCCTTCATCCTGGAAGTCAGCTCAGCTGGTAAGTGAAACAAAACAGACTTACCACAACATAAAGTTCAAGGTAAACTATCCTTTGTGGTCCTGACTGATCTTAACATTATTGTGCAAGAATATTTTTGTTTCAGGATATGATCCCTTCCACCCTTACGGTCTGGGTGATACCAACAAACTATACCTGATCCGGTACAATATCATTTTTTTAGAACTTTAAGTAACAGGAGATTCCAAGGAATTTATTTCACATAGTTTTATGAGAAATTACAATTTATTACCTTTTCTGGATATGTTCATTTTTAGCTGTTATTGCCAAATTCATCCTCAGTATAAAAGGGTATAATTCTGTTGAAGTCAGTGGTGGTATATCAGTGCTGTATATTCCCTAGCTGGACAATGAAGCTGTAAATAACCAAATACATCAAAAATAAAAATTGATTACTCTATTTTATAGTCTCTTAGAGTGAATAAGTTTATGATTTAAAACCGTGTCATAATAAAACCATGCTGGGAGGAAATCAGAGAGAGAATGCAACATAATGGGCCAAATCTAGTTTTCGGACAGAACAATTACATTAACTTCCACAGAATTGTGCTCGTTTGAGAGTTTATTTTGTTTTAGAAACGAGGGGGAAACGTACTACTGGTTTGCTTTCTTGTTTGCCTATGAAATGCTATTCTGTATATGTTTTAAATTTAAACTTCATTCCTAACAAAAAATTATTATTTGATTAATTAATCAAGAATAAGTTATAGCAATAAACAACATATTTTGCACATTTTTGAGTACTTGAGTACAGTAGAATAGAAGCTCAGACTTGCTCTAGGAATGCTTTGAAATAATTAGATCTGTTGGCCAGAGAGGAGCCACTGACAGAAAAAGCTAGTTGACTTTCCAGACTAACCGGCAGCTCTTCAGAGGTACAGAAGGTGGAGAGCTGCCACCCACTAATTGCGTCCGTGGTGCCCAACTACCCATGGTGCCTTTTTATTGTTTAATTGTGATATTTGATGGATATTATTTTTACTATTGTTCTCTTATTCCAACTATGTAATCATTTGGTTTATTCTTTATTGTGTTTATTTCGTTTAATAATATTCACTTTCTTTGTGTTTGCCCACTACTCTGCTGCCTGTANGTACATGAACAGCAATACAGAGCTTTGTATATTTTCTGTCTGGAGAGCTTGCTTTTGTTTTATAAAAACACACATGAAAGCCAGGCTGCTTCTGTAACTATGATGCCACAACAAATAGTACTGCTGGCTATCTCTGCTTTGGTTTTATGTCCTGCAGAGAGTGACATCTGTGTGCAAATTAACAACAGATTTGTGTTAGCTA
>VXBO01003449.1:32570-45841 GCA_013400135.1 Rhinoptilus africanus
AATTTATTTCACATAGTTTTATGAGAAATTACAATTTATTACCTTTTCTGGATATGTTCATTTTTAGCTGTTATTGCCAAATTCATCCTCAGTATAAAAGGGTATAATTCTGTTGAAGTCAGTGGTGGTATATCAGTGCTGTATATTCCCTATCTGGACAATGAAGCTGTAAATAACCAAATACATCAAAAATAAAAATTGATTACTCTATTTTATAGTCTCTTAGAGTGAATAAGTTTATGATTTAAAACCGTGTCATAATAAAACCATGCTGGGAGGAAATCAGAGAGAGAATGCAACATAATGGGCCAAATCTAGTTTTCGGACAGAACAATTACATTAACTTCCACAGAATTGTGCTCGTTTGAGAGTTTATTTTGTTTTAGAAACGAGGGGGAAACGTACTACTGGTTTGCTTTCTTGTTTGCCTATGAAATGGTATTCTGTATATTCAATATATGTATTTCTGTATATGTTTTATTTCTGTATATGTTTTAAATTTAAACTTCATTCCTAACAAAAAATTATTATTTGATTAATTAATCAAGAATAAGTTATAGCAATAAACAACATATTTTGCACATTTTTGAGTACTTGAGTACAGTAGAATAGAAGCTCAGACTTGCTCTAGGAATGCTTTGAAATAATTAGATCTGTTGGCCAGAGAGGAGCCACTGACAGAAAAAGCTAGTTGACTTTCCAGACTAACCGGCAGCTCTTCAGAGGTACAGAAGGTGGAGAGCTGCCACCCACTAATTGCGTCCGTGGTGCCCAACTACCCATGGTGCCTTTTTATTGTTTAATTGTGATATTTGATGGATATTATTTTTACTATTGTTCTCTTATTCCAACTATGTAATCATTTGGTTTATTCTTTATTGTGTTTATTTCGTTTAATAATATTCACTTTCTTTGTGTTTGCCCACTACTCTGCTGCCTGTACGGCCTGTACCACTGCACCGGTTCAGTAGAACAAGAGCCAATGCCTGCCCTCAAAGACTATGAAAATTGCTCTAAATTATTCACACAGTTCTAACTGAAAATCATTCTTACATATTTATGCATACACACAAGTGCGTGTGTTTCTGTATATAAATAAAAACAAAATAAATAAAAAGTCAATGCAATATAGATTGCACAGTGTAGCTCAATGTTCTGCTTTGCTATAATCTTATATAAATCCAGCTTGCACAAATGTAGCAGGTGCTTTTAAATTTATATACATAAATGTAAATCATGTATTATTACGCACACACAAATTACATTTTCACACAGTGTGCAGTTTACCTCATTTGATGCTGAAAAATTTGTAATTTCATTCTAGGTAATGATAAAGTAAAGCAGGGAAAAGACATATATGTTCATTTAAATTGTTTAAGCTGATTTTTCCTTAGCTCTGAATTAAAAATCTACTGTAGTGACCCTGTCTTGCACAGTATAATTCCCTAAAACTTCTAAGTCACTCAATGATAAGAGGCTGATCTAAATGCTTCCACTGCATTAATCAAATACCAGGTCTAATTAAAAGAGCCATGCACAAAGCTTTTTCAAAATGTTGCTCAGGTATTGCAATAATTTCTGATCACCCAAGCCTGGAAGACAAATAATTAGAGCTGCCAGAGCATTCTGATGAGTGATGTCAGCATCTCCAAGTGACCTTCCCTCCACTAATTAATTTTCATCTTAAGAAAAGAGACCCTGTTGTTGCACATTATTAATTGAGTTCACTAAAAGATGCGCCTGATTAATTTTTGTTGATAATACTTGTCATTCTATGCAGCGGCTGTAATCATTCTATTGGGTTTTATTTTTTTAAGTTGATCTAGGTCTTTTACAATGTGACTGATACAGTATCTTCCATACAGAATACTGTGTATAAGGGCATCGTCTATAATGTGAGTACACAGCTTTCATTGTTGTTGATAGTTTTAGGTCAAGTGGAACTTCGATGTCTAGTTTGCTAACTTATTTTCAGTTGAGTTGATAAAAATTTTTCCCTGCTACCTCCGGGAACTCCCTTCAGTTTCCCACTTTAAGGGATCCTCACCTTTTTTCCGCATACTTCCCACCTCTCACCTGTCTTTGATCATCCTGACAGATGAAGAGTACTTTGTGGCTGGCTCAGAGAAAATACTTCAGGAACCCAAAAACTGGTAGGAGATCCAGGACAAAAGCCATGGTCAGAAGGATGACAGCTAATGGAGCCACAGCATGTGGCTGAGCCTTGCCCACAATGAATCATCAAAGCCATGAGTTTGATCTGTTCCAAGCAGAGTTCTCCAAAGCAACAGTCACGTCTGTTTTGTGAGAGAGCAGGGCAGCAGACTTCAGTACAAACCTAGTCACTTTGGAGTTTTTGCTGTTGGGTGGGAAGAGGGGAGGTGTGTATTGCCCCACAGGTTGGAGTCATAGAATCATAGAATTGCTGAGGCTGGAAGGGACCTTTAAGGTCATCAAGTCCAACTATTAACCTACCCTGACAAAAACCCTTCTAAACCATGTCCCTAAGTACCACATCTACCCTTTGCTTAAACACCTCCAGGGATGGTGAATCCACCACCTCCCTGGGCAGCCTATTCCAATGTTTAATAACCCTTCCAGTGAAAAAAATGTTTCCTGATATCCAATCTAAACCTGCCCTGACATAACTTGAACACTTTTCGTCTTGTCCTATCCCTTGTCAGCAGGGAGAAGAGGTCAGCCCCCATCTCTCTACACCCTCCTTTCAGGTAGTTGTAGAGGGTGATGAGGTCTCCCCTCAGCCTCCTCTTCTCCAGGCTAAACAACCCCAGTTCCCTCAGTCGTTCCTCATAAGGTTTGTCCTCCAGACCCCTCACCAGCTTTGTAGCCCTCCTCTGGACACGCTCCAACACCTCAATGTCCTTCCTGTAGTGAGGGTCCCAAAACTGAACGCAGTACTCGAGGTGGGGCCTCACCAGTGCTGAGTACAGGGGGATGATCCCTTCTCTAGTCCAGCTCACCACACTGTTTCTGACACAGGCAATCACGATGAAACATCAAGGCGAGTCCCATTTTTTAATTTAGATGTGGCTACGGAAGCAGTAATGGTTATACTTTACCAAAATAACTGAATAACAAAGCTACGGATGCATAACTGGGTCTTTTATTTCCTCATCTCAATGGCATTGGCTACTCCGAAATTTGGATCTCTCAAACTCTCCTCTGAAACTCATCTAGTTTGTATAGTTAAGTGTTTGTAAGACCAGGGAGAGATTAACGCAAAGATCACCTGCAATTAACAAGTTTCCTCCACTGCCTTAGGTCATACTTCATAGGTTCACATCATTTCATACAGTTCACTCCTATGCAGTTCTGTACATGAAGGGAGCTGAGCACTCAAACATATTGGGGATCTTACGTGCTCCTGAATCCCGTGCCTGTAATGAACACAGCTGAGCATAATGATGTGTAATAATACACAATACATTACCAAGGATTTTTCGGGAGGTGAAACTGATTTCCTGTTAAATGATCTTAAAATGTATAGGCAATGTAAGCCCTGAAAATATACATATTTTTCCCTACTTTGAAGCGTATTTTAATCATGCTTTAATCAAGATGGCCATGATTACCAATTTATCAAATATCAATTTAACAACAAAGATTATGGAAATTTTCCCCAAGCCAGCGAACAAAATATGATTAAAAGAGTTCTTCAGAGCACTGTGATGAAAATATGCATAACTCAATTCTTCAGCTATGTTCTAGCACATGAAGGGATCAACATATTGTAAAAGCAGTAGGCTATCTAGACAGAAAAAAAAAAGAGAGGGTGTCATAAATTGCAGTAAAAATAATTATTTTACAAGAGATTTGAACGTCTCTTTTCTTATACATTCAAGCCTGGATTGCATTTTTTACACCTCAGACTGTGATGAAAGCAACACTGTTCCTTTATTTATCTTTGCATATATTCTTTACTGAGCAGTCTAGTTCCAAAGTTTGATTGATAGGTACATAATAAAATTAACTGAATGTGGAGGAATGTTTGTTACCTTGGAAATTTTTAAGTCTTCAAGTGTGCACTAGAAAACCAGCACTGATTTTTAAATTTGTGTTTGTTTTTCCTAAAATATTCTCCAAAAAGAACTGTCAGTTTCTGCATTTTCCTTTTGTCCCCCCAAAGCCCTATTCTTACAGCTGCAATAGCAGCTTTGATTTTTCATTAAAGGAGATATTGATACATAAGCATAGACATAAGCAGAGAGCTATTGGCTTCATCTCATTTCCTTTGTTTTTTTTCTTCTTTGGTTAGACATACAAACACAGATCACAACCATTAGATCCCTTTTGCTACATCAAATCGCTTTTCATTTATTCAGGTTTCCTTTGATACTTTCTTCAAACAGATTCACAAAACACTTAAAATACAAACAAGCATCTTAACATAACTAAGATATTTGCCCCAAGACCTGGAAAGAAGATGGGGAAAAAATGATTTGTTGTTTGTATTCTTAAATACTTTGAATACTGCCAGAACGAGGATGGGAACATACACAGAAAAGACAAAATAATTTTTATATAATTTGAGCTTCAGAGAAAAGACTAAAAATACCTTTAAATGACTAAAAAATTACTTACTATATTAAATGTTTAAAAATGGTTAATAATAAAAAAAAGCATTTATTTTAAAATATTTGTCTTCATAATATACATATCTGATGGTATGATGACTAGGAGGAAGCAGTGTACTCAAGCATCCCCAGATTCATCCTGAAGTGAACACACACAGACTCTAGTTTACTCAACAACCTGTGGAAAAATAGATGCCTTCCTGAGCATCTCTAAGAGGTAGTGCTTCCCATGTGATAAATACTGCGTGTTTATGAAAGAAATAATGAATTTTGGGAAAATAAAACAACTACAAATAAGCAATAGATTTACCTAGGTGTTATAAATTGTTTTCCCTCTGTCTCAATGCCTTTAGGCCAATGCTAACATTACAGTTAAGCCAAGAAAAGTCCAAGGTGCTACAGGAAAGCCTGCAGTTTCCTACTTCTTCTTTTTCTCCCTCTGGATAACCTAGTGGCTGGAGGATGAGTTGATTCACTGCATGGTGATCCAGTGGAAAACAAAATCTAAAAAGTTCAAAGTTTAAAAAATATTGTTTTCTGTCATCTCAGTCTGCTAAACTCATTCACCCCGTAGATATAGTCACTTTATTCACTTAAATGAAAAAGGAGAAGACCATGACAGAGTCGGGGCCAGGTAGCAAGGACTGCCCCTTTCAGAGGCAGCTTGACATTGCATTCCCTTACTCACAACAGGAGATCATTTCCTTGGTTTTACCAGTTGCTCATGTAAATATCATCAAGGATGTTCCTTTGACAACCAAACTACACTCCCTTTCCCCCTTGGACAGCCTAGTGGGGAAATTTCCAGCCTTGCTCCTAGCTCCAAGAAAACTGATTGTATGGGTTTCTGTAAAGAGAAATCTGGGGTAGAAATCAGTTTCCAGCTGTAGCCACCTAAATTGGGTATCTCCACATGAATTAGGTGTCATAGCTCCCAGTATGTCCAGTGGAGGACAAGGATTTACATATTCCCTTAAACATATGTGCCTGGGGACACCATACAAAGCTCAGGACAACTGCGTGGGACTGACAGATATGGCATAGGACCTATGGGAGACCCATACACTTATGCAGAGACAGCCAAGGACTGGTGAAATATCTTGAGGTGTCTCAAAAGGCATCAGATACCACTGTAGAGGCCATAGACTGTAGTGATAACTTGGCTGGCTATAATAGAAGCTCAGATACTTCACTCGTTTTCCTACAGCTCCAAAGTGGTAACTTTCTCCAAACCCTTTCTTTTTTCCAACTCACTTTCTATGCCACTTTCTCTAATCAAAATCACAGGTTAGCATAATGTAAGCAAGTCATAAAAAGTTGCCACCACCTAGCTCAATTTTTATATTTTACACCTCAGGAACTGCTGGGTACAAACCTCTTATGAGTTACTACTAGTTCTGCTTTGCTGTTTCTCACATTCTTTAAGTACAGTACTACCTCTGGCTTCTGTCAACAAACCAGCTATTATCTATTTTCATCTTTTACAGCTGTTGGCCAGTCAAGGGAATTTCACCAGACACTATTCACCTCTGGCTATTTCATTTTAATAAGCAGAAAACCTGCTGCTGTAAAGAGTCAAAGTGACCTGTAAGAAACTTACCCAATACCTTCGCAGCCAGGTAGCCCACCACACTGATCTTCCCTCCCTGTTCCTCTGGCTTCAACTTCTTTCTCCAGATTTAATGCTGGAGGGTAAATACCAGCAATCTGCCTTGAAGGGCTTAAAGAAACTGTAACCCCATCAGCTTGCAGACACCATTTATCAGCCAAGCTATACACTTTCTTATTCCCGTGCAAAGTGATACGAGTTCGTTGAAAGTGCTGCACCTCACGTTGACTTCCCGCTGAGAGGAACCCAGCGTCCCTCTATGCAATTCCACTTGAATGAGATGACAGAAAAAACATCTTTACAGATGACAAAAATGCCTGAAAATATCAAGAGAAGTTCAGTCTCTCCTACTGTGCCTAGCCAGTATACTTCCAGTCTTGTGAAACTGGCAGGTTTTATTTCAGTATCTGAAAGAAGAATGGTCTATCTAATCTGCATATCAATGTGAGTTCTTGCTACCCAGACCCCTAGATGTCTGGAGCCACTGGTAGTTTCAATCAAATTCGATCTAACAAGTAGTAGTTCTAAAGACACTAAGCTCCTAGAGTTTATATCCAGGCAGGAAACAACCAGTATTAGTGCCTGCGTTAAGGACAAATTTAGAAGGGGAACTTATCTCCATTAAACCCTAAGACTCCACATTGGAAGCAGCCAATCACAAGAAAAGCAGCTCCCAAGGCACTGGATCTCGGAGAACAAGGCAGGAGCCATAGGTCTGTTGAAGTCTGGCTTTGCAGGGTTTGCCCTGATTCCAACTGCAGAGACTCTTAGTACCATACTTTAGCTGCCTTATATGTGCAGTCCCCCTGACCGTGGTGGGACTGTTCCCATGGGTGAGACCCTAGCAGGGTTTGGCTTACGGGTGATGGGTTTTGTTTTGCATGACCGAAAGAACAGCATCAGCTCATCATCAGCTGACTACCACAGATACGTGTCAAGCGACAACTTTTGTCTGCTGCTGACCTGGGCTGATTGAAACTATGAGTTATGGATGAGAGACTTTTCTGTCTATTACAGGTCCCCTGAGTCTTCCAGTCCTTCAAATAGTCTCCAACATTAGCACTAGGCCAATGACACACAATGATAAAGTTTTATTGCTATTGTAGACTTTTCCAATTTAGAGCATTCTCAGAGTCATTTTTGTGTGTAACTTTGTGCGTAACTTTGTGCCAGCTGAGCATGTACACACAGTATATGTGTAATTGTTTTGGATGATATAAGCTTCCCTCAGAAAGAAGATAAGCTGAAATTACTAAATGTGTTTTCATCAATGACCTCCTATTAGGCTCAAGAGCCACTGGGTTAAATGTCAATGATCTGATATCTACCCTGTAGCAAAGCAATCTCTTTATTCACAGAGTATCTACTCTTATACTAAGTACAAATCAGAGCAACTGTTTTCCCATTTATGAGATTTATACAGCCATTTAAAGAAATTTTTCTTGTGAAACCACTGATAATATCATCTCAATAGTAAAGTGAATGGTTTGAATCAAATTTCCTCCAAGCTAGGCACAAGTTTTGTGCGTCAGCAGGAACTTTCAGAACATGCTGGCTTATAGAAATAAAGACAGATATAGGCATATTAAACCTGTCCTTTTCCAAAGCATGATTCAAATCTCCTGTCAAGGTTTTAGGTTACCTTGGAAGAGGGAGAAAGAAAAAATAACACCACTGCCACCACACACACATACACACAAAAAACTACCAAAAAACCCCCCAAAAAATGAAACCCACAAAAAACAAAGCCAAAGCAGTCCCAGCAGAACTGAAGGAGGACTTTGTAACCCCTCTGTCCAGTTATCTTTTTTTCAAAATTATTTTTACAAGGTCCTGAAGATGAAAGAGGAGGCCAGACCTCACAGCAGACTGTAAAATATCTTGACTGTCCAGCTGATGATTCCCATTCCATCCAGAGCTGGTTCCCTTCCTCCTGCTGATCACTGCCCCACAACTATGAGACTCCTGCTGCTCATCACTTCTACCCTCCTATTTAGAAACAGAAAAATGTGCCCTGTCAGTGGCCTTTTGCACTTCTGCCTTTTCTTGCCTTCTAGCTGTGGTGTGTGCAGTGGTCTCTGTGACCCCTACTCTTTTTTTGTTTTCCTTCACCTCTCTCAAAGATGTTATGAGAAACAGAGAGCACGACATGTGTCTGACATCCTGAACTGCCTCTGCTCCTCTACCTTTAAGGATCACATTGTCAAGCTAACAATGGCTCTGCTGGCCTCTCTTCTGCTCCCTGGGATACAGCTCCATTTGAATTTCTTGCATTCATGAGCTTCCAATTACTTGCTCCAAAGTTCATCATATACAAAACTCTTCCTAGTCTCACTCTGGGAGATATTAATCTTGTTTCCCAGAGTAAGAGAGTTCACCCATTACCATATAACACAGTCCCTCTCCTGGGCACAATAGATAAATACTCCCAACATTTCTTTTAAAACTAATAATGAAAATATGTTAGAGCAGAGTCAACTAACACTCAACAGCAGTCTCATTATGGTCTCAGAGTGGAGATGGAAGAGGAGGGTAGGGAGAAAGAATGTTAAAAAAAAAAACCCTGGATATTAATAATTAAAGGTTCCAGACAAGTCCCTCGTGCCATATAATGCTTTGTCACTCATTATGTTGTAATCATAGGAGTGAGGAGCAAGCTCATCTACACAAACTGGGATTACAGCCATGAGAAGACAAGCACTTTAATTAGCTGCAGTTCTAACTTTTAACTATTGCCCTTATAGTAATAGAAGGATTCTACCTGTCTGATGTAAAAACCTATCTCCTCCACCACCTCTTCTGCTTCTACACGGCACCCTGGGTGCTCACAGCGTTGGGGTTTTTTTTCCAGTTTCATTTTCCAATTGATTTCCATTTGTTTAATTTTCTCTTGGCATATCAGAAATCATCAATCACATAATTAAAAAGGACCAGCAAAATCATGATTAATTACTATCTAGAGCAAAGGAATGTGAAATCTCCACAACGATTGAGTATATTCTGTGAAGGGCTGAATACCTCCCCAAGAAACAAGCCCAACTGGTTACACCGGTTTCACCTGTTTGGGAGGCAGTGTTTACAGAGCTATTTCTCTTATGATAAATTTTACTTCAAAGTTACAAAGAGAAATCACCAGCAGTCAGGAAATGAATCCTAGAAAATGTCATTGTTTCTTTTGTCATCTTTGTTTTAATGAATCTTTTATTATAGAATTGCACAATATATTTCTGTAGGAAAAATTGCCACATTTGGTCTACAAGATGGAAAATGCTCCATGATGAGACAGCTGTTCTGTGTTTCCTGTTAGCCTCACATTTCAGAATACGGTCCTATGCCTCATTTACTGAGCAACATCCAAACCCCACCTTGAAAATAAGTATTTTTTTCCTTGATAGGATTTGTTTTTATGACACATCTAAAAACTGACAGAAAACCTTACAAACATGAATGGATGCGTGCATGCTTACAACACTTTAAGGGACAGGAATGCAATTTGCATTTTCAATTGTTTTCTCCACTGAAGTACAGTATCTGCTTTATTTCACATGGTCCTTTTGATGGCAGGTGCAAGGAAAGAGTCTTCCTTCACAATGCTGTGGTTGCATTCATCATGTCTGCACTTTTTCAGTGGTCAAAGATACAGCAGAACTTGCACACTTCCCCAGATACCACACATGTTTACTATTACTAACGTAACATTTGTAGTAAATGAGAGATTTGCTGTTAAAAATTCAGTGCATAAACAAGAAATATGTTTTGAAGAACCTAAAAAGCCACAAAACGTGACTTATTCCTTTCCAAATGTCAATTCCTATTAGTCACTTACTGACATAAGACATCACTCCACAGAAAGTGCAAGATTGTATATTAGGTAAAGTATTAAATTATTATACAGAAGTATAAATAAAAAATCACTGTCTGGGTTTTTAAAGAAATCTGAACTTTTTCTGCTCTGACATCCCAGACAAACTCTCTTCTGTGCAAAGAACAGCCCAGCAAATCCAAGTCTGGTATAATAATTAACTGAAAACTGTAACCTAGAATTGGACAAAGATGAAATCTGGAAACAAGAGGATTTGCTGGAGTGAAGCATGGGTTTAATGATGCCCATAAATAACAACTTTGTCCAAGGAAAATTAGAGGCTTCTGTAAGACATTTAATCTCCACAGAAGTATGTGAAAATGTTCTCCGAACAGACTGTTTAACAAAGTTCATCCAGATACATAGGTCCAGTTACATTAAAATACAAAATCTTCAGAACTGAACTAAGTGGCAGATCCAGGACATAATGAATCTTGCCTCATCCCACAGTCCACGATGCTACATTAATTAGCATTTTCAGTCCACTGCCCACAGCCATGCTGTTAATTTTACAGACTTTTGAGTAACTCCTCTGCATCAGTTGTGGATGGCAATGTATCTTCTGGAGAGACACAGAGATAAAAATGCTTCTGTAACCCAGAGTTTGCAGGAGAAGCCAGTGGTCTCAGCTCAGATGACACATTGTCTTTTTCTTTTACAAACACTGGGTACAAAAATCACAGAACTAAAAGTACTGCCACTGTGCTAAAGCAAACACTACGCTGACTTTTCGATCTGTGTTGGAAACACTTTTTTTAGCTTGGAGGAGCAACAGGAGCACCTATTCCCTGCAATGAACTTCCAAGAGGCTTAAAGAAATGGTGATGAGAGAGGGAAAATGGTGAAAGGGTGTTTTACCACCAGCATGATATAAAGCTTTGCTATGGTTACAGATATCTAATTCCTTAACGCAGTATTGATTCCTATATTGCCCCATTAACAGACAACTACAGAATACGCAGATGAATTCACTTCCTTGGTTATCTGCACAGTCACTGAAATCACACTTTTAAATTCAGCTTACATTTACTATATAAAACATTGCCCTTAGACATTCCCTAAGTAATATAACTTTAAAGCTATTAATACTATCTGATTAGTAGTGTTCAATTCACAAAATGATCTGTGCATTAACTATCATAAAATCACCTATAGCTAATTGTCTTCCAGAGTAGTTTTATCAGATCTGAAGTCACCGTTTTGGAAATGTCCTTTTACATTGTCATCACCTTCTGCTCCAGAAAATCTCATTAAGATTCAAGGGTTTGACATCCTGGATCCATCTTATATTTGGATTTTATCTATAGTACATATGCCATTTTGGTAGATGCCTTATCTGCAAACAGAAAATGGCAACATTTCTCATTGTTTGAGTTATTCAGTGTTTGAACAACTCAAAGAAACCCCCACTCTAAACTAAAAAAACCACAAACCCTTCAAAACAAATAACTAAATAACTTCCTGAAAACATGGTATATTAATTTTCTTACAGTGGTACTATAGATGTGAATAATAGAAGAAGTCTATATATCTTAAATGATACTTTTTTTAAAGTTTCATTATGTTTTCAATGTAATTTTTATATTCACATAGAGGTTTTTAAGGTAATACTGAAAATCAAATGCCACGTACCTAATTTGAAGTTTTTATAAGCCATTCTTTAAAAACAGTGTGAATTTTAATGTCTTACATACATTTCTAGTTGTGGCCTAAATGAATGCTTGTATAATTAAAATTACTTAATTTCATTTATATCATGACCTCTACTATTTGCTACTCTTATGTGTTTACAGTAATGCTTTTTTTTGTATTAAACTACTAACATGATATTTGGGTTTTTTGACCTTTGTGGACTACATTAAAATCTGCCTGAGAAGGGTAGAGTGTGATTATAGTGTTGTAAATTTGGGGCAATCATTTGAGTGACAGTGAAGTTTAACTGTTTAACTGAGCACCCAATATGGTTGTAAGAGAAAAAGGCCAATTACAATAATACGGAATACCATATAAGTAAAACATGGCAAGAGTCAAGACAAGCCCAGCTGCTTCAAGCTCATTTCTCTTCTCATACAAGTGGATCATTAGAAAAACTGGAGTCAGCACCATAATTTTATCTCACACATCAACTCTCTGATTAAAACATATATATGGGCTTTGGCATCTGACTCAAATAAGGCTATTCTTGCACTCTCATAGAAGAAACAGAGGCACCATGGGGGTGAATATACAAGAGAGAATGGGAAATGACATGATCCATCAATACAAGGGAATGGGGCAAGGATGTATAGCCTAAAATGAAAGGGTCACAGTAACTCCAAAAGTCCTATGTGGATCTGTGTGATGAGAGACATCCTATATGTCATTTACTAGGGCGGCATTTGAAAGAATACACTGCACAGGGTTCCTCATTATTCATTAGGGCTGAATCCCCATTCATTCTCCTTTATATGCCATCCTGAATCTGCCCTACAGAGTCTTTTACAGGGAAATAACAATAAACTCTCTTACCAACAGCTTGTTGTAGCAGATACAATACATGGGGTACTGAGATCAAAAAGAGCATGAAAAGCATTTCTGCCAACATCGTACAAAATATTGAACATCTGCTATATCTGGGATCCTGGGAGTCGTAATTATAATTTTTGAAATCTGCACACAAGAGTTATAAATATTAGAACTGTAGCCTGTGAAAGCCATGAAATATTTAAGTTGTTTGGCAGGCTTAAGAAAAACTCATAAACTTAATTTAAGCAGCCAAACACAGTATTTTTACAGATTTTACATCTTTCATGTCATTAGTCATATAAATTAAAGCAACCATGGAGCAGCACAGAAGTTGCAACGGCAAGTCCTGTGGGTAAAAAAAAAAAGGTCAGCTTGAGATTTAAGACTTTCACCAACACTTCACCTTTCCACTTACCCTGTATTTCAATTCTTGTATTGAATTTGTCATAGGTATTTTTAACACATGCATTATCTTATTGTCTGTTAAGTCCCAATAGTGTGCTTGACACTGTACACACGTACAGAAATAGCAGGCCAGATTCACTGGTTATTTGGCATGAGTCTAACAATGCAAAATAGTCCTTAACCCTCCCTATTTAGCCTGTCTGGTGAGGTCAATGGCTTCTCTGAGCTATTGGTGAGACACTTGGAGTCTTGCTCTAAAGGCACAGGAGACAAGGCAAGAATACTTCATCCAAAC
>VXBO01003449.1:45851-106951 GCA_013400135.1 Rhinoptilus africanus
GAATACTTCATCCAAACGGTCATCTACCCTTGAGGCAAGGCAGGTAGCTTACACAGATCAATGATGAAAGGTATTGAGGAATAAGCCTAGGTAGCTTGGCAGGAGGCATGACAAAGGTACTGCCACACCTAAAAAGGTATCATGAGCCAAAACAACATGATAAGAGAGGAGGAAGAGGAGTAAGAGTGAGAAACATAAAGTTGTGCATGGGGGCTTTTCAATTTGTTACAATCTTTTATACTTGTTCGGACGCATCAGAAGTGTGCTGGATGAGGATGAGTGAAAAACTAACTGAGTCTAGAATAGTAAACGCAACAGAGAAATTCACAGAACCTAAAGTATGAAAAGACCCAAAGGCAAATTCTCATTTGTACACTGTCTGCTCCACCTGTTAGATAGCCATATGCTACTAGTGAAAACGTAGCTCTGCAAAAGGATTTGGGAATCGCCAACTGTGCCAACAAAAGGGAAGTAAGAAGTTAACTTGAAAAGAAATAAAGCAAAGAAAGTAAGAATGAGAGCCTGAATTTTGCTTTCCATAAATCCAGCGTTCAGCAGAGAGCACCACTTTCTGGACAAGAAACTCATCTGACATCAGAGATGTTACAGTGGATTAGTGTAGGGGAAAAAAAGGAGAATGTGCCTCAGGGGGCACAAATACGTACAACATATTCACAGAAATTCTCCTTTGAACTCCTGAACTATGAGTAAACAGACAAACACATCCCCACCCTTGACTTATCTAATAAAACATGTATCTAAGTGCCAGATGCCACGGGACTAGGAGATGTTAAGGTAGCTATTAGTTAATTTAATGAACCTAATTATGATCTCACTTATACATATTTTACACCAGCATAATACCATTGCATTCAGTAAAGCCATTCATGAACTGCACCTTTGTGCTGCACTGCCAGCAGATTCTCTTTGCAAAGGTGCTGTATCCAGACTGAGGTAGATATACCATAATCAGAGAGAGATCACTATGATTTAGAGCCTCTCATGTAAGCCCTTTTCCTAGCTGCCATTTGAGGATTAGAGGAAAATACAAAGACGAGTACATCTTCTTTCAGATAGACAGGGTCTGAGAGGGTTTTGCGAGTTATACAGGAGCATCACTACTTCTTTAGCCAAATAAGGTAGTTTTGCAAAGAGAAGGGCTTGAAAGGCTCTCTGAAGTGCTTACCTTTTTTCATTAATTAATAGGGAGTCTGGTCCCAAAGAAGGTTTGGAATTTAGTTCAACTTTGCAAATGACTTTTGAAAGAGCAACCCCTATTCACACAATGTTGCTGTTAATCTGCACTTGTAATTCTCTCACCAATAAATTTTTACATTGTACAACTAATTCGGTAAATATCACAATGTGCCTAAATATTCCACAAAGTGTTTTACAAGAATGTTGTTAAAAGCAATTAGTTCGAAACACAGAATTTCCACAAATGTCCAACAAATTGTCAACAACCTGCCTCATTTTTTCATACACACATAAACAATAATGTTTGTGTCAGCGAATACAGCACAAAGAGCTTCCACTGTCCTCATTTTCACATGTAACACTGAAAAGAGATTTCCTGTCAGTCTCAGCACAGGCAATTTTAAGTACAATCAGATGCCTGGTGTGCAAGTGTTTTCAGAGAACAAGCATATCCCTTTCCCCTGACAGGTACACACACACGCAAACATCCATCCAATGATGAAAACATCAGTTTGGTGTCATCCACACTATTGTTATCATCCTTAGTCTCTTTTTGTAAGTTCTTCCTGCAATAACTGGGTTTTTTTCTCTGTCTCATGGGTGTACTATTGCAGATGACCTAGGAGGACACTTACGAGGAGTTTGTTTTCTTCTTTCCTACTTCTTCAATTTTCTTGGCACCCACAGGAAGGAGGAACCAAAAGCCAGGAAAGAGGGTGCCTATCAAAAAGGAAAACCAACAGAAGACCCTCAAAAACCTGAGAGACCTGGAGATAATGACAGTGTCTCTGTCTGCAGTTACTTGCATCTCTGCATTTCTTAAGCTGCATGTTCACCTCAGGCCAAGCTCCCTAGCCAGTCTGTGGCAAAGAGGCAAAGCCACGTTGTTCTTCAACCAGCACATCGTATTAGTGCATGTGCATATTCGTAGCTAGTACTAAATTCCCACCTCAGCTTTTATGCTGAAAAATATCTTCAACAATGTTTTGAATAAAAGTTGAGGTCAAGTTAAAGTAAAAATCATAGCTTCGTAAGATAAGCAGTAGCATATTTCTAACACATTTCTAAGAGAATGAATAGAAGATGATTCAAAATACCAAAGGATCTTTCCATTTTCCTGTCTAAAAGTGAACAAGTTGGAATCATCAGTATAAGGCTTTTCAGACATCACAGTGTTTCTTTTCAAATGGTAGAGGGCTGTATTTCTAGAAGATTAATTTCTCGGTTTTGCCACAGATATTAGTAAGCTGATAGCTGTTATGTCTGCATCAGTCATCTCTGAATCTTAATAACTTTTACTTTCACCTACATTTCTACAACATTGCAAACAGGTGTTTGCATATACTAATGGCAGAGATTTTAGGATGACCTAGCTAGATCCCTAGGAGTTCAGGCAAGCTTCTATTCACCTTAACTGGACCCTGAGTTCTAGGAAAAAATAAAAAAACCCCAAGGTACCATTTTGACAGCTGATAAATATTTTTTTAAAACTGAAAACTAAAAAAAAAAGGTTATTCGTAGTCACTTTAAGGAGGCATTGTAACTTGGCACAAAAATTAACCAAAAATGCCTTGAATGTAGTATGAGGCCCACGTGGACTGGGATTTCATTACTGGACACACTAGACACATTTAAATGGTTGATATTCCCACATTACTGTTTATTCTAAAATGAAAAAAAAACACCACAAAGGATACATTACTCTATATTAATTGCAATACTGTGTGGGCTGGACTGTCAGGTGGGTTGAGAATTGTCAGTGCTGCCATGCCCAAAGGGCAGTGATCAGTGGTTCAACTGGTATCCAGTAACAAGTTACTGGCTGGTATCCAGTAACAAGCAAAGTATCCCAGGGATTAATACTGGGGCCTGTATTTTTCAACATCTCCATTAACAACGTGGATGATGACACAGATTGCACCCTCAGCAAATCTGCAGACAGCATTGAATTTAGAGAGGGCGGCTGACAGGATGAATGGCTGAGCTTTGATCTGGCAGTACTCTGAGAAACCTGAGGACTGGGCCAACAAAAAAGCCCATGAAGCTCATTAAGGAAACCTGCAAAGTTCTGCACCCAGGCGAATAACCCCACGCATCAGTGCAAGCCAGGATGCGACTGCTCGACAGACAGCCCCCCCGATGTCTAGTGCTGAGTTATTTCACAGTAAACACAAGTAAGATGAGGCAAAAGTGAGGTTCAGCATGAGTGAGGCGAATTAGGAGGTGCGTGAGGAGGATTATGCCCTGCAGTCTGCTCCTCTGCGCAGTGCCAGTGAGGCTGCACCGAGAGTGCAGCCTCCAGTGTGTGCCCCCCAGCTCTGGAGGCACATGCAGAAGCTGGAGAAGGATCCCAAGGTGGTAGCAGAGGGCTATGAAGATGGTCAGGGACTTACAGCTCACAGTTTATGAAGAGGGACTGAAAGGGTGGGCTTGTTTAGTTTTACTAAGAGGAGGCTAAGAGGTGATTGAACAGCAACCCATAATTACCTGAAGATGAAGAAGCCAAACTCTTCTGTCAGTGGAACACAATAAAAAAGGCCAAGGGCCACAGGCTGTGGCTTGAGAATTTCCAGATGCACATTAAGGAAAAAACCTTTGTTTAGAGGGAACAGGTTCTCCAAAGTGGTTGTGGCATCTCCATCCCCAGAGGTCTTCAACACTCAACGGGACATGGCCCTGGCTGATGTGCTCCAGCATTGGTGATAGCCACACCTGGAGAGGGAGTTTGCATTGGATGACCACCAGATCTACCTTCCAGCCAATATGTCTGTGACTCTCACAGTTGTTTCTGTGACTACTGAAAGCACGCATCAGCTGGGAAGGCCGCAAATACCTGTGTAAGAAGCCAGTGACAGCAATGTTTTAAGCTGTGTTTTAACTATTGCACATAGGAATGTCAGTTAAAATGGAGGTGGCCAGGAATAAGAGCAGAAAAGTTAAAATGGAGGTGGCCAGGAATAAGAACAGAAAGCATTTGCTCACACTGGCATGTCTTGGCGGAGCAACTTATTTATATTCTCTGTATCAATAGTCTGGGGTGTCTCTGCATAGTATGTATGTATGCACATCTCGTGTAATATTCTTAGTCACATGTAATATTCTTAGTCACGATGAAGCCATAGGAGTTTTAAATGAACAACCCAGCTAGGACAGTAAGGACAGAGGCAGCAAGCTGACAAGGAGCAAAGGGGGAAAACATTTTGCACACCCCAAGGCTTACAAAAAGAGCCATTCGTAGCACATAGGAAGCAAACAAACACAGACACATGCACACACGAATCCCCATCTGAGCAGGTCAGATTGAACAAGGGTAATCATTTTAAGTGCCCAAATTGCCTGACTCCACATGGTGCCATCAAAAGCATTTTCATTTTCATCCAAATCAATGTCACCATTTTTCTGTGAAAATCGATGTGGAAAACAGAAGCAAGAGTAGAGGAAGATGCAGTTACTGAGCCCAGTGGAAGCCTTCACAAGGCAGGATGACTGTAGGAACTCAAGACTGTTGCCTTTATCAGCTAAGACATGCCCAACAGCTTGCAGAGGAGGGGTACTAAAAACCCCTAGTTTTTAGGGGGTTTTCCCTAAAAAATCTGGTTTTCCACATAGATTAAAACAACTGCTGTTTCATTATTTTTTGCAATTACAACCTCTCTTTTCCCCAATCTCATACCTAAAAGCATAATGGTCAGTCTTGCTGAATATAACTGTCCTTCATTTTCCCCTAACTAAACAGCAAAGGGACTCTAAGTGAAAACTAAGTGAGTCTGTCTTATAACGCATGTAAGGAACAGACAGATTAGGGTATGCTTGTTGCCAGCCTGCAAGGAGTTAATGTGAGAGCACATGCTGTGAAATTCTGGGGAAGAAGTACCCTTCAGCCTCGCACCCTGAAAGCAGAAAACTGAGGCACAATCTGCAGACGCAGAATGTGACTGATGAAAACTCTGGAAATCCATTAAAAAATTACCTTTCCAAAAGACATTTCTTGTAAATCTGGCCTTCTAATATTTATAGCAAAACACCTAGGGTATTTGCCCAGAATCTCCATTTTCTCCATGTTGATTTTTTTGGGAAATAATTTTACTGGTCCCTTTTTTGGAGAAGAAATATGTATCAGCACACCTTTACAGAGGACTTCCCTTCAGATTTCTGAAAAGAGCTCTGAATAGGGCAAACACAGGATTATCAGGAGCAGTCTGGGACCTATAGACTTCTCCCAGAAACACCCGCCAATGCAGCTTGAACCCCTAGATCACACCACACAGTCACAGCTGCCCAGCTACATGATAGCTATAACTGAATGGGGGCCGTTGTCAATCTTTTAAGAAGCACGCTTTGACTTTATCAAAAGCCAGATTGTTCTTCCCCTCAGCAGTATATCCTCATGGTATTTTTTGACACGTTTCAAAGAAAAACTGGCATTGAGTGTACGGCAAAATACCCAAATCATAAGAAATTTTCCTATCATAACCCAAGGATTCTGAATTGGATATCCATATGATTTTGTGTTAAAATACCTGGGAGCAAGTGCAAACAACACTTCACCACTCCTGGCTTGCAGGTAGTTCAGAAAATCCTGCTGCAATTTACCTAATGTCAGGCTTCTCAGATGAACAACCTAAATTCTCCAGATAACTTCCCCATTAGAGGACTGGTGTTGCAAATCTATGTAACTGAATAAGGTTATTCAAGAAGCACCACGTTTTGATAACAAAATCCTTTGTGATGATTACCTAATAGCCAGCATTTGTTCAAACACTTTTAATAGACCCTTTTTATCACATGCAAAAAGAATTTCAGTGCTAGTTCAGTCTCCTGTTTCGTTCTGTCATGAATCACTTTGTAGAGACATTTAGAAGTCAATAATCCACTGTAGCTTTGATGACAGGTGATTAATTTCTACATTTTAGAGACATAATAAGATTTAGCAATAAAAAGGCCTTGAAGTAGCCTACCAAACAGCTTTAATCTCAGCCTTGGGACTGTTGCTAAATATGAATGCTTGTACACAAATGGGGATGATTTAAGTTAGTAGGTTTTATTGCAGACTTCTTGCCTTTTCATATTAATCTTGCTTTACAATCAGGCTATCTATACAATCAGTTTATGCTGAATACGGTTTCTAACACAGTACTTGGGGGAGGAGGGTTAAATTATTTACCCACAAGGGCTATATTCTGCTGCAAACTAGTTTTACATGCTTTCCATTATGTGGCTTACCGAGACTCTCTGTGTGGCAAGGTTACATGGCTAAAAAAAAATAAACTAGCAGACACATACAACTAGTCAGTACCTGACTGCGCAACCACACAGAGCCCTCAGGGCTCAATCCATCACACAGTGAAACCAGCAGGAGTATTTTGTTAACTTCAGTTGGCAGATCACTGCAACAGACATACTTGAATAAAAGAAGAAAATTCCAGGCTCTCCAGACGCGTCATGGTTGGAGATATGGACGTACTTATATAGAGATATACCTATATAGTTCCTGATCCGGCTTTTCTGAGCTCACCCAAAGATTTCCTGCATTTTTTTTACTTTCAAAAATGGTTTTATACTGCAAAGAGTCACCAGGAAAACTGAAAAATTATTCTTTTAAAACCTCAGTCTCTTGTGTTTTCTGTATACAGGTTCAGGAATGCTTCATTTTTCATCTCAAAAGTACTTCAGTCCGAAACCTTTGTGTCTAGAAAACACTAAATCTTCACTGAAATTCCCTCAGCCAGGAATCTCAAGATAAATTCACAAAATAGTTCCATGGGCTGTTTCCCTCAGGGAGAAGAAAAAACACTGCTGCAGCAACTGCCTTAGAAAACCCATTTGCTAATGCTGAATTGTGAAGACTTTCCTACAGTAAATGGGGGCGTAAGATGCTTAGCCTCAGTTACTATTTGCTGTGTGAAAATACATTTACTGAAAATACATTTACAAAAAGTAAACAAAAAAAAGGTAGCTGGGCTGACAAAGCAAGTCAGAGACCTCCCTCGTCCTTCTTGCGCTGCGCTAGATTGGAAGAGATTACTCTCCAGGAGAAAAGGTGGTGGAGGAACTGAGCTTCTCACATCTGAGGGCAGCATTAACATGCCCAAGAATATTGCAAGCATCGTGCTGCTTCTACTCTGTATTTTGTGGTGGGCAAAGCACTAGCAAAGCAGGAATGGGTTCTAGTTCTCTCAGTCTCTCAACAACTTCAGAGGGGTGGATGAAGTAGAGGAGCAGAACTTCCACCCCTGAAGAAGCTCCACCCTCAGATATCATCTGAGCAAGCCCTAAAGGTGGAAAAATTTAAAAAACAAAAAACAAAAAAAACAAAAAAAAGACCTAAACCAAGAAAACCAACAACAAAACACATGTGACAGAAGCAAAGGCAGCAATAACACCTCCTTCCTGTCGGCAGACTTTGGGGAGGAGGAACAGAGGCCTTAGCAACAATGACGAATGGTGTTTTATCAAAGACAAATGGTGGCAATATTGCACTTCACTAGCATCTATTAAGAAGCCATTTGAATTTTAAACTCATTTAAAATAAAGGAGATTTGAATGTCAGGAGATGTAGGTAAAGATGTTTAGGACAAGTGTTAGGTGTGGGGGTAATTGGAAGGCTGAAAGGTGTGGGTGACAGGGACTGGTGGTGGTGGTAAGAAATCTATGTGGGGTACAGGTGGTAATTTTTCGCTGAGTAAAATGTGGGTTCTGAAAGCACCTTCATGTCTTAGCCTTATTCCAAAACTTTATGAAGGCACGACAAGAGCACATATGCTTTCTTCCTCATTTTCATAGTTGACTTCTGCTGGAAGAACTCCCAGGCACCTTTGTTGGAAGGAATTGAGTAGGTCCCCGTTCTAGATGATCAGGCACAAGGACACCTTTGTCTAAATATACCTCTCGACTTTCTTTATAGACTTCATGTTTATACTTTAAGTTGCAATTTTCAGTTTTAGTCTGCATTCGTAAGTGCTGAAAACTTACTCTTTTATTTCCTTCATTTTTCTTGTTAAGTAACAGGAAAGAAAATTAAGATCTGCTCATAAGAGTTTAAATATAAGAACCTAGTACTTAAGAAAAGCCCTGATTACCACAAATGTTGTGCTAAAAACAAAATTAACATTTGTCAGACCTGTAAAGGAGGTAATATTTGGAACAGATAAGGTAAGTTATGAGGGAAACAGAAGGCAAACAAGTAGATCCAAGTTAAATCTGAAGACAGGCAAAGTCAATCCACTACTGAAGCCAATGTTGAGCCATGATGTAAAGGTGGATGTAAAAATGAGAGTCACAGAGCTATCCAAACAAGATGCAAGAAATTGAACTCTTCAGTGCATTTATGACGTATAGAACAGTTCTTCCAAGCAAAGTACAGGATATGCCCATTAATTTCACTACTTCAGAACATAATTTTTGGCACTTCAGATTTTTCAGTATTTGTATCTCAGCAGGGGAAAGAGCTGCTTCACTATGTAAAGTAGCAGAATTGTGTGTGAGGACAAACACATATTAAGGAAATGAATCATAGCAACAGACTGGACAGTTGAGGCAGATTAGACATATCAGAGAGCAAATGGCAGGGTGAGGTACTGCAGTGGAGCTGCCTCCGCTGCAGAGCGCAGGAAGAGTTATGACATTTATGCATTTTCATTTCTACAGGTGGGGACCTCAAATCATGCCGTGGGTTAGGCTCTTAGTATCTCTAATCTGGTCCTGCTGAGGCACACAGTTGATATACTTCTGGCTTGTCAAAAGAAGGCACAAGGCACACTTAAATCTCTTCATGGCCCTAGCATGAGACATTAAGTTTGAGCTACTTGTGAATCCAACAGTTATTTCAGGGTGTTATGTCCCAAGCAACACATTGCATTTTCAGTTTCCAAAATTAATTTCTCTTTGTAAACTATGGTCTTTAATTCTTTTGTATATTTCTTATGTAAACCTCCAATATGAAATAAATTATTTGAATTACCATGCAAGGGGATTCCTTATCGATTACTCTGCTGAATCAGGTGATTCATGATACAAATTGCCCAAACAATCATTTTTTTACATCTAAGAGATTAAATCCTGCCTCTGCCCAGGTAAAAAAAGAAATAAGATAGGGTTTTTTTAGTTCCTAAAAATTCAACATATCCCATTCCTTTGTAGGATCTCTCCTTTTTCTCAAACAAAAAGACTAACCACAGAAAATAACACAACAGTCTGGTGGTTAAGGAAATTTCCTAGGAATTGTAGCAGTTTCTGAAATTCTAAACTACACCTTAATCCAGGGACTTTTACCTCAAAGGAACATCCTACCTACACTGCTCACTGTCATGAGCTATGTGTGTCCTTCACAAAAGTTTTGTGAATCTTCCACAGTCACTTTTAGTTTGGGAACTATGACATAAAGTTGTCTTTGCCATAAACAAGTACTAATAGTCTCCTTCCTTTTTTCTTTTGCAGACGCAAATGCAAAAATAAATGTTTACTCAATTCTGCCTCAGCCGAAGGGTGTAAGCAATATCAGTTAATAAAAGTTCTGTTCACGACAGGGAAACATGGCTTGCCCATTTTTACTCCAATGTAAGTGTAACATTCACTGTGTTTCTATCTTTATAGCCTGGTTGTTTTCAATAGAATACATTCCCAAATATGCTAAGAAATATATGGAAATAAAGCTTATTTAGGTCTCCCCATTTCACCCTCCTAGTTTTATCTACCCAGGAAAAAAAATGACAGCACATTCCTCCACATTCTTCTTCCTACCATCCTACAAGACCTATATCCCTGTAAAATCTTCAAGGAAAGTCGTCCTCAGACTTTTTCACCCTCTGACTTGAAGCAATTTAGATTGCATTTTTAAAGGCCCTGCCTAGCAAAGAAGACATTTGTCCACTAGATCTCAGAAAAGGCATCTTTTTGTTCTCTCATTTTCACCTCAAGTTTTACTCCTAGGAATTTTTTTTTCCAATAAAAAATATTTGATCACTATAATAATTTCTGACCATGAGAGACTAAAGCCTTTTCACAAAAAAACAAACAAGCAAACAAACAAACACAAACAAACAAACAAAAAACCCAACCAATCTGGAAAATTTCCAGGCCTCTGTATTCATGGATGCAATTTCTGCTTTGAGAATCCCCTAAGTAAGGGCACTTTAGATGTTGTGCTTCTTTCATGGCACTATCCATGGGAGAGCTGGGTGTTGTACAGAAGACACACTCATCATGCAGAGTAATTCCATCACCGATATGTTTATATATTTGCTAAAAACCAAAGTGGCATGACAAGCAGTCCTGCAGTATGCTGTGAGTCTATCTGGGAAACAAGGCATGGCTATGAAGGGATGGGCTTCAAGGAAAGGGTTTCAAGGTCAACTTGAAGGCATGGCGCACTGAACATGACTTACCACATTTTGAGCATTCATCTGCAAGCAGACAGCAGCAGAACAGCACGTGAGGGAAACCACAGGCTTCTGTGAACAGAAACCACAAGCCCTCAATCAGGTAAAGCACACAAGGTGAGCTACAGAGCAGACTGGTGTCTACTTCAAAAGGGACTGCAAAAGTTGGGACAGGAAGCACTGATCACATAAAGGTCTGTGCAGTACTCCTCATGCTGCTGTGCTCAGCGTATCCAAACCAACTGCAGTGTCACCCTCGAGTGTATGAATCACAAAAAACAGCACACAGGTAAGTGCATTGTTCAAAATGAATGACGTGGCTGAAACAGGAGCTAAAGTGCAATGAGGTACCAATTACAGAGTATTTTGGATTGGATTCTTTAACAGAGACATTTATGCCTTCATCATATTGACGTGCCTACATAAGCAAACTTTTTCAAACAACAACTTCATACTTTGTTTATTGCCACCTACCATCTCTTGGTCTCCTTGAGCACTGCTTGCCAGGGGCTAAGTAATGGCTGAGTTGATGAAATGGCAAACCTCCCACAGAATTCAGCACTCTCAGGTTTTTATCCAACTTGTCTTCTTATCAATGCATTTTTGACTTTTTCATTTTGTCTTTCAAACTAATTCTTAAAAGATTAATTTAATTTTAGTTCCTGATGATACTTGAACCACTTTAATGTTCTTTGGCTTTGTCTTCTGTACGTACTGACTTTCATATGCCACCTCAATTTAGTATTGTCTGTGAAATCTATGTATTTTCACTCCTTCAGATGCACCGTAAGTCAAAGGTAAAAGACGTTATTTTAAAGGCTACAACATATCATATGGGCATATCAACAGTAAATTACAAAGGAAGAAGTATACTGGTTAAGAGATGGACTTGTAGAATGAAGTAGTAAAATAATTTTAATTTTCATTTAGATACAATAGCAGGCTGAGCTTGTCACTGGATCAAGCTGGAGAATGGAATTTTGGTATGCTGAGAAATCGCTGTACGAAGAGACTTAATATGTACATCTGCTGCTGAAGCAAATGACAGTAGGTTCTCTGCAGGCCAAGTCTAGAAAAGCTAATGTTAGCAAGATGTGCAAGACTAAATAACAGGCATCAGGGTCATGCATCTTATTAAAATCAGTATTTTAAAAACTGCTTGCTTTAAACATTTACCTTGACATTGTAGATTATCTTTAATACCAAGCCAGCTCTTACTCAGTTGACCTCTATTTGAAGCAGCTAAATCCCAGATATATGATTGATTTTTGGTCTTCTTTATTCAAAGAAAAATATGAAGCAAAAATAAAGCTTCAATATATTTAAAATTTATGCTTGCAGAGACAGACTATGGTGAAATTCAGCCAGCTTCATTTTGTGCTGAACCAGACCAGAGGACTGGGCAAGATATATTTTGAGAGACCTTCACCAACAGATAACCTAGATGGTTATAATTAGCCATTTGCCTTCATTTCAACTGTGTTTAGTACAATTCACAGTCTCAGGGTTCTTCCTGACTTAGTGTCACTATTTAAACCTTTGTTATTCTCTGCACTACCTACTTTTGAGATGTGAATAACTTCTTTGCAATTGTTAGCATGAAAGGAGAAACGTAGGATTCTTGCAGAAATATGTTGATTTTGTAATAAGAATTAGTGATGTAAAGACACCTCAATTGCAAATTATTAATTGTCAAGTACTAAAACATTTTCCTGCACCCAGAATTTGGACATGCTGGAAACCTAAAAGAAAAACACAAAAAGTACGTACTCGTTATAAAAAAAAAGTCATCCAAAACCTGAAGTTTCTCCAGGTATCAGGTAACAGTACAACAAAACATTTAGTCAAATATAACAAACCCACAACAACAAAAATTGTCAACCATGACTGGTAACTGAAAGGTCAATTAGCTTCCCTTTCCAGTCAGTTCAAATGATTCAAGCAAAAAAAAAAATTGCCACAAGAACAAAAGAAACATGAGCAATCTAAACATCTCAGCATAATATTTTAACAAAGTTCACTTTTTTCCACTCTTGGTTACTATTGAGCTCTTGATGCTCACTAATAAAACTTCAGTAATATCAGCACTAAAGTTTCGTTTTACCTGTCAGCGGATAAGTAACAGTTTAGTAATGCCTCAGGGTGATTGATGGCAAAGTAGCAAAAAAATAGCTAGTACTATAAACCCTATTTACAACATCCAAGAAGAACCTTGAAAAGATAATACTATGGATTACTTTTGTGTTATTTTCTATACTCGTTATAAAATTTGTCACGGGGTCTTTAATTGTCTCATTTTCCATTTTTTATGGTCTTTGTCATGACAATAAGTTTTCACATAATTCAGCGTCTGCTAGATTCCTTCAAACTATGCAGCACCGGTCTGAATGTGTTAGAGATGCTGTAGCGTGATCATCCAGCTCTTCAACCCTTGGTCACCCAGTGATAAAATTTGCGAAAGGAGAGCGATAGAAATTTTTATGCCCTCCAAATGAGCAGACATTCCCTACCTGTTATTTTCACAACTTTCTTCCTTCTCTTTCCCTGGGCTGTCCACTCAAGGACTACCTAATTAGATCGCAGAGGAGTCAGACCTGTGAGGGCCCTTTCGTGGTGCCTGTGAGACCCACATTTTTCACTCCAGCCTCCAGAACTCTGGGATTTTCTCATGAACCGTGAGTATTATAAAATAATCGTATCCTAATTTTTCTTTTAATGAAATCCAAGGCCTTTAAGGAAATCTAAAGGAAGTGGAATCATGAAACAACCTAGAGGTTCAGTGAGATGTATAAAACCAAAAGTTTTTTAGGCAAGTTTCAAGTTGTTATGGGGTCTGATTCATGATTTTTTTAATGCAGATGGTTGGCAGCGTGGATGATGATTGAAAAGGGATGGTGTAAGATACTCAAAATCTTATCTTCCAGCAAAAACATTTATGGCTCTTGGTGCAGCTTCAGGGAATCTTCCTTAGAGCCTATCTGGCAAAGCTCATGAAAAATGCTTTCTTCTCTCTCCAGCTGGCTCAGCGAGTCCATTTCATCCTAGAGAATTGTGGCTGGCCTCAATTACTCACATTTGTCACATTTTGCTTACACTACAGCAGTGTGATACTCGGGCATAAAGGCTTCAGCACCTGACTTCAGAGATATGTAACAACACATAATACACATTACTTACTTTATACTAATCACTCCAAATACATTTCTGCTGCTCCCTACTTTAGTTGCTCAGACTTGGGCATACTAGAATATGATGTAAAGCAAAAGGATGAAGGCAATTTTCCTCTATGGCACAATCAAACTTCCTTCAACATAAGTAAAACTTCACTTTTCAGAAGTTTTCAGGCAGTTCCAGAATCATAAAACAGCATCCACAGATAAAAGAACCACCATAAATATCTCCTTCTTTAGTCAAATGTGAGTTTATCTCCACTGATGTAGTTGTTCTGACATAAACATAAACAAATATAGTTCTGAATACATGAATATTACTAAGAAATACTTTAAAACATTTTTTTTCCCCCTTTCATTGACTTCTCCTTCTGAAGATCAGTTGGAAGTATGGCAGTTGTTAGTCAGTACCGCTTACTGTGCCTGAATGCACTCATGGTGAATCTGGACTCAGAACTTACACAGGAGAGATTTGCTAATCTATGACACAGAAGCTCATTAAGAGAGTGGCTGGAATGTTATGTAGGATTATTTCCCAGTAAATCCAGCTGCTAGGCAGAGATTTTCATTAGGTGGTAGAGTTTAGGATTCTGGCAGGCAGACAGTAGGAACATAGTAAAAAGAATAACCTCAGGAAAAGCCTCTTTCCCTTACCATTCTGTGTGTTTTCTCCTGTATCTCTGGATTCAATGTAAATGATGGAAATAGATATAGCTATTTTGCAAACCCCACCTCTTTTATTATCGCAGTCACAGAAGTACCACAGGCTCTACATCAGCTTCAGAAATCTTACACAGAAATCAACCTGTGCAAAGATGGCAATGGTGCAAGGTAATCATTCTTTTGGGAAAGGCAAGAGACACCGACCAAAACCATCGGTTGCACCAGCAGGACAAAATGCTTCTCTGCCTGTGGTCAATTCACTTAGTTCTTAAGAGAATTCCAGTTCCAGTACTTCCAATTCTGAGGAAAAACTGCAAATATAGGGTAATAAAACAAAAGCAACATTTGTATCTCCGGCAAGCACACTTATTAGTGCTCAATACACAAATACCAACTTCATTAGGTAGAATAATAATAATAATAACACTCCACAGAAAAAGAACAGATTACAGATGGGTACTTGACTCTTGGTGCATGTTTACACAGGAAGGGAAGGAGCTAAGTGTCATCCCTCGTTTGGCTATGCTGGCCAGCAGTATGATAACTAGTTAGGCCAGTGACGAGGAGGGAGGTAGGGTGCAGGTGGAGTAGATGGAAATTATACATTTAACAGCAAGTATTATGTCTCATTCTCATTCCCCACTATTTCTATCCATCTAAGGCCAACTTTTAACACACTTACAAAAGAGCAGAATGATATATAGGCAAAAAAGCCTATGTTCTAAACTACAATAAAAAGTGAGCTTTCGTGACAGTTGTAGATACAGATCAAATAGGTCTTCATGGTACACATGCATCAGTGATGCCAATGGGAAACAGGAATACTCAGCCTTTTAAACAATCAATTCCTCCTAATTAATACTTCGGATTGTATTTTGACTGTTTGGTTTTCACTCCACAATTTCTGTTGAATGGCCTTTCTCAATTTCCTCTACTTAAAGCATGTGAAGACGCAAATAAAGCATCTATAACTTTTATTATAGAGGCATGAAGCAGACGAGGAGACCTGTTGCCAACCTTGCTGGCACAATACTGTCGGTTGTACTTCAGGAACGAGTGCTCCAGTATGAGATGTGCAGTCCAATCCACAAACCTGATGAATGGCCTCTGGGAAAGCCTGCCTGCACCTAAGAGGCTGGGTAGTGTTTTGAGAAGGTATCGCTACGAAGATGCTGAAGCAGGAGAAAAATCTGTGAGTATGGTTTATGAAATTCAAGTGTGTGCTTTGTACTCAGCAGTGCAGTCAAGTTGCACAGCCTGTGGCTCTGGCCAGCCTTGGATTCCAGATATTTCAGGTGATGTAAGGCAGGAGAGAGTCATGTTAACAATTTTAGAGCCCTGAAGTGGCCTACCATTTCAGATGTGGGAACACCTGCAGTTGGGTTTCTTTGCTCAAATAAAACAGAAGTGTCACGATCTTAACCCTCTGCTAACACATAATTCTGCAAAGGAATCTGTCAGGTGGAATGGCAAACGGAAAGAAAATTAATAACATTTGGGTGCCAAGAGAAGATCAGGGGATTCCTTCAGAAGGAGGAAGGAAGGGAAGTCTCCTCAGCTTTTATTCTTACCCTGCACCTCCCGATATTTGCATGCGAAACTTGGCTATTAAAAAGGATACAGAAATCCTTAGCATGAAAAGCAGTAAAGCACATAAATTCAGTCTCCCAAGAGCTGACTTTGAGGAAATGTTGTCACATCTATTTCTCATCTATTATCATTGCAGAAACTGTACTCAGTGTTCCCAGACAAAAAGTAGCGATACAGGCTCACTAATAAAACAAAACAAACAAACAAANATACAATGAAGCATTGTTCCCTTAGTGTCATTGAACATGGGCCAACTATACCATTCAGGGGTAAATGCAGAACTCTGACATTTAACTCTGATATTACAGAACGATGTTTTCAAAGAGTCACATGCTCAGTAACTGCATCACATTTACAATTGTCTTTGAAGCTTTATCTCAGTTCATGCTACTAAATCACCATGAAGGTTTATTTTTAACTTGTTATATAAAATGTTTTTTAAAAAAATTCAAAGAAACATCTCCAAGTATGAAAGATGTCAAACTGAAAGCTGCTAATTGTATAACTTCAGTATAGTGATATTTTTTTAAACTGGCTTTTTGAATTTTTATGCAAGAGAAAGACTGTTTCTTGGTTTTTAGCAGTTTTCAGATTTTATTTTTAAGTTGTTCTAAGGAAAGTAGGAATTTTAAGTGTATCTATTGTGAAATATAAATAAGACTAGAACAGATGATCCCACTAAGTCTAATTTTCTCAATAAAGCTCTGAAAAATAATTACAGTGAAACTATAAAGAGAAAGGATAATGTACTATTATTGAATTGCTAGTGCATTCCAATATTTCAGTATTTAATTTAGAAAACCTGTTTTTCTTAACAGCCTATACATCTTAGACAAATTAATTTCACTTGGGATTGCCGTGGGATAAGGGTCTGAACAGAGTAAAGCCAGTTTCAACCTGCTGTGACAAGAATTACCATTACCTGAACATGAACACATCTAACGCTTCCACTGAACTGTAATATGCAGTCACCAGTGCTGAAACTTCTCACATTTTATGCCTTCTACTCATCTCTGCCTGGCATTGCTCTNCACTAATAAAACAAAACAAACAAACAAAAAAGAAAAACTGGTAGATAATAAAGTATACATGCATGGGTACCATTCTTGAGAATTTGAAAGGAAATTGGAAAAAAATATATAGCTTTTGTTTTAATTTATATTTAGCTTTGCTAGGTTTTCTTTGGCGATGTGTATTCAGCGGTAGTTTATCAAGCCAGTTATTCAACAAGCAAATCCCTTATCTTGAACACTGCCTCAGCTTCATAGTTCATGATTTTGTTCCCAGAAAGAAGGTGGGAGTTTTCGTACATTGTACATTTCACATTAGTAGGCTTTTACCATACAGTAATAGGTCTGTTTAGTGCTGAANTGACATTTAACTCTGATATTACAGAACGATGTTTTCAAAGAGTCACATGCTCAGTAACTGCATCACATTTACAATTGTCTTTGAAGCTTTATCTCAGTTCATGCTACTAAATCACCATGAAGGTTTATTTTTAACTTGTTATATAAAATGTTTTTTAAAAAAATTCAAAGAAACATCTCCAAGTATGAAAGATGTCAAACTGAAAGCTGCTAATTGTATAACTTCAGTATAGTGATATTTTTTTAAACTGGCTTTTTGAATTTTTATGCAAGAGAAAGACTGTTTCTTGGTTTTTAGCAGTTTTCAGATTTTATTTTTAAGTTGTTCTAAGGAAAGTAGGAATTTTAAGTGTATCTATTGTGAAATATAAATAAGACTAGAACAGATGATCCCACTAAGTCTAATTTTCTCAATAAAGCTCTGAAAAATAATTACAGTGAAACTATAAAGAGAAAGGATAATGTACTATTATTGAATTGCTAGTGCATTCCAATATTTCAGTATTTAATTTAGAAAACCTGTTTTTCTTAACAGCATATACATCTTAGACAAATTAATTTCACTTGGGATTGCCGTGGGATAAGGGTCTGAACAGAGTAAAGCCAGTTTCAACCTGCTGTGACAAGAATTACCATTACCTGAACATGAACACATCTAACGCTTCCACTGAACTGTAATATGCAGTCACCAGTGCTGAAACTTCTCACATTTTATGCCTTCTACTCATCTCTGCCTGGCATTGCTCTTCCTCTTCAACTCTAACCTCACCAAACATAATGTTTACAGTCACCATTGAGAACTTCTCTCCAAATCCATGTTAGACCTCTCAAATTGCCCTCCATTGAAATGTCTTTCCCCATGGCCTCTGTTTCCTCACCAGCAAAATTCAGGCTCAACCTTTGTTTACTCGTCAAACATCTTCAAATTGTGTCTTCCCTTGATCATCCAGGCACTTTGCTGTCCTAGTTCTTTTACTTCTTTACTTGTCTTTACAGTATGGTTGTTCTGGTTTTTTTAAGAATCTCTCATTCAGCCTTTAACTTTGGAGATAGAGGAGGTTTATAAAGGTACATGGACCCCCACCACTTTAAGAAAATTGCACCCACAAATACAAATTTGCATTTATGTATGCAGTTAAGTCACAGCCAGCAAAACTGATTTTCGTCTTTCCAACACCATTCTCTAAATGCCTTTCTGTCATCTCAGTTCAACAGGGCTAAAACTTTCTTATCCTTTCTCTGATATTACTTTTCAGTTTCTCCTTTAGTACAATACTTTAGTCCATACCCCAAAGACCATGCTTATCACTCAGGTGAAAGTTATACTTAAATTTTGTAGATTTTCTATGCCTGTCTTGTTTAAGCAACAGCATTTCTTGCATATTCACTCAATTAGGAATTTTTGCCCAGGGTTTCATCCTCTCAGTCTTTGACTGTGACCACATTTCATGACAAATGAAAGCCTTCCATTTTTCTAGTCTGTTTTTGTTGACTATATCACCTCTTTTTACAAATCCCTTCCCTAAACACATCTTTTACTACCCAGGCCCTTCATGGTCTAGCCCCCATGCTATTTTTTCCCTCTCAGTTTCAGAGTGTCAGCTCCAAGCACCAGCCAGTGAACGATACCCATGCCCATCATTTATTTGTTGCATCCTCAAACACTTTCTTTTGTGCTACCCTTCATGCTTGGGAGCTCTCCATAAACATCCACCTTCAAATCCATTTGCTGCAAGGCCTATGAAAGACCCGACAGCAGTTAGGTTGGTAGTGCTGGCAACACTCCTCATCACATTGACTTATTGTTTCCTTCTACTCCCTCATTTGTCTATATCAATCTGTTGTGGGTTTTTTTTTAATTTTTATTCAGAATTTGTTATATCTGTCACCAACTTTTTGTTCTGATTTTGTCCAGCACCTAACAAAACTAGGATATGGTCCATGGCAGTAGTTTATAGTAATTCAAATAACGGGAACAGAACACAGCTTTTTCATGCCTATGAGGACAAGTTTGAGTTTTATTCCATACATTGTCCATGAATTTATAAGCATCCTATTTTCAGGTTACAGAACACACATGTTAATATCTACAGGGATGGAAAGCAGATTTCAACTTTTGTCTCTCAGTCCAACTTTGTACCTTGGTAAGCCATCCTGCTTGTTAAATTTGTGGGGCTGTTAATGAAAGGTGTAAGGTACAAAGTGGTGAAATGCTGATATAGGTGAACAAGTATATTGCTCACTGAGGAATGGGCTCAAAGCTCTCCACCTCAGCAGAATTATTAAGTAGCATTGTGTTATATGACACATACTGTTAAGCAGCAGTTTCCACTGAGTTTGGTGGCAAAACAGACTCTGCAGAAGTAGATTTCTCTGAAATAAGCTGTGTTCAAGCACACCGCCTAAACTGGAATTATCAGATTTATTTCACAGTTGATTAGATCACATTCTCTCAATGGAAACGAGAATCTGCAGGTCATAATGAAAGTACAAGTTTTTAAATCTCAAAGATGATGATAGGAGCGTTCTTTCTCAATCAGGATGTGTAACAGAGCATACATGGGCCCTTGAGGACCTCAGGAAGCAACGGGCCTCAGGCAGCTGGCAATATAAATGTTGTAGACACGAACTCAGTTATCACATTAGAAAGTGACTCGGTTCAGGGGAGAGCAATAGCTCTGGGTCCAGAAATTTGCTGAAGGTCTCAAAGGGAAAAAACAGGGTACAACTGTAGGTAAGAGTAGGGCCTTCCTATAAAACCAGGAAAAAAAACCAACCCCAAAGGACTTACTTGTCCCTTCCCCATCAGATTTAATGTTTATTTTAACATAGATTGATCTGTTGTCTTTTTTTTCCATTTTGAAACACAAAATACCATGAAGATATCAGCAGTCCTAGGTATTACACAGGAGAGAGAGAGAAAAGAGAGCAGCAAAGGGAGTACAGTACTTACTTGTAATAAGTGCATCAGGCTACTTGCTTACTTCGAAGAGATCCAGCAAGTTTAAAGTTAACTGCAGTTTCCCAAACACTTTGATCCAAGCTGCAGCATTAACTTAATGTTTTCCTCATTTTTTTGCTAAAAAACTAGCAGCAATTTGCCATTAAAGGGTGTACATGAGTGTCGTGGTTTAAACTAATTGCATTACTAAGTCTTACTAACATGCTGTATACTCTGAATTTTGGGGATGTGAAGCCTTTGTTTTAGTTTGTCTAAGAACATGGTGTTTATGAAATAAAACCGTACATTTCTGAGGAAAGGCATTTTCCGTTTGAATTTTGTATATAAAATATACAATCATGTCAGGGAAGGCAATGGTTAAAAAAGTACTCTTACCACAGTATTTTCATTCAGGAGTTTATATCCCTTAGAAAGGTAGACCTAAATAGCTGTAAATCTGACGAAGAAGTTAATTATGAGGGAAAAGGGCCAAAAAGTGAGGAGGAGAAGAAGAAATATCATTGGTTTGACAACGATGGCTGCCAGAAACAGCTTGCAAATCATGGAACTATGCGGGGACGAAAAGTTGACTCTAAATTATGGTGAGACTGGGTCTCTAAATCACTGGGGAGCAAAATGATTTCAGTAGACCTTTAATTTTCAGTTATTGAAAGTCAACATCATGGCAAGTAGCTGCAATGTTTTACAGCAGACCATCATGAAAGTATTTTATTTTTCATTTCCCAAAAATGTATGAAATTTTCAAACACAGGTGAAAATCAATCATCTCACCAATCATACGAAAAGCAGCTCCCTTCCCCAGTGAGGTATGGATTCGCAGGATAATGAAGGAGATGCACAAAGTCATCTGCTCAGAATATCTTGCGCCTGTATTGTGTTGCCTTTATCCAGGCCTTCCCAAGTGCTGGACCAGCCATCAAACCAGGTTACCTTAGCAAAGCCAGCAGCAAAACGATAGGAAAGAAGCATTCATTAAAACAAGTAACCCCTTTCATGCCCCACCTCTTCCCCTCAGCGTCACTTTCTGAACACAGGAACTCCTCCATCAGATTACTGGGGACTTTTGCACTAAAACAACCAATAGCCACCTGATAAAGTTTTTGTAGTACCACATAGGACAAAATTCCTGCTGCTTTCCACCTTCTCCCTCTGGACATACAGAAACCTACCTAGAACCAGGTCTCTATTCCCCTAAACAGTAATAAATACTAAGCACGAGGCTAAGACTAAAGTTCTGCTTTTTTCAAGAGCTTCAGAAACTATCTCAGGGCTGTGAGGGTTTGCTGTTTGGAGCCCAAAATCCTTCCATGAGAATAGTCCCCTACCTTTTGCAAGATTTTGCTTGCGTATCCAACCAGTGAAAAAGCTGAAGACAGCAATGCTATCCGACTTCAAGATCCGTCTCTGCCCTGGAGATAGTGAATATCTCTCTACTAGTGATTAAAATGGGCCCAACACAGAAGCTCGAACTTTTTCCTATGATTTTCCATACTGTCTGTTAGCATATACCCTGGCTCCTTCCAGACTGTAACAAGGACTGGTCTTAAGGATAACACACATAGGAATAGCATTTACAAAGAAGCATTTCCAGTATTATTTTGGATATAATCTCCCTTTCTTAGAAACAGAGAAGAAGATAATGCCAAATTACTTTAGCCTTTTGGGATGTTTTAAATGCCACTAGCACTAGAAGTTGGAATTATGTGCTAAATCCTGCATGCCTTATTCATGTTAACTTGCCAAAATGTCCCTGGCTTGTTCTAGAACAACCTCCCAAGCCAAAATGAAAGCTAAGCCTTTTGTATTTGCTTAGTCCTTGACCAGATTGGTTGGCCAGATTGGCATGACAATGCCAACACAGCATTTTGGAGTCATGTATACTGTCCAGATTGGAAAAAAGTGACCTTCAGGTGCCTTTGATCAGCTTTCCTGTAAAAGTAATTCCTAGTTACTATGAGATTGGGCTCAGTTTTTACTTGTAACTAGAGCTGTGCAAATTATTTTGGCTCAATTGGTTCAGGCTGCAATTTTTATTCTTGTAACTCTCTTTTAACATCTTTCTTTTTTATATATGTATTTTTTAATAGAAATAACTTCTTATTCCAAAGATCTAAAATGTAAAAATGAGAGACACTAAAAATAGTAAAATTTTTTAATTTGTTTTTTCCAATTTTACTCACCAAATTCAGAAAAAGTTTTGGCTTTTCTCAGAGAATTTATTATTGCCAAAGATGATTTTGTTTGACTTTTGCATATTTCCAAAGATAATAACCCCTTCTTTCCCTGAATTCCACATTAATTTCAGAAAAGGACATTTGTTGTATTACTGGTGATCACACAGTGAAAACAAAAGGTCTGCTGGTAATTCTCAGGCACTGTTAATGCCATAAGCTTGAATTCTTTACGTTATTACTTTCAGTTACACCATCTTTACACTTATATATTCTTGTACACAACCCACAAAGAATCAGACAATACAGATTTTTAAGAGAGTAAAATAGAGAAGGAATAATTAAATATATTTTTCAGAAGAGTAAGCCTGCATGCAAAAACTCAAGATAGCATGGCAGAAATTTGCCTCAAAACTTGGTATCTGAACACAGAAATGACCGTTCTTCTTCAAAATGTATATCAGAACCTCAAGCCAGGAGAACTCATTTTCAGAATCTGTAGTATATGTTTTTTCCTGGCAACCAGACCAGGATGGTAATGTACATTAAAGGGCACAGGATAATCTTTTGTCCTGTTTTAACTCAAACTATAGAGTTCTAAAGCTGCTTTTTTTTTTTTCTTTTTTATTTTTTTTTTTTTAATGAAAGCCCAAGAAAACACACAAAAGGAATTTGGTGAACAAGAACAACATGAAAGTGACTAAAATATGTAAAAGTAAAATGATACTGCAGTGCTGGCAAAACTTACTGTGATCTACTCATTCCCTTCCATTAACTGAAACTTCACAGTGCTGTAATTCCCTCCCTACTTCATGTAAAAATATGAAGAAGGATGGCTTTCACTAGATCCCGTTCTCTGAGACTCTAAATCCCTCCACCGGATGTAAAGACTCTTCAAAGAGGATAACCCTAATGCAAAATGAGGTTATTCTGGATCCAGTTCAAGGGAATGAGCCAAGCATGATTAGCACCATAAGGCTGCATCTACAGAACATCTTGTACAAACAGTATTAGAAATATTAAGTCAGGAAAACACAATGTGTACAAGAAAATACAAGCACAGTGATTTTGGTGAGGCTGACATTGATGGGAATTAAGTACTACAGAACATATTGATTCACATTTCGTAACACTGTTACAGATATGCATAATAAAATTCCAAAGGTTAAATCTACTTCCCCAGATTTGGAAATGCCTACAAAAGTAAAAAAAACACAACAAAAGATAGATAATATAAAATTTTCCCCATAATCCACTACAATGTTTTGATTTATTATTATAATTTATTAATTAATGAATTGGTGCACTTGGTCCCTGGATGCTGAAGTGATGGCTATGTTATAAATGTAAAGTTGTAAAACTTTGCATGGGTTCTTGATAGGATTTAGCATGAATATTTCCATTTGCAAGAAGACATAGTTGAAGATCAACTTGATCTACTTGAAGATGTCCCTGTTCATTGCAGGGGAGGTTAGACTAGATGACCTTTATAGGTCCCTTCCAACCCAACTATTCTATGATTTTAGGATTCTAAGAGCTTGCCATTTCTTCTAGTTCACTGTGATGCTCATTGTGTCAAAAATGAAAGAAAATCTTTCTAGGTAGGTGACAAACTTATCTAGTAGGAAACTGATCTTTTAAATAAAATTATTTCTAAAATACTTGAGAATTAAAAAAAAAAAAACAAACACAAAAACCAGCTACATGACTGTCAAAGCAACAACACAGAATTACTGACAAAGATAGTAAGCTGCAAAGTCAAAGTATTAAGTGCCTCATGTCATTTATAGAAAAAGCTTGCTGTGACACAGATATAAAAGGACATGTAACATTGACTAGTCAATAGAGCTGACCTCACAGCAATGGGTGGCTGAACATACCCCTCAAAAGCAACTTGGTAGGAATGGTCTTCTGCATCAGCAAAAGTCATCAACTTATCTAACATGTCAGCTGTGAAGAAAAGGATCTGGGGGTCTTGGTAGACAGTAAATTATCCATGAGCAAGCAATGTGCCCTTGTCACCAAGAAGGCCAATGGAATTCTGGGCTGCATAGGGAAGAGTGTGGCCAGCAGGTCATGGGAGGTCATTCTCCCCCTCTACTCTGCACTGGTGAGGCCACAACTGAAATTCCGTGTCCAGTTTTGGGCTCCCCAGTTCAAGAGGGACAGGGAACTGCTGGAGAAAGTCCAGCACAGGGCAACAAAGATGATTAAGGGATTGGAGCATCTCCCTTTCGAGGAAAGGCTGAGAGCTGGGACTCTTTAACCTGGAGAAGAGAAGGCTGAGGGGAGACCTTATTAATGTTTACAAGTATCTAAAGGGTGGGTTGAAGGAGGATGGAGCCAGGCTCTTTTCAGTGGTTCCCAGTAACGGGACGAGGGGTAACAGGCATAAGCTGGAACATAGGAAGTTCCAATAGAATATGAGAAAAAGCCTCTTTATGGTGAGGGTGACAGAGCACTGGAACAGGCTGCCCAGGAAGGTTGTGGAGTCCCTTCTCTGGAGACTTTCAAGCCCCATCTGGATGCAGTCCTGAGTAATGTGCCCTAGGCAATCCTGCTGTGTCAGGGGAGTTGGACTAGATGATCTTTAGAGGTCCCTTCCAACTCTGAAATTACATGATTCTGTGATTCTGTGATGTCTTCAGGAAGGATACTTCTCACCTAGCTTTGGCAATTCAACATCTAGTCTCAGTCCATAATCAGTGTACAGAGAGAAATGGCTCCAGACAGCAATCCGTCTTGTGCTCAGGCACCTACAACATGTGGACCGACATTCTAAAGGGAAGTTTTCTCCACGGACTGTGGAGGGAATCAACATTACTAGCTTTGGCTGGGCAACTTAGCTAGGACAGTCTCAGACACTGCCAACTCTGATCTATGACATATATGCCCTTTCCTCTATGCCTTCTACCAGCTAGAAATGTTACCCATGCACAGCTTGCAGCCATGCTTAACTTTCTTACCGTCTACCATTTCTGGTCTTTGCCAGTAACTGGTGTAATGTATGCAAATTACAATCTTTATACAGAAGCTGCCAGAAACTGCACTCTTATGTATCTTCCTCTACTTTTTACAAAATGATGCTATGTCAACATATATATTCCCATGAAGTAAACCTATTAAAAATTAACATTGTTTTACCTATTGAATGAAAATATTTCTTACACTAACTGTTTAAATAGCCACTGAATTTAAGTTCAACATTTATACTAAGATGTTTTTAAAGCTTCAAAGACAAACAATCATAATAAAAAATGTTCCTGTTTAATCTACAAAATAAGTACATTTGATTTTAATTATCTGGATAATGACCAAGCAAGTACATCAGGCACATCCCTTCCAAGAGATAATGAAAGGCACAGAGGAGCAAACAATGTCCCTGAGAATAGACCAATGCATTCTGACTCTAAAGATGACTCCAGTAATGAAAATCTGTCTTTTGCAAATGACTCATCTTCTGAGGACTGCAATGAAGATGTTGAAAATCAGGATGATGCATGTGAAAATAAAATTATCAATATGAAGATGAGGAACAGCAGTCTATCACTGAAGAGCTGTTTGATAATAATGAAATTGAGGAAACAGCTAGTGGTACAGAAACAAATGAAAGCAGAGGAAATGTCAATGATTATAGTGAATCAGTAACTATTTCTTTAAATGCAAGGGGAAGAGATAGCAGACAGTGAGGAAACACACTAGACAATGATGTTCCTGACTCAGTAATGAACTCAAAGGACTAAAAAGGTTAGAATAGAAAGAAGGAGAAAAAAAAAAAAAAAAGAAATAAAAAGACAGAAACTTTGCTGATGAACTAAGACTGTTAACACACTGCATTCAGATCTAAGCAGGCATCTTGTGGCATTATTACTATACCCAGATCCTTAGAGGGGCTCAAAAGGATGAATCAATGGAAGGCGTAGGTCCTTAGGCCCTCTTGGGATTTAGCTCTTCATCTTCCCTGAAATTAAGACTCATATTGACTATAAAAAAGAAACAATATTCTGTTTATCTTAATCTTCACATTAGCTGATGATACTAGCAGGAGTACTGATGAAAATGTACCTGATGTAACACCACCACAGGAAACTAATGATCATAATGAATCCACTTGCTACTGAACTACAAAGATGCAAGCACATACACCTATTTTAAAACAAAAACAAACAAACAAATTCTTAAGCAGAGAATTTTTTAACACAAACAGATGTTTCCATTATCAGTGTCTTCCTGCTTGATACATTTAATTGTGGCCCTTTTTTCCCCTCTTTAAATATACTTTTCATAACTAATCTTTTAAAAATTAAGCTTTTTCTGCTCCTGACTGTCATACCACCGCAGAGATTTCAAAACTCTTGAAACTTGCAGTTTCTACTACCTGTAATTGACGCTGTGTGATGACTGATTAATCTCTTTCTTTCTTTTTAGTCTAAAGATAATCAGTGGTTAGCTGGTATATAATATCAGTTCCTGAAGTAGTTAATGCTCTGTTGGACCTATTTTATAAGTTTGTAACTTGACCATAAATTATCACCTTCAACTAATTTTTAACTGGAATGATTGCTTACAATATTCTATTAAAGAATTTTAAGAACCAAAGTAACACTAAAATGTTACTGAATTTTTGAACAAATGTGACCTTCATTATTTCATAGCAAGGGTTTCATTTTGTCTAGGCTTAATAACAGTGTTGAATTGTTGGTACATTTTTTAATTTTTAGACAAAAAGACAGAAAACAAAACAAAAAGGAACCGTTCTTTCACATAATACACAACTAAATTGTGCAGTTCATACTGGATGTTACAGAAGTCACATCAAAACAAGAACACATTGAAACAAAACAGTTTTAAAAGCAATTACATAAAATTATGGAAGAAAAGTGTCTTAGAACTGTTAGACATAAACGCTGCAGATGATACAACCACCAACTCAAGACATAACACACACATAGGAAACTGCCAGTGGTTACATAATGCCATGCATTGAAACTGTGTAGATACCAAAGAGCATTTGTTCTTGTTGTAAAGCAAGAAATTTATCTCTAGGTGAAATGAGGTAGATCAGCATTATTTTTGTGAGAAGAAAGAGAAGAGCTTTAGACTTTAAACAATTTTTAGATATGAAAATCAAGGATGTGTCTCAGCATACGCAGGTAAGGAACTAACAGTTAAGAGAGTCAAGAAAGGTCAGAGCACTGAGGTTGCAATTGAGGATGTGTCCAACAGTGATTGAAGCAGCAGAGACATCTAGGGGATGAAACCAACTTAGAAGCTAAACCTATGGAGGTGATCAAAAAAAGTGGAGACGATCAAAGGTTACAGTTGTCGGTGTAAACCATCTAACTGGATGAAAAAGAGATAACATGAGTGGAGGAATGAAGAGTCACACAGCAGCTGCAAATGTGGCGTTCAACAGGCTTAGATATGGAGAAGAGACGTACATGTTTGCTGAGAGACATGTACAGGTAGCTGATTTCAGAGACTGTTCGTTCCCTCCTGTAGGACGAGGATAATTGAAAATAATAGAAATGGCTGGTAGAAGCCACACGAAGAATCTAAGGATGATGACATGTCTGTGAGGTCAAGACCAAAGGTCCTATAAACAAGGATGTGAACAGGTCATAAAATAAGACAGAGAAGACATAGAAAACGTTGTTAGAAGAAAAAGAGAAAAAAATAAAATGAAAGAAGGTCCCAGCAGGTACAACTGAAATGGGTTTTTTTGTTAGGCTATTGTAGAAACAGATAAGTGTGGCACCAAAAGTCCAGGCAGGAAATATCAAGCCTACAATGAAAGAAACTGATCGCTTTGGGTCATTCCCCCCCTCCCAAATAATAAAAACTTTTATACGGTAACTATCATGTTTTTTACTCTGTTGTCTGAAGTTCTGAAAGGGGAAAAAAACTATATGACTAATTACTTTTTCAGTTTACCTTAAAAGTATCAAGGAGCAAAATGAGGCAGGAAGAAATTCTGAGTTAAAATTATCAAAAGCTGTGTGCATCACATGAGAATGCGAAAATAACAGATTCACTGTTTCTGGAAAAGCAAAGAATTAGAGGCAAAAAAAAAAAACGTATAGAGACTTGTACACTCATGTGTAGCAAAAGCAATGATGTAAATTGATGCTACCTAGTTACTGTGTTGTGAAGCATACTGTACTTCAGAGCATTACCTGTATTTTAATTCAAGTCAAAGGACATGTTTAAGGTATCTTGTATGATTCTTGGGCAAACTTAGATGAATAAAGAATGAGACGAGTAGTTTTTGATACTATAGATATGTAAAAATCAAAGGAAAAGAGCTTCCATTCCCTCCTTTGAGCTTTCAGAATGCCTCTAGGTCTTTCCATTCGAAGACAGAAGTCCCTTAGAAGGATCAGAAAACAATATTCTATTGGGAGCAATTTGATATCTGTAATACAGTTGGCCCTCTTAAAAAAAAAAACAACCACCCAACAAAAAACCAAACATAATGTAAAAATGCTTAAGATAAAAAGATCGTTTTAGATCTCAGCTTTGCAAAGTCAAGCACACAAGAACTACGTTTTATTTGAAATGATGCAAATTATCTTACATTATCTTAGCATCTTGGCTATGTAACCAAGCACTTCAAGGGCTCATCTGACTATTAAAGTGGTAAGAAAGAGCACAAGAATTGCCAATGCTACTCCACAGTTTTACAGGATACAAGCAAGCAAAAAATATTCAGGGCACTGTTGAACGCTGCTATTTACACTAAGTCCTCTTTCAATACAGAAGACTCATGCAACAACTGCAAACTGATCCACATTTACCATGTTTTAAAACATAACCGATGTATCTATCAGGAAAGAGGCATCAGCTCAGTAGTATTAATGCAGTCCTGTCTTTAGGAGCGCAGGACTAGAAGGCCCCAGGTGGGTCACCAAGGCTAGATGCCCACAGCTGTGGGCAGCAGATGCTGGCTTCAAGGAGGTCTGCTGAGCGTCTGCTCCAAAACTAACTCACCTAAGAAGCCATAGAACAATTCCCTTCCCCATGTCATAAATAGTAAACCAGAAGTATAACCAAAGCTATAATATGTCTGAGAAAAAGGGTGAGATCCCTCAGAGTTCTAGACCTCTCCAAACAGCAAGGGCTTAGCCACTATACCTGCCTACATGCTCCTAGAAAACTGGCCAGGAAAATTGCTTCAGAGATGTACAAAATGATTCATCTCTCCTTGAAACATTGGTTCTGAGGGAAAAAAAATAATCAACTGTTGTTCTTAAATCCAGTGGTTTGTTTAGCCCTAAATATTTTAAAAAGGCATACGGTCCAAGTACAGAACGTATTTTAAAGACCCTAAAATAACAAGTGCACTCTGCTTTATAGCTCTGGTAGAATTTTAGAATGCATTAAAAATGTAAATTTTCAAGTTTAAAACTTTAAAAAGTTTCCCTGTAGTAAGACACTGTTATTGCTTCACACTTGCTTCACAGGCACCCAGGAAGATGACTGTCTTCAGGGAAAACAAGGAAGATCCTGCTGAGGTTCCTCAGCAGACACGTAACATTATTACTACTATCTCATTTTCTTCTTTACTTCCCTTCCTTTTCTACACAACAGTGGGATATTTTTTCTGTTCTGAGATGTGAGAAGCAGCCTTCCAAAGGTACTTTGCTGAGAACAGCTGATTCAATATCACAGCTTTGTCTCTCCAGGATTGGTACTGTTAGAGGGATTTATCTCAGCTAACTTCAGCTATCTAAAAATTAAATTTCTTACCTGAAGTGATTATTCAGCATCTTCTCATTAAGTATAAGGAGGAAAAGCACCTTTGGAGGTTATGTCACCCTAAAATGAATGCACAGAACAGGTAGGGAGGGGAACCCACTGAAGGCCATCTTTATGAGGACCAAAGTTTTGGCCATCTCTTGAGTAGTGCTGGATGTCAGATCCTTGCAGGTGATTTCCAAATTTGAAGAGGGAGTGGAGAGGGGAGATAGGAGTGATCCAGCGTCTCTCTCTGTCCCATATGTGACTTGTTTTACTCACACACATGCATACACGTGTATAGATAGAAACACAGAGGGTAGCTAATTGCACTCAACAAATACAAGACTGTGAATGGCTTTGGCCATAATTTTTCAGAAAATACATTACTGCTGGGAGATAAGAAGAATGACTGTAACTGAATTTAATTGGAATTAATACCTGACTCTAGAACACCTATGAAACACTTTGCAGCCCTCTGAATGTCAACGAGGCACCATTTACCATGAGGAAATGCCTTCCTCTTCCCATATCTAACACAGCTAAATCTGTGCTGCCCCTTCTCTCACGACCCGAGGACACTGACTATTTTCAGTGTTGTTAGTAAAACAAATCTTGACAAATACAAGTCACCTCAGCATTTTCAGCTCCAGCACTGAGTGTTGGGTGGGCACAGAGAACACAGGTGGGTGCTATACTGGGACGGGGACAGGTAAAGAGCCATGATAAACATCTTGCTCTTCCCTCCAGTTTCTTTTTCTTTTCTTTCCTTTTCTCTCGCCCCACAGCTCCCCTTTGAAGCTTGGCATCAAACAGCCAAGAAGCTGAATCAGAAAGCTGTAGTGCAGCTCCCAAATTTAACTGCTGCACTCAAGCCCACTGAAGTAGAATAGGAAGGGAAACAGGAATTTCCCCTTCGAAACTTTGCTTGAGTGATCCTGCCACGGCAGCACTTCAAAGCGAAGCTGTTCCTTCCCCTCCCCGGCCAGCTTCCACCCTCAGCAACTCTACAGAGCAGCTGGGCTCATTAAAGCCCTAACAGCACAGGAAACGGCGCAAAGAACCAAATGAAGTTAAGCGCTTCATTTATTTATTTTGATGTATGAATTAAACAACATTGTCATAAATCTGGTAGCAAATCCTGGCCACATCAGAAAAAGAAGCCAGCAAACATTTCCGAGGGAAAATTGAAAGTCCCTTTAGTTCTCTAGATAACAATTCTTCTTTGTCAAGGCTCATCCCCAAATCTGCTTTACAACAGGCTGATTTAGATCAAGGCAAAACTACAAAGAGGAAAATCCCTATGGAGAAAAACCCGGATCCTTTTTAAAACAATTGGGTTCCAAAGTTGGACAATAGGCTAACAAAAGGATGCTACCTCTTTAAATAGGAGTTTTAACTCATCCCTTTCTAATTATTCATGTAAATTAAATTCTACAAGTGAAGAAAAATTCATAAAAGTCGTACTTATTCATCTCAGAGGGAGATCTGGCATATGAATAGTGCCCATAACCTCAGAAGGTGAAATGTAGAAAATATCACAGGCAACTCCCACCTCAAGTTAACTGAACCAAAAAAGGGAGAATCCTGATGTGAAGGAGACTTGAAGGAGATCCTCCCTAATCGCTTCTTAATAGACTCACAGCCCTGACACAGGAAACAAATCAGGAATTCTGAGGACATGTAATTGTTAATCACTTGCATTCACTATCAAATTCAGTAAGAACTTAGAAGCACAGACAATGAACTTTATCACACTGAAAAATAAGGCTTATTGCTAAGGGTATTCACGGGCTTCTATAATGTACTAAAGAAAAAGCGCCAGCCATGACAATTCCGTTGTACTTCCATAGTTATTTATTTGTCTCCAGTGAAGAGAGGGGGGAGAAAAAATCATTATCAGTTGTAATCAATATATTTCATAAGCAATTTTTTTCTGAAGGATTTAGCAATACTAGATTTATAGTTCTAACCTGTTCAAAATACTTATTAGAATTTCAAAAGATGAAACAGACTGAGCTTCTCTGGGAAAAGAAAAAAAGCCCACAAGAAAGAAACTGAATTAATAGCTCTTACCACACCACCACACTCTGTATTAATGAACATTGTGTCAGAATGACATTGCAACTTGGAAAACTGAAATTTAATTATTTTTTTCATATTTGCTCTCCTAGAAAGGAACAATGGGGTGTGCAAACAGGGTAGTCAAAAAAGCACCTAGAAGGACTGCAGAATAAACCACATAATTTCACACAAAAATAGTTAAAAGAATAAGGAAAACTATATTAAGGCTAATTAGGCAGGTGTTTACTCAGTGCCAAACCAACTGACCCACACATACCTCCTTTTCATTAAACCTTCCTGTTCAAAGGCACAAAAGAATATCACACTGGGGTTTTCTATGCCCAGAAAAGTTACCCTAACAGAAATGGTTGCAATGCCTGGTGAGGTTTCCAGACCGTGTATAGTTTGTTGTTTCATTACACTAAGCGTTTCCAGTATAAATAGAGCTTATGCTGACAAAAGGGTGTTTTACTTAGTAAAACTTCTTAAGCCAGCTCTTCAAACAGGAGCTCTAGTATTGAAAACAGATTCTTTTTTTTTTTCCCCTTTGGTGTTGTCACTGCCTTTACACTTCACCTTCTGTCAAAACGGAAATACTGTGAAAAGTAAAATTACGTTCTGGCCAGCAAAAAATACAAGGCAAAGTTTCTAGTATAGCCTTCACCCTCGTGTGAATGCAGTCAGAATAGATACCTCTGTGCATGTGTATACCAGCACAACTTTGGTCATTACAGCACGAAAAGAGATTGCCCTGATACAGAACTTTATATATATATATATATATTCTGTACACATATGCATATAAATGCACACATTTACCATATGTGCATATATATAACTGCACCCATAGCTAAATTGCATCAGTATATCAGCACAAAATAAAGATGACCCCTCCACTGGTTAAAAGAGCAACACAGATTTTGCCTGGAAGTGGAGCCTCGTACAATACCAGAATTACAATGTTGGGCTGAGATGAAAGTTCCCAGAAACAGCTTTACCCTGTAATTGGGCCAGTTACTGGTTCCTCTTCAGTGAGTTTCCTGACAGGAGCCCCTATCCTCAGAAGGTTTGCTGCTTACAATTGCCTGCTTCAGCCTCTCCCTGCATCTAATTGCCGGCTTTCTTATGTTGCAGATGGAAAGGCTGATTGCCAGGTGTGAAGGATGGGAAGGATTTTTCCCGTACCAACAAAGTGCTCTGCGTAGTTTGGGGTTGGTTTTGGTTTTTTGATTTTTTTTTCTGCCTTCTACTCAGTGTCGTCCAGCAGGTCTGCGTTTCTTGGGATTTAAATGAGCATTCCTTGCGACCTCGGGCAGCTTTGCTGTGTGAGGAGGTTGGAGGGGCCCCAAGGGCTCTGCAACTCGGTCGGACACTAGCAAGTGAATCCTGAGCATGTGTATATATATATATAGCAGGACAGGGAATATGCTTCTGCACGTTAAATGTTTCATGTCTGGCTGTGTCTTCTGCCCCTTGTGAGTCCCTTGTGACGGATCAGAGGAAGTATGGGTTTAATACATACCACATTAGAAGTTATTATTCCCAGGTGAGATCCAACTTTGCCAGCAACATTAGCTGGTTTTACCCAAGGGAGATTAACAGCTGTTAAATACAGCTACAGCATCTTCATTTAGCCAAGCAGCACGTCACTTACCAGGTACATACTCAGGACTGGCTCTGCTCACTCAGCTGCACCTTAACACTTTTCTTTTAGAATTTCAGGGGATATTGAAGGTTTTTCTGTGACTTTGCCATTCTGAACTCACTTCTAGAAGGTTTATTTAGTTTTTCTGTTCCACAGAGCTCTGAGATGTAACTCTGTACGAAGACAAGGAGGTCATGCAGGAGTAAAACCCACCCTGTGGAGTTTGGGTGTTTGCTATTCTTTGTAGTCTGGCAGAAACTTGTACAAAATCCTCAAAAGATTACTAGTGAAATGCTGAAATTCTCCTCCCCATGACTGATAAATTTAACGGGCTCTCGCAAGTTTGTTCAGAATCAGGCTAAACATATCCAGTAGCATGAAAATTACGGTGACGTACTTTCCCAGCACAGCAATAAGCAATATTTCTGAGAGGTCAACAATGTAGAAGAGAATTTTCTAACAATAAAATATTAAATTACGTCTGTTGCAACATACAGTTAACCACGAAACTTCACAATTTTTTCTCCAACTGTACCATGCATCTCATGATTCTAGTGCATGAATTTATTCTAGTATAGATAGAAGAGAGATCAAAACTGGCCTTACAGCTCAAAGCTAGTTACAAACTTAACTGTGAAGAGACTAGTGTCTCTCCATAATTAGCCCATCAAACAGGGAATGTACTTGTCAGCCAGCGAATGCATATACAATTATTCAGCAATGTTTAAAGGAGTAAAGGAATAAACATGATCAAAGAGCATCCAAGAATTAGGGATATATCATTTTAATCTCTGAAAATTGCACTACACATCAAATGCATGACAAATAGAATAAATAACGGACAAATTTGATTTATAAAGTTTGAATACCACCTAGGGGTTATGGTGACATCATGCAGCAAAAAAAGAACCAGAAAATAAGATTAAATTTCACCTTCAAAATTTACCAATATTTATTTTCTGTATTGATGAAAAGTACATTGAAAGGGATCTCAAAACCATGTCTTTCACAGACCCACAGCTCATGTCTGCGTTTTTCATTAACTGTTCAAATCCCACAGACTGTTGAAGGAAGCCATAACCTATCCCGGTAATCACAATTGTCTCCACACTCCTTCATGCCTGGTTTTTGGTTGATCTTAACATTATAGCTACTCTTCCTTATTACCGAAAGTTACAGCCACAGTTAACAGAGTTCCTTCCAGACTTTTTAGGTGCTCACAAAATCCAGCAGAAACGTGAGTGATTTCTGCTGTGTGTTTGATCATACTGGGCAAAGCGTTCTCAAACCTCCCAGTCACCACCTGCTCCAAGTTCTCATACCTCTGCACAGGTGAGATAAGCCGGGACAGTCTCCCTGGGCCGGTATCCCTATAGCTGAGCTGGCTCCTGGCTCACGCCATACAGTATCAGCCTCTAACATCTATGCAGATATAAAAGACTCCCACAGCAATTCTCCTTGTTATCAGGTGTTTGGATCTTGAGCTGTTTAGTTGCGTTAGATCAACTGCCATGTATTTACACCAGCCGGATACTGAGGCGTTTGGGTAAGTTTTGAGTCACAGAAATCTAGAAAGAACAAAGACAGAAATCCTCGATGCAGTCCAGTTCAGAAGCAAAATCACTGGCACGCTCTTTGTTGTTCTTTAAGTTAAAGCAAAACAACCAGTGGGCAAAGAGCAAATCTGGACTCAGCCTGGTTTTTCTGTTTCATGCTAAGATTAAGATGTGACTGTGACCTGTCCCTCTCACGCTTTATGTGGGATGAACCAGCTTAAAACCCAGTTTGTACTGCATCTGGCCAGGTGGCACCATGAATACAGTGCTGGGTTTGGGAAAGGATGTCCATGAAGCAAGAAAGGACAATGTAGACAGGAGAATAAGATGGGACAGTGCAGCTTCTGCACGTTGACATTAACAGAGTTTTACGCATAATGCTATTTATGGACCCAAACTCCTGTCCTTGTGTATTCTGCGCAAAGCTACCATGCAGCAAGACTGCACATACACATTCATATAAATAAGTCTGCCATTACAGAAAAAAGATGCTGAGAAATCATTATGTAAAGAATGTTTGCCCTGCCTAATGCAGCCCTGCAACAGCACCCCAACTCAACCAGTCTTTCACATGAGTCTTCATCAGCCTGTTTATTCCACCTCAAAAAAAAAAAAATAAAAAAGGTTTTTAAATTCCAAATCCAGTCTCTATTATCTTTTTTGAAATAAAAACACTGAAAATGACAGAGAATGGAAATAAAAGGGTTGATGAACATCTATACTCCTTGCCCACTGGCAGGATGTGTTATTTTCTTCAGGATTGTACTTTGTCCAACAGCCTTTCTATTGCAGCAAGCTCCGTGTGTCTTCCCAGATCATTGGGAGAAGTCAGGGCAGGGGAGGTCCTCCTTCAGGGTTCTGTCTGTGTGTTGGCTTCCTGCTCTCTGTGGGCACTCGCCATCCCCAGTGCCCTGCAGGCCCCCTCACTGTGATACCTTTTGCTCCCTGCCTGCCCAAGGAGGCACCTAGGAAAGTTTTCCAACAACTCACCTCCAGGGATGAGCCAAGCTCTCCCTGTTCTTTACACAGGTTCCCACAATTGGGCCCCTCCCCACAAACAAGACATTGAGGTGCTGGAATGTGTCCAGAGAAGGGCAATGAAGCTGGTGAGGGGTCTGGAGAACCAAGTTTTATGAGGAGCAGCTGAGGGAGCTGGGTTTGTTTAGCCTGGAGAAAAGGAGGCTGAGGGGAGACCTTATTGCTCTCTGCAACTGCCTGAAAGGAGGGTGTAGAGAGGTGGGGGTCCGTCTCTTCTCCCAAGTAATAGGCGATAGAACAAGAGGAAATGGCCTCACATTGCACCAGGGGATGCTTAGGTTGGATATTAGGAAAAAAATTTCTTCACTGAAAGTGTTATCAAGCACTGGAACAGGCTGCCCAGGGAAGTGGTTGAGGCACCATCCCCGGAGGTATTTAAGAGAGGGGTAAACGTAGTGCTTAGAGATACAGTTTAGTGATGGTTTTGGTCAGAGTTAGGTTAATGGTTGGACTGGATGATCTGAAAGGTCCCTTCCAACCTAGGCAATTCTATGATTCTATGATTCTTTTTGGCCACCTTTCTTGCTTACCTCTTTAAAAGGAAGATGGCATACATTGATGAAAAACCAGCAAGCAAACACATAAACCAGATGCCATCTATCACAAGTCTCCCTGTCCTCAAGTAACTGACAACTCAGCGTTATTCCTTCTCCTGCCCTGTAGCTCATGGTGTGCCTCAAAGCTCACTGAAAAACAGGTATTGATCCAAGACGCTGCAAGGACAGAGCCTCTTGAGCAGCTTTGTGCCGTTGTTTTTCCTGAGGATGTGGAAATACAGAAAGGCTGGGTCAGCTGGGAGGGAGCCTGGACTTGGCCCTGGGTGGGCACAGGAGTGGCAGCGTCTGCCCGAACGGAATACACCCAGGACACAATCCCTCTGCAGACTCTCTGGCATGAAACATTTGCTCTCTGCAAAGGTATAATTTTTTATCTCTCAGCCACTCTCAACTAGATTACGGGGTTTTTTTATTACCTTCATCAACTCAGTATCTGTCACTTTCAATTATACTGACTCATATTTAAGAATAATGCTAATTATTTTAATGTGTTTGCTGTAAATCTAGCCTATGCTAATGGACATAATGCAAATCATTTGTGACCTGAATCTTGAATTGTAATTAAAAAATGCTTTGTGTTGTTTGTATTGTCCTAGTGTTCAAAAACCAATGAGAATCAGATGCAACAGTAGGAGAATTACATGAGACACATAGGAAGACTGGCTTTCTGTCTCAAATACTTCCCAAATAAAAGAAGAGATTAAAAAATGGATTGAAATGATGGCAAGTCCCGTATGGTTCTTTCAGGCATCTCTTCTATTAGATGTGAAACATTAAACGATAAGGAAAATGAAAACACATCAACAAGAAACAGTTAATCTAGATAATTTACAGAGCAGTTTGGTTTGTTCAAAGTAAGTATATCTAATGTAAAACTAACAAGACTTAGCAACAACTCACTTTTGGGGTGCAGGGGCGCAGGCAGCAGACCTTTCACAAACACTTCAGAAAATACAGAGCTTTTGAATTTAGAAGAAAAAAATCCAGTTTTCTTCAGGTTTTCCACAAGTATTTTAATCTAGGTTTTAATTTTTTTCAGCTTGCAAGTTTTAAATATAAAATATTACTCCCTGGGTTAAAAAGGGATAAGAGGACTAAAATCTGCCTTCTAAAGAAAAAGATATCGCAGCCAATTTGTAGAGATTAATAGCCTGTGCAGCTACACCAGATTCTTAGAATCAGGCAAACTGAGAACTAAACATATATCAGTTACTTACAAGCTGGAAGATACCACAGGTAAAAATGAGATACCAGTGACAGCAAGTCACAAAATGGCCATAAGTCTTTCTGTGATTTTTTTAAGTGTTGGTTTAGAGAAAAGAACAGTTGGAAAAAATTTCTATAAAACTTTAAACCAGCAAAGAAAGAATAGTCAAAAATAAATAGGTGGCTAAGGATAGGATTTTGACATCTGCTGAGGAATTAAACAGCAGAAACAGGTAGCATAGGAGTGTTACTTTACCTACTCACGGCCTAATCCAGCTGAGGACCTCACACCTATGGCTTGTTCCAGAGCTGTGGTTCTTGCTGTTGTCGCTTTTTTCACACATTTTGATTTAAAGACTTGTTTTCAGCATTGCATAGGGAATCACAGCCAGGCCCTTCCCTTCCAAGCTTCTTTGTAGTGCGTATAGTGTCTTTATAGCACGTATAGTACCTCTCAGACTGCAGACATGTCTTGCCTTGCTATTGGCCATATGAATATTATTTGCTGCAGTAGATAATTCCTGCCCAGCCTCACTTGCAGCATGAATGTTGAGGGTGAGTGGTCATACTTGGCCAAAAGCTAACAGAAGGTGCCAATTTCATCTTCTAAAGCTTACAAAGGCACTAGACCAGAAACTACCTGAGCAAAAGTGTCAGCAAGTAGCTGCTATTAACCAACAGATAGGCAACCTGACTTACTGTCTTGCAATAAGCTTACATGATAAATGAAACCAAAACCAAGGCCCTGATCCTCAATCTTTGTGCCAGGAAAATAGAATATAAGTAGCACTTTGATATGTAAAGCAATAAAACAGTGTTTCTCTATTTGTCACAATTACCAAGGGACATACTTTTGGGTAGGGAATGCTTCTGGACAGCTGCATTATTATTCCCAAGCATGTGTGATCTGTTGTGACGGGATCGATATTACAGGGAAACTCTTTTTTTGCTGTTCTTAGATGAGTCTAAAAAATGTTCCTTTGTACAGTAACAGTCATCTAAGTGGAAGAAGTGGTACACCACATACAGATGTGCATCTCGAGAAGTCCACATCCACAGATTGTTTATTGTCTGTAATTACTCAAAAGTCACATTACTTTTGGCAAAAATTTATTGAAAATATTTAAATCTTCTTTCAAAGTTAGTGTATGGCTTAACTTTCCATCCTGCTCTTAACAGCCCTAAATCTGGAAGACAATCCCTACCTTGCTTATAGGTATCTTGGAGAAAGAAGTATCAAGCAAATGCCTGTGATGGGGTTTCTAAACCGAGAGGTTCTGGGAGCAACTCACTTGACCCAGAACTGTAGGCACTGGAACCTCAGTGTCAAGTTCTCTGCCTGCACATTGAAGGGGAAGAATGGGGAGAATATCCTGTAGAAAAAATATGGGAAAGCTTTTGACTGTTTGGTGCCAGTTTTGATGTTAGTGTGGTTCAAGATGTTTTTTCATGCCAGGCTGGTGGTGATGCCAATATTCACTTTCACAAACATAGAAGAAGGGGCAGGTGGAAAGTCAAGAGAGGTTACTGCTGGTAACTCCCATTTGAACTGAGTGTTGACATCAAATAATTTCTTCTCATCCTGATCAAGATGGGGAACCCTTGAGATGTGGACCTGAACCTCCTCAAATGCAGACTATCTGGCACATTAGCTTCCCCTATAAAGGCCTACCACACAGGAGAAGACTTTTTGACAAGGTATCCCTAGCAAATTTGCTGTTCCTTCTGGCTAGAAACTGTAGTGACCTCAGCAAATTTGCTGTCTTACCTAACTGATCTCACCCTACAGAACAGTTGAGCTCTGTAACTGTGTCCTTGATTCAGCCTGAGAAGAGATGGATCACTAATCTCCATCCCAAGCCTCCTGAGAGCACTTGTCCATGCACTTGCAAAGCAACATGCTCATCTAGGTATCTCCCAAAGACAGACCATGCTGGTGGAAAAACCCAGGGAAGTGCTGAAACATGTTACAGATAGCTTGCTTTGTATGCCATTTTCTATAGCTAGATGAATTTAAAATAGAAAATTCAGGTTTTAGTCACATAAATACATGGCATTTCTACTTATTTCCATTCATTTTGCAAACCGACTTAAAGCCTTAATTGTGATTTTACTCTCTAGGACAATATTTTTAATATTTTTTTTTTTAAATTCCCCTGAGACAGTTTTACAGGATTTTTCCTTTATTCCTTCCTCCTCTACTCTCCTTTCTGTTTCCACTGACTCATCATTACCAGGGTGTATGTACATTTAGCAGAGCCTCCTTTTGTTTCTTTACCCCACAGCCAACCAGCCTGTGAAACTAATTCTGTTCCTAGACGAACACAAAATTACTGGAGTAATTAATCTTGTTTCAAATTCTGGCCATCTGTACAGAATCTCAAAAGACAGGTGCTTAAAATTATCTTTGAGAATACCTGTGGAAAAATACTGATCATCCAGCTATTTGCTTTCCTACAACATTAAACACAGAGAGGGGGAGCTTTGAAAATTCTGGCATAGATTTCAATGCTTTCTGCAACAATCTTAGATAAAATGCATTGTCTGTGTGCTTCAAAACTCCACTTCAAACACTTGTGCCAGAGAAATGCTGCCATTTTAATTCTGAGCAAACAGTGGATCACCTGCTGAGTCCAATGTTAGGTCTAAAGTTTTCTGTCATTTAAAAGCAGTCTTCTGACTTAAATATAAAATCAGTGGCTTACACAGTGAATCATTATAAATCTCTTGCAAGCTTTTAAATCAATCAGTCAAGCTTAGGAAGCAGTGATTTGGAGAATCGTAGCTCTGAGGCTTTGGGGCCTTTTTGTGCAAGAGTAATAAAAATAAATGATTTTGTAGCTTTTAGGAATAGCAGTTAGTTTGCTTTTTACCTCCCAAGGAGAACCCAGGTTTGTCCAACTAGGTTTACCACAATATTTGAAAATAATCCGTGACTTAATATTATTTTCAAACTCTAAAAAAGAGAATAACACACAACAAAAAAGAGCATTTACTCCGCTTAACCATAAAACTTGGTCTAAAATGATCCTTTACTCAGAGATAAATTATTTTCTGGCTAATAATGAAGACTGAAAATTGTAAATGCTTTTCTGTGCAAGGGCAGCTAGAGAATTGCTGCACTGGTGGCTAAAGTAGTGCCACCTAGAATTAAAAATGCTTAGCATTTTCCATAAATACAACACTTTTCAGGTGCTCATAACTTTGGCAGAGCTGAATCATGAAGCTGTAAATTTCTATGCTTCTGCCTGGTTATAGCTTGTTTGTTGGAGAAGGAGCATCAACTCAGCAAAGGAATTTGGAAATTTTTCAGAACAAGATTAGAGAAAATTTTTTGTTCATGAAAACTGTCCTTGACTCCATACATCTTCCACAAATTTTCCCATTTGGATAGGGACCGTTTACCATCAGTTGTGCTTTTTAGTTACCTTCATAACCCTGAGTGTTGGATGAAAAATGTATTTTTGTGTGAAGTGGTATAGTGTTTGATTTGCTCTGTCTCTGCTTACTTTTCTCATAGAACCATAGAATCACAGAATCACAGGGTTGGAAGGGACCTCTGGAGATCATCTAGTCCAACCCCCTGCCAGAGCAGGGCCACCTCAGAGCAGGGGGCACAGGAACACGTCCAGGCNCAGGACTGCCAGGTCCCTTTCCTCAGAGCTGCTCTCCAGCAGGTCAGCCCCCAGCCTGTCCTGGTGCATAGGGAAAAATATTATTTAGCAATAATCACATCTCGGATTAACCTCATTGGCTATGATAGTGTGCAAAGTTTATACATATATATATGTACATTATTTACATATCTGTATGTACGTATATGTATATGTGCTTTCAAATACAAAAAATATATATGTATGTATGTGGTTTTTTTCTTTTTCTTCTTTTTCTGTTACAAAAGGTGTGCCTAAGCAGCAGAGAGGGAGACGGCCTGTTCATTTTGTTCTGGCATCCCTACTCTGGCTGAGGTGAAACTTCCAGAAAGAGAGGGATGAGATTTCTCTCTCATTCCTGAGAATGAGATTTCTATCCTGGGAAAGGGAGGAGATGAAGATGGGAAGATGCGTGCTGGTGCAGGGTGGGCTAGGGGGCTCCTGAAGGAGCAAAGGGCCTGGCTACAGTGAGGAGGGTGGAGGGAGCCACAGCCCAGCCTTCAGGGTGACAGAAAGCAGGAGATTTTTCCTGGGACCAGGAAGGGTTGCATGGAGTTTGCGTACCTTTGTGAGGAAAAGAATCTTGCCACTCTGGAAAGCCGGGATGGGGAAAACCAAGAACCAGCCTAGAAAGACACAATGTGGAGAGAATATACTCTCTAAGGACAGAAGGATATTTTTTTTTCTGGGTTATATGTTAAAATTATATATTTTAACCAAACTGAGCTTTACCGACGGGAAGCCCCGAGGTGCAGCTTGGCACGCTCGCTACCCGGCATGCCCATCACAAGGATCTGGCTCAACCCAGGTCCTGCTGCCCCACCACATCCAAGGGCGTCAGTCCCTGCTCCGCTCTGGGATCTTCATCTGTCCCTCAGCCGCTAGCAGAGCTATCGGCTCTGCTGAGGCCTCCTCAAGCTAAGTGTCCAGCTGCCTCTCTGTAATACAAAAGAAGGAAGAGAAAGTCTTCAGGGATCCGTGAGTCATTTTCCTCCCCCCCAGCAACACAAAGTGCCTTTAGACCTGTAGGACTACACTCTCTGCCACATTCCTAACTCACTGCTGTGTTTCAAAAGGGAAAGAGGCATCAAGAACAACAAAAAAAGAAAGACAGATAGTTGCTTGATATTCGCTGTGTTTTTTCCTGATGTGATGTTTTTGACCTTTTGAGGAAACCAGGGAGCAGCCCGTCATTACAGCGCAGGAGAAGCCACGCGCAATCAGCACAATGTTCCATCTGTTTGGGTCACTTGCCTCTACTGCTGGTTAAATCAAGACATAAACTCACTAATGGACAGTTACAAAATTTCCTCTTGAAACCAAGTTTTTCTGCCCTCTCTGGTGACTTGTATTTTAATTTATAAAATGGGTAGGGACAGACATTCTGAAATTATTTTATCAAACACAACAGTGCACGCAGTCATTTTGTGCAACTACGCTTTAGTTATATTCTTGGAACGAATACCAGGCCCTTGGCCCCCGTCATCTCTTATGATAATGAGTTTCATGTATTAATTATGCATTGTGTAAAAGAACATTTCCTTTGATCCATTTTAAATGTTGCTCTCCGCCTGCATGGAGACCTCCTCTGTCCTTGCGTGGTGGGGGGAGGCGGGTTGCAGCCAGCCCCTCACCTGCACTTCTCTTGGCTTCAGTGAGACTGGGAAGTGCCCAGCCCCTGTGAAAGAAAAAGGCTAACTGTGCGACTTCTTGTGGATTTAGGAGCCCAAAGTTACATATCCTGTGTTAAAACAATTCTGCAATTAAGCGTAACCAATGATTTTCTTTTGCAATGACTGGGTCCCTCTTGCTTTCATATCAGAGTCAGAGGCCATTCTTACTATTATTACTATATTGCTAAAGTTAGGCATTAATTTTATCATGTGAGTACTAGTACCCTACTTTGTACACAATGCACCTTAGATAAACCCTATCTAATCAATAGAAGAATATCTCTACTTTTGGTAATCTCCAGATCAGACCTAAGGTTCATTTTGTTCCTTAACATACATTTTGCTCCAGCAAATTTTGCTTGTAGTTCTCCTGAGCTTTGTGCCTTTCTGTCTATGGCACTGCATTAACATACTTTTATTGAATTATATTTCTCATTCATGTTAAACTGAAAAAAATTAAGAGCTTGCAGCAAACTAAATTCAGGTAGATATAACATCATAGGAGCAGTATTTGAATAGAAACATGAATCAGGTAATAAATAGCTCTCTTTGATCATTGTTTTTAAAATCTCTTGAACCATACTTTGATTAGTTCTATTTAATATTTAACATCTGGTTAGTCAATTTCAATCTGCAACGAGCGCTGCTGGAAAAATGCTATGCTGACTAAATACATTTATAATGCTACAAAGCTGACATGTAATTGATTTTAGTTCCCATAAAAGGATTATGTTAACTTTTCTTAATCCATATATTAGGGTTTTGTGAAGTCCAGTGAATTCACACCAGGGATACTAAGTGTTTATTCCTTATCAATATTTTATGTAAAAATGATAGGATTATATTTTAGCCTAAGTACTTACTGCTTGCTAGCTTTTCCACTGGAAAACAGCTAAAATGCAGAAAATATTGCAGTGCTGCTATAGCATTGGTACAGTGAAGGACTATTTGGTGCTCTCTGGCTTTATATTAGCCAAATGAAATCATACCACGCTGAAATTTCGTATGGTTGTAAACTACCAAAGATTGTTTCTCCTTCTGCTAAAAGGGTATGATAGATGTACATCTTTAAATTTTCATAATTGAACAAAAACTATCAGACTACAACCTAGTTAAAAGCTTGATTTAGCAAACTTAGTATTTCATACCAATGTGAGTCATGAAAATTGCCAATAGCCATTGACGCTGGCAGTACCCACTTGCCCAAGATTAACTCGGCATATTTGGTAATCCTGTTTATCTCAAACCTAACAGAATAGGTACCGATATTAATAGTAAATGTAATGCGCTTATGCATCTTAAACAAATGCAAAATTAATAAAAGACAAAATCAAAGGTCTTTGCTTATCTGTGGAAAGTTTATTTTATTTAGTGCTAGTTGTCAAGGACTACTTCTCCCCTTTTGCCCTAGTAAACCCATCCCTAATCTAGAACAGTAAATCAAAAAGGGGTTGATCCAAACATTGACCCTAAAGTGAGGAATGAAACAATATCCATTCCACTACATAATATTGGGTCAGGAAGAAACACTTTGCTCCAAGGCCAAATGCCATCCACCACTCAGACTACATCCCTTCACAAGAAATTATTTTAGAGAGAGGTAGCTGATGTGGTCTAACCTAGAGTGAGGGGCAACAGTATCTTTATCGCAGTGATATGCATATAGTTTTCAGGACTGATGCTATTTGTCATTCTATTACATGAAATTCATGTTATTCTTTCTTCCGTTGTAATACTAAATGAATCAAAGCAGCTTAAAATTATCTGGTCAATATTAGAAACAATTCTGACATTTCCAGGAACAAATGGAACTACATAACAGTGTTTTTGATCTTTACACTGGTTGTGCTGCAGTGAAGTTGAATTTCCATTGCTCAAAAAGTATCCCATTATATTTTCCTAGCTATTCCTCTAGATTAAGACTAGCTCAACAAAGTGTTTTACACTGTGAGTGATTTGGTGAAGACAGGCCTGGGAATGTTAAATATGAACCCCTCGGTTATGAACCCGGCTCTCACTTCAGGCAAGGTTGACCCTTATGAAACAAGGGTGTCTAGATGACTTTATTGGTGTGTGCTTGGGTACACACAGACTTTCAAGCACTAGACAGTGGTCTTGTGCCTCCTTTTCTTGGATTTAGATACCTATATTCTACTACAGCCCTTCAAAGGCAATTGATATATTTATTTTTTTTCTGCATTTTGCTGTACATGTTCCTCACAGGAAAGAACCAGGCCTCTGCTTGCAGTTGAGAAATGAATTTCTGAGGCAGAAAATTACTAAGTAATAAGGACAATCCAAAAATTAGTGTTTCAAACAATCATATATCCTACTTTATGTTTCCATAAATAATTTTCCTCTGTTCTTTTATCTTCACTAGAATGCAGATTTACAGCATAATAGTAATATTTACATGAACTAGTAGGCAACTGCGCTTTAACTACTTGTTGATGTAAACCCTCCCTCCCCCTGAAACTACTCACACTAATAAAAAAGGCAAGTCTTTCACTTTGGTTTCTCCAGAGCATCCAGAAGATCCCTCTGCTTAGCACATAAGCAACAATGTACACATTTGGGCCACACACAAATTAGTGTTTTACAGAGAAAAGACTCAAATGTCAATTACATCACGCCAACTGTGATATATAAAATTTACATTATTTGCAGTATTAAAAACACTTGAGAAACATTGAGCCTGCAGCCCTGAAAACAGTGGGTAATAACAGAAAGAATTGATTCGTTAGCAGCAGTGCTACATTGCTAGCTCTGAACATTTCTTTTTCAAAGTTAGCATGTGGCATATAAATGATACATGACTTTGGGGCATATTTCCATGAAAAACCTATGCCAGCCTCTGTTCTGCCTAAGAAAGATCATTCCATTCTATGTTTAGACAATTGAAATACAAATATATGATTACATGTCCCTGAACATCGTTCACCTACTAATATTATCCTCCTCACACATGTGTAGTATAAGGTATGGACAAATTCCTGGTGATTTTACAGAATTCCTCCAAATAGCCAATCTGAACAGACCCGATGTCATGGCCGTGTAAGGTAGCCAAGCTCACCCCAAAAAGTCCTTCACCCACTAGTATGGAAAAACAGAGCCTGAACTGACAGAAAAACCCTAGGTGGGATATTTAAATCTTAAGTAAGTGGTCAGTTAAGTGCCTGCAGAAGCAAAAGGACAGATAGCATATTTGGTATGCTAATAGAAACCTATTTACTGGAGGAAGTGACAAAAACATCAATCAAATCAGAAAGGGCTATTAAGAACTGTTAACTCCCTTTCAGATGAGCAATGATTTCCATTGGGAAGTAAATAAATATTCATGACAGGGAGCAGTGACAGAAATTTCACCAAAATTACACTCTGGCAAGGCTTCCACACCAGACAAATCTGTAGGAGGGGTAGTTGGCCTGCATTTTGGAAGGGGATTGAATATTTAGAGAACTCAAGTCCCAGAAAAATCTTTTTTGTTATTCTCTTTTCCTCCATTGGAAATCTGCTGTAGATGTTGTATTTCAATACTGCCCAGTAAATCGTCCAGAACAGAGATTCTTAAGGATTTAAAGATCATTTTGATAACATTAGAAGCCCCAACTCCCTCATACTTGTTTTTGGTATCTTCTCAAAAGTATCTTTTTATTTTTCCCAACATAAAAAATCTTGCAAAAATCATTAGTAGGTCCTGATATCCCACATCATTTGAAAACAAAGGTTTAGCTTTTTTATGTAGATAATTCTGCCTAGAGCTCTAAATTTATCAATATTACAAAGTAAAAAGGTTCATTAGGCATTTACAATGTCCCAGAACCAGGTTGGAAAACAAACACTTGCTGGCTTTTCCTTTCTTTCTGTACAAAGAAATAAATCCTTTCCTCCTATTTTCTCCTTTTAGGCTGACATATGGGAAGGCAAATTCTAGTTTCATCTATCCCCTTTTTACCTCTTCAGGAAAAGAATATTTTTGTCCTTTTTTATGAAAAAAAAAATCAATGCAGGTTAATAAATATAACAGCTCACAATGCATTAGTACATTAGTAATGTAACCTAAAATTAAATAACCTACTTACAAATATGGCAGCCTTCCATGCCAAGTTTCAGCCTGGAGCAAATTTTTATGGTTAAGTTATGAACCTCTAAAATACTGACATGTCCTTAATACTCTGCCTTAAATGTCTACATCTTTACCATTCGCTTCTTTTTAGTACTAGTTAAGGGATATTTTTCAGATAGCTTTGCAGCTTTGCACCTGTGCTATGAGGACAGGCTGAAAAAGTTGGGGTTGTTCAGCCAGGAAAAGAGAAGGCTCCAGGGAGACCTTATAGTGGCCTTCCAGTACCTGAAGGGAGCCTACAGGAAGGATGGGGAGGGACTCTTTATCAGGGAGTGTAATGATAGGACACAGGGTAACGGCCTCAAACTGAAAGAGGGTATATTTAGGTTGGATATTAGGAAAAAAATATTTACTCTGAGGGTGGTGAGGCACTGGAACAGGTTGCCTAGGGAGACTGTGGATGCCCCATCCCTGGAAGTGTTCAAGGCCAGGCTGGATGGGGCTTTGAGCAGCCTGGTCTAGTGGGAGGTGTCCCTGCCCATGGCAGGGGGGTTGGAACTAGATGATCTTTAAGGTCCCTTCCAACCTGAACCATTCTGTGATTCTGTGATTGACTACTTGCATGGAGTTAGCTGGTAAGAACAAAGGTTTATGCCTTGTCTCAGTGCATGGAAGAAGAGATTTTTGCATAGAGAAGCAGATTATTTTGCCTGAGATCTTCAGTGGAAAGAGGAAAAGGAAGCCCTGGCTCATTTCCTTAAAAGCCTTCTCCTTTATCAAGATTGTATGTCAAAATCAGAGGAGGAAGAGATTTCTCCATTTGTCTCTGCTGAGCAGGTTAGCAATTTGAGGAATAAGGTTGAGGTTTTTTCTGTGAAGATTCACTGATCTTGTAAAAGTTTTGGGGGATATTTAGTTTTGTATTTTTCCCATCCTAGATGCATCATAGTGATCCGTGTGTAGATCACTGAGACTAGGACCTAAAAGGTGAAAACATCTGCAGAACTCATATGTAAAATTGCATTTCAACTTGTTGCTGGTGTATAGTGAGGCTTGGGGACTTGAAAAGGACAAATATAAGATTAAGAAAAAAGCTGGTGTATAGGTGAAAGTAAAAAATGGTTCAATGCCAAGGATTCAACACCATTCAGTCACTCAAGTTAGGCACCAAGAGTCACCTGAGATGCCACAAGGCATCTAAGAAAGCTTATAGGGCAGACAGGTGTGACACACAATTTATGGGAAGCCCAGGCTGGATTGGCAGCTGGAGACTCAGCAGAAAACCCAGGTTACCTCCAGTGAGAGCAGTCTCACACTCAGGCAGCTAAATCTTTCTTGTAGGGTAGGATTCAATTTGAGATCAGATCTTCTATACCTCAGTGTCTATGTGTAGGTATCTCCACCTAAGCTAGGAGCTCGATTCAGCTCAGTCTAAATGTCGGTCTGGTGCCATTTGAACCACCTCAGGGTTGGAAGAACCAGCTGCTGTTCCAGAGGTGCTCAGGTCTCCCATGGGTCCTTTGTCACTTCTGCCAGTCCCTGTGCAGGCCAAGGGTGTCTCAAATGGCATGAGACACCTCTTCTCAGACCATGACTCCTGTCCTAGTTGTCTGAGCTCTCTTTACAGTCACCTCAGGTGTAGTCTATAGGAACTTGAGAGGTTTTTGGTTTACTGTAAAATAGACACACTAGGTGAAATTCAATTGCCTAAAGAAGGGCATTTGTTGCCATTTCAGAGGTCCTCAAGAATCTGAGACATCCTCACAGGGCTGGTAGAGATGACAGAGAACTTTTGTTCCTGGGGCAACAACTGGAATTAAATTATATCACTCGCAGTGTCTAAAATGGTGGTATAAACCTATTTTTAGGCATGAATCTCACCATAAACCTTCTCTGAGTTACAGATGCCACACTCTGTGGACACCATAGGCATTGCTCAGCAGCTTACTCATAGGTATCCAGTCCCTTTTGGGGTGTCCTAGGCAGATTGAACACTGACGTGGGGCTGACAGAAATGACACAGGACTTAGGGGAAATGTAGGTCCTTCTGGCACAGCTGCTAGAGTCCAAAGTCCCAGCTAAATGCTGGGATATCTCAGGTAAATCCACACCTGTGTGTGGGCAGATGAGTCTGGTCCTCAATATCTGCAGACTATTAAGCAATACTGTATTGGGATGGTTTTTTAACTTTTTTTTTTTTAATGCCTGCAAGAATAAAGACAAGGTAAGAGTAGGGGAACTGAATCTAAGAGCCAAGAATGACCCTCAACACAGATTATACGGTAGGGAGGCTATGTAATGGGAGTTCAAGAAAATCTCTGCCTCTCAGACGTGGAGGTGAAGAGGTATTAACTGCAGTGCTTTCAGCGAAGATGAAAATTGCTGTAAGTGCATCTACCCATTTTAAAACTTCAACCTTAAGTGTGGGCTTTATTTTTTAGTGTGTATCCTAGGCAGCAACTGGTATTTGCATGGGATATATAGTCAAGTTCAGCTGTGGCAACTGCACAAAACACCGAAGATCTAATTTGGATGGCAGCCTAACCCAAATTGTGCTGTAGTTCAGACAAAGCATCATCAGATATAATGTATCTGTATGTAATTAGATTACTGCAGTTCATCTTATAATGGACAAACAGGAAGATTTGAGTCCTGCCAACTGATCTCCTTTGCATCTATTTCTGTTTTGTAAAAGTATGTTGTGTCAAACGCTGTGTAACTGCTACATCATTACTTGGAGGAAGGCACCTAGTCTCATGTCTGTTTATTGTCCTTATCAACGTGCACTTTCAGGCAAGGGATAGAGTTACTTGATGTCAGCTAAACGTCAATACCATATCACAAAGCAGTGTTTCTAATTGCAGTGCTGCATTAGACTAGTATTAAAAGTTCTATGCATTTCTTTGAATAAGCCATGAAAAGCTCTCAAAACCAAGGCAGCATTTTATGGGATCACCAGTCATCTATAATTTCTTCATCTATGGTTTCTTCTAAAACCAGGAATATGTGAGCTTCAGGGAATGAGAGCCAATGTTACTGCCTGACTCTGAAGGTTATGTCTAATAGAATCATAGAATCACAGATTCATAGGGTTGGAAGGGACCTTAGTAGATCATCTAGTCCAACCCCCCTGCCAGAGCAGGGCCACCTTAGAGCAGGTGGCACAGGAACGCGTCCAGGCGGGTTTTGAATGTCTCCAGAGACGGAGACTCCACCACCTCCCTGGGCAGCTTGTGGTTGCTAATGATTGTGGTTGCTAAGTATCTCTGTTCTTTCCACACTGACAGTCTACATCAAGACAAGAGCTGACTCACTGGTCAAAGTCAGCCACATTTGCCCTTTGACCACTCTACAGTTCATCAGCCTTTTTTGTTATGGAAGCTGTGAGATGTGATTAGAGCAATTTCTTCTAGTAACATCAATAAAAAATGTACAGTTATCAAAACCCTTCATCTACATTCAGAGGTCTGAAAAAAATTATAGTTAGTGTTAGGTTTTAATAATGTAGATTTACAGACCTTTCCTTTGCAAATATCCACCTTTGAAAATATAAAGAAGTGTAGACCAACCTATCAGGGTTGACTTTTATCTCAGTTTTTACAGACATGACAATAGCCTTGTGAACTGTAGGTGCATTTAAAGATCAGTGTTTTCAGGACCTTTGGAAAGAAAAGGAAGTGCTTGAAGTAAAACCGTAACAAGCAGCTGTCAGAGAGAGAGATATATAAAATTAAATCTGCGATCTTGTACCAAGATCAAAAGGGACCAACATGGTCAGCAAATATAACAACAAAAATTCAGTAATACTTATCTATCTGACCATACTCAAATATAACTAAAAAATTCATTTGGACAGGTAAGTCAGTCAATGCATTAATAACTCCTTCCTGCATCCCTGAGCACTGCCTGACAATGTTATCCATGTAAAGACCACTCAGGTACCCATCAGGTGTGAATTTGTGACCAGATTACATGGCTGGAATCTATTTGGTTTTACAACCAGAGGGCTTATTCCCTGTCTGATTTTAGCGCAACCCAGGGCAAACCTTATGGGTTTTATGGTTTGGTTATCAGAAATTATATTCCCAATATAACTTCAAATGCTCCTTAAAAATCTTTCTTGGTGTTGGTTTAGGGGAACAATTTCTATGCAAGCGTCTACTCACCAATTTTAATACCAAAGAAATTATTCATGTATTAGCAAAAATATGAGGTGAAGATAATTTCTGTAAATTCAGTGTACCTAGCTGTCCAGAACATAGTGATTATAGCACCTTTATGAGCTGCTTCAGGAGCCTAGAAGTACATTGCAGTGGCTTGGATCAATGGGTGCAGTTGTAGTCATTTTTGTCCTCTCGAGTGGCAGAGCCAAGCCTCAGCCGCAGGTTTCTGAGCAGGAATGTGTGGGCACCACTGGAGCTGAGCTTTCCCACCTGGCTCAACACTTCTGCCCTTGCAATAAGATAAAACCAGGCTGGAGAAGAATTGAAATATCCTACAGGAGGAACTGGGTGACTTTCAGTGCTGGAATACAAGAAATAGCCTGAAATGGATTACTGTAAAAAATGTAAGGTCACACAACTGAGAACTAGTAACAAGAATTTGGATTATGAACTGGGAGCTTACAAATTGGAAATGACAGAGGAGAAAGAAGGGGCTGTGTCAGTCAGTCACAGAATACTTATGTGTGCCTGTGTGTTTTACCTGGAAAAAGCCAGTTTCCAGAGATAGCAGGGAAGATATATCCAGCAGAGATAGGATAATATTTAATGTCATCACATGCAATTCACGTTTCACCTGGAATACCATGTGTGGCGTTTTTTATTCAGTAAAGATGGATTTGGATAGGAAAAAGTCTAGAGAACAGCTAATAAAATAGGGAAACGAGGAGGAGAGAGCGGAAAAGAGACTAAAGCTGTGGTCACAAGTTCACATGTCACTTCTGCCAGCAGCAGCCCAGCCATGTGTTGTTCCCGACTCCGTATCACTGCCCACCCCTGTCAGGGGACTTGGACCCCCAGAGCTGCCAGCTTCACTCCTTGGGAGTTCACCCAGGGAAAAGAACGGGGTTAGGAAGACTACCGTGGATGTAAATTGTGAAAGATTTAATTCAGTGGGGGAAGTTGAAAGATCTCTCCTATCCTTCTGAGTAATGAGATTTTGGATTTGCTTTCTTATAGAAGGAGTGAGGGCAAAACTTTTTACTGGTTTCCAAGGGGGGGATGATAGGTTAACAACTAACATTATATGGTACAGTGCCCTTAAAGGCAAGGGGGTGGACAAAGGACTGCCAGTATGCCTTGTGGTCCCATGTTCTTTTACCAGTCCCGTACTCCTCTCTATGTCTCTGAAAGACTTCAGAAATTTATGTCATTTTTTATCTTTACTGCATTAAAAAAAAAAAAAGTAATAGCACAGATCTGGAAGAGAAATATTCCTCCAAAGGAAGAAGAATGGATTCATAAAGCTTGGCAAATTACAGTCATTGACAAATTAACTCTCTCTCCAAGAGATCAATATCAAGATTGTGCTGCAACTTGGGCTCCATTCCATGTGTCCCACAAAAGGGTAAAAACCCTGCTAATCCATTCCTCTTTTTTGTCGTTTTAAATAAATTAATGACAATTTTATCATTCGGGGACCTAGAAGTGGTTAATTGATATTTTTTTATATCTCACACTGAACACATTAATGCGTGCATGCATGTGTGTATTTTGTGTGTGTGAATAAACATATGTGTGTATAAACTTGAATTAGTATTTATTATTTTAATGAGAATAATCTCCATGGTGCACAATTGCTAGTCTACTGAAAAGGCAGCTGTTCTGTACTAGTTTATTTAAGAAATTTCAGTGACCATATTTATGAAGGCAACTCAGAAAAAAAAATAAATCAACATTTCAAGGAAAAAGTACAAAGAGATTGAATAATGGTGCATTGAACTTAGCAGGGTTTGTACCAGAGTGCCTCCACTGGTTTTTCAGGCCAATCTCAGGTTGCCACAAGATGCCACATTCTTGTCCATATCAGATTTCTAATCTGGTTAACCTTTAGAAGTTACCTAGCATATAGATACAGGTATAGATGATATAGATAAAGATACAGATGATACAGATAGATATAGATATAGATAATATAGATAATATAGATAGATAGAGATAGAGATAGAGATAGAGATAGAGATAGAGATAGAGATAGAGATAGAGATAGAGATAGAGATAGATATTTGCACCAATGTCATTCCTGGGTTTCAATTTGCCAAAAAATTCTACCACTATTGGAATAATGCCCATCATTAAACAAGCAAAATTCCCCACAGATGCCACTGCCTCAAATTAAAAAATGAGTAGTCATCACTTAGAAAATGAAGAGAAAAAGAAGAGCCATACTTGATAGTAGGCTTCAGATGCTTTGGATGGCTGGTATTTTAAGCCAGTCATAAACTCAGCCTCACTGGCCTGTTAAAGAGTGATATGGCTGCTTTGCAACACCAAAGCAGTGCAAAATGGATAGAGCACATCAGTGAAAATGGTCCCAGATGTCTTAAATAATAAAATAATATACTAAATGCTTTGCAGTGCTAATGTGCCTTGTGCACACAGATCTCAAGGCACCTTACAGACATTAATGAATTAAGCCCTGTAAAGTGGGTAAGTATTATCCATATTATGCCCAAGGGGAAACTGAGAAACAAAGATGTAAGATGATGGTCCAGGAAGTCTGTGACAGACGCGGGAATAGAACCCAGGCCTCCTGGTCCCCACTCCAGGGCTGGAGCAACAAAACGCTCTCTAAATTCATCTGTCAGTTATTTTTTTAAGTAAATTTAGTCCTTATCAAATTGACAGCCCCGAAGACTGAAGTGCTCTATTAAACCACAGCACAGGTACATCACCAGCACTGGCTGAGCGCATTTTTCCCACGCTGTCTCAATAATAAGCGTCAACTGCACTTGTTTGGAGACTGCGGGCTGCTCTTTTTGCATCCTGCCTGTTAAAGCTCTCAGAATTTTCAGTAGAGATTAATGAACTACTTATCAGGTGGAGCTTGTTTTAGTGTGAGCAGGAAATGATAACTGGTGACAAATAATACTTGTTATTCAAACTAAGTGATCCGTTGCCACTTTGGTACACTGTCCAGCCCACATTCACCAGGGTAGATTGTTGCTCAGAACTACAAAAAACATATGTCAAATGCCTAAAAGCTCACTAATATTCTTAAGAAACTGGACTCTGGGGTTTACTTCTATCTGTAAAGTTTTGAGCTCTGTCATGACTGACAACTGGATTAATGCTAGCTTTACTGGAACTATCACACAACCATTGAGGCATGAAGGGACCTCAGGATGTCTCTGGTCCAAGCTCCTGCTCAGAGCACAGACAGTGACAAGGTCACATCAAGTTGCTCAGGGCTTTATCCAGTCAAGTCACAAAAGGCTCCAAGGATGGAGACTACATGGCTTCTCAGGGCAATCTGCTCAAATGCTTGGTTCTCCTCAGAAGGCCACTTCTTTCCTCACACCTGGCTGGAACTTCTGCTTCAGTGTATGCCCTTTTCCCACCATACTCCTCTGTGAAGGGTCTGGCTCCGTCTCCTCCAAAACCACCCAAAAATGGGCACTGGTGGGCTCTTAGGTGTCCCTGCAGCTGCCTCTTATCGAGGCTGAAGAAACCCCAATCCATCAGGTTCTCTTTCACAAGGCCCAAAAATCTTGGTGGGTCTCCACTGAACTCCTCTACTGGAGGACAGCAAACCTGGCTGCAGCAGCTAATACAGGTTAACGATTGCTGAAAAATCAGAGAATAATCATTTCCTTTTATCAGCTGTCTATGCTCCTGCTGCTACAGCCTGTTAGCCTCCATCACTACCAGGGCACAACACTGACCCAAGTCTAGCCCCTTGTTCAGCAGGGTAGGTGGTGGTAGAAGCTCTACTTGTTGCTTTTGATCCCCTTTTTGAGTTTCAAATCCACAACGTTTCTGCACATTGCTTCTGTGTTCTTATTTGCACCCTGTCTCCACTAACACCGCCTGTTATACTGCCTTTTTGCACTGCAATTCAGTCATGAGTTCCAAGTTCAGCCAAGCCAGTATCCCGACTCATTTCTCAGCTTCCCTGAGCATACTGGACTATACTTGAGCTTGGAGGTGGTTGACCTTAAAGACCTGCCGGCCTTCCTAAGCTCCTTTGTCCTTTAATGCTGCCTCCCACAAGATCCCACTAATCACGTTCCTGAGACTGCCGAAGTCTGGTCACCTTAAGCTCTGTACTTTGCTGCTTGGCTTCCTCACTCACTTTAGGACATGGAAATGAATTGCTTAATGGTCACTACACCCAAGACTACCACTGACTGTCACATCCCCAACCAGTTCTTCCAGCAGGGCATCACCTTACCTAGCATACATATTAAGTTGTCTCCATCACTCTCCAGAAATGTCCTCAATGGCTTGTTTCCTACTTAAAAGTTTCTACAGGTTAAGTGATCCTGATAGGTTTTTCCACTAAGCATTCTACAGATGCACTGGAGATGAGGCAACTAGTGTCCCAACCTAACAGCATAGACCAAAGACAGGAGGTGAGTTTGTGGTCTGGGACTTGAACTTATAACCCTCCTCCTCACAACCAATTCTAATTAGAAATAAGGTATTTTTAAAAATGAGATTAATTAACTAATGGCACCATTTCTTCAGAGATGTTGCTGACACACTATCATTTGAAAGCTTTACATTTAAATTAGATGCTTTCTGAAAAAGATCATTAGCTATCCAAAAGGTATGGGTTTGATGTAGAGACCACTTGGAAAAATTTTAAAGCATCTATTATGCAAGACAAGCATGCTTCAGATAGGAAGTTGATAAGCATGTTCCAGCCTCACTATCTGGAAAACCCACTCAACTTACACATAAGCCACAAGGCTTATTCATAAGAAAAATTAGTCTTTGCTGAGCTGGGTTAGATTAAAATCAGTGACCTATAGGTAGAAAGCTTTGTACATCATTAGTGATTCCCTAGGGGAGCCCAGTAAGCACTAATGTTATGCCTTCTAGAATGAAGCTTGTTTTCTGGAAAGATAAGCTTATTAATTCAATTTTTGACCTTTGTTGAGTGCTTAGGCAAGGTTGTCCATGCCCTGGACACAAAGGTAATATGTCCTGCATACATTGCTCTTAATCCCAGACACATTCTAAAATAAAATATTTCAATCTCTTCCTAAAGGATCCCCTCCCATTATATAGTGAACAGGCATTGCAAAAAATATTAGCCTAGGTTGCTTCCTAAATGTGTATCGCAAGTTAAAAGTTCAGCCAATTTTGCAAGGACTTTGTATTAACTTCTGTATTTTTTGGTACACAGGAGCACCAAAACAATTTTTGTAGTCATAGAAGATTTCACGTTTTCGATCTTGAGAGGCACTGTAACTGCATGGAGAGCTGGGAAGGAGAGCAATAGTCGTCTGTGCCTTCTCAGGAACTGCTGCCACTTAGAAATATTCCCAGGCTCTGGATCTTGGTTCTTGACGTTGCTGAACCATCAGAACAGATTTTGCTGTGGTTTTGGCCCAGGCCAAATAACTTTCTCCCAGACATTCCCAGGCATAATTTAGGGGCTAGCAAGCGCCAAGGACCTTGATTAAGTGGTAGTAATTTACATGTGGCTACCCTCTTTTGGAGGGTAAGGATTTTAACAGCATAAATGCCGGCCATTCTATGTCAATTAGCTTTGGTGTCAGAGACCAGTCCTAAAAATATTTAAAATTTACCACTTTAAGTCTGGCCTTGGAAAGACACAACACAGACTTCTCTTTAAGGTTGCAAGAGTATTTAAAAAGCAGCAAAATGAATATGAAACATTTTTGTTTCTTTTGGAAGACTGAGAATTGCAGACATCATAGGCAAACTCGACGTACTGTGAGGATAAAACCTAGAGTTTTGGATTTAAAACCAGAAGCACTCAAAGTGCTTTTTTCTAGGCACCATGATTGACTCTGTTAAGAAAAAAATATGCAAACAGTATGTGCTACATAAGCACAATATTTGGTTTATTCCTGTTGATATTAATTGCAGTACAGTAAATGGCATTTGGGCCTGTTATACTACAAGACACCTTCTGTTTGTAGATTTAATACAGTGACATTGTCAAGCTCTTATTTTTGTTATTTAGCAAATGGGTGAGCAATAGTTACCTAGAGAGTTATTTAATAATAAAGATTGTGGAGGACATAGAATTGAGTAAGAAATCTCTTGGCTTGGAGCTCAGTGCAAGTCTTAACCTTGGGTGCAAGTTAAGGGATGAGAAAGAGGCATTTTCATCCAGAATCAATTATCGCAAATGCTCCCACAGTCAGGGCCAAAATCACATTACTCGCAATAAATTAACAATAGTTGGCAATTCTTTTTAAGTGCCTATAGTTTCAGATTTAGAAAAAAAGAAGAGTTAAAGTTCAATACCTTGAAGGAATATTCCTTCTTACTATGTGCTCTGCTTACTCTCTTTTGGTGAGAGCCTCAATCTCCTGTGTCCATGCTCCATCTCCCATAGCATCTGCCATGCCCATTTTAGTGCCTCTGCACCTTACATGTTTCTCTCCTTCACTCTTCAGCACTCTTGTTTTCCCTTGCCATTTCTCTACATACTATCTTTCCCGTTATCCCTCTTCATACTTAAGTCCGAGATTCAGTAACAGATCTTCACCTTCCTCCTTCTTTAACCTTGAAACAACATATGTTAATATAGACAAGCTAAGAAACTAGCCTCATAACTTTAAAACTATTCCTGTAATTTTTTTTCTCTGATATTATGTGTAACACACGGCATATGAAATTCCAGGGAGACTGGCAGGCACTGGTCAAGATGAGGTGAAGGCAGTGAAACTGGTCTTGGACAGAAGGATAATTTCTGACGTAATTACTCACACTGACTGCAGTTTCATAATACAGAGCTGGCTCCAGAAGCGAATGTCAGAAAAGAAACCCTGTGACTATTTGTAAAAATTGTATATAGCATGAATTTACTTCATATAGACACATAGTTACGTGTATGTTCATGGAAAGTAAACATGAGTTAAGAAGGCTATTGCAGGTTTGCCCGTGTTAATGCTTAAGGAAGAAGAGGTTTAAGCTAATATTAAGGAGGCATACATCTATAGCACACAGATTATTCTCTACAGTTATTGTATGTCAGGAGCCATAGACTGGTAAATGCAGAATTAGTAAATGGAATACATTGATTGCTTTTACATAACATAATATAACTTAAAACAAATGACCAGTGTCCCCATAAATCTTTACTAGTGCTTTTCCACAATGCCAATTAAATAATATAGCAGCACCCTTCACTGCTACGAGCGTGCATTCACGAGCAATGGCTTTGTGATGAAAGAACATCACATTTTAATTCTTCACACAGACACTAATTTTTAGTGGTCTACTTTCTTGTAAGAATGGCACTTTGAGCAAGATAGTAGCAAGACCAAGAATGGAAAGTTTTCTGAAGTTTTTAATCTTGCATACTTGATGACAGGTTCAAAATCCTAGTGTTTTTTTCAAGCCATCCTTTTGTTTCTAGGACACAGCAGCCAATAGAGGGAAATAATGCTATGTGAAATACTTGCCCACTCCTTGTAATAGAACACAATTTGGTTTTTAGGCATAAACTCACCAAAAATATTTCCTAATTGATTCACTAAGACCTTTCAAACCACCAAGAACATTAAGCGAGTTGAAAAAAGTATCTTTGAAGAAACTGCAATGTAAATATTCCACAAGAAGAAAATGAGGCAATGTCCACAAATAAAATGAGATACCAAAAATAATTTGCTTAATTCTAATTAAGACTGTTTCTGTTAGTTCATATACAACTGGGTAGGTAAGGAATGATATTGATGCAGACAGGATTCCTGCTTTCAATAAGAAAGTACTCCTGTAACACCCTGTTTAGCTAAAAATAAAAGAGACCTTCTTTTATTCAGATCTTGTTATTTCTCTATCACAAGTACACTGGAATAAGGAAAGTTGCTTTTACCATAGCACTGAGGCAGAAAGAACGGGAAAATGTAAGGCAAATGTTCTCTGATCTTCATGTACATCAATTACATGCAATAAATTCCCTGCTGTTTGAGCACAGACAGAATCTCAAATGCACATATACTTTGGCTATTAGAAAGTATAAACCAAATAGTGATAAACTGTGACTATTTGTTGTTTAGATTTATTTTCTGAGCAATATAAGCGGGTGAAAAAACCCACCCCAACCTAGTATTGAAGGATGTATCATTTTTAATCTCGGTGCTTTGGCTACTGTCAACATCAGATAGAGTGTCGTATTGCAATAATTCAAAGATCTCTCTATTAGTTTCTCTAAGCCTTTAAAGTAAATGAAGCTGTTACCACAGGAAATGTTAGGCACAGTCTCTAATTCTTCTGAGGTCTGGGACCTAAATTTATTTTAAGGAGAAATTCAAGGTAAACTGTATTTTACTTAAATGCATTAATCTTTTTAACCATTATTGTCTGATAACACTACCCAGGTATTTTTGCTCTTTTCAATGCCTACGATAAAAATTGCCATTGCTCCCTTTTGCAGTTCAGACGTACGAGCAGCAGCTTATTAAGGCTGCGATCTACTACTTAACATTCCCAACTTTGGGAAGTGATATTCTCTAATTGCTCACATCCCACACTTAAATATATGCCGTGCCGTACTCAGAAAGGGTTAACCGTCTGAATCCGCTGGAACAGTGTTTCCTAAAGAACAATAGAAAAATCATTAGTGTGTTAACTGAAACAATACCATACTTTTCTCTCTATTGTTTAACCTTTTGTCCACATTACAAATATCTCAGTGTAGTTCTTATCTTTGACCTTGAGGGACTGTAGCTTTATCAGTGCTTCCTTTTAGATCACAGATGACCTTCAGCTGATATCATTGAGCCCTGACCTGCCTCAGTGATCTGCTCGCACAGAATACATATGCTGAACAGTGCTGGTGTGTGCAGTAGGGGTAAGTGAATTATTTACAAAAATTTGAGTTGACACCTTTTATCAAATGTGGAAAGATGAAGACAAAACAGCTGCTATTGCTGTCGTAAGCAATCTGCTGGTGATTGAATAAAAGTGTCAAGAAAATGGCTGCTTGATGGCCTTTTGTTCTCTCTCATCCAGCTTGATGTTAGTTTGAGCTGTCAGTTAGGAATCACGGCACAGTGATTTATCAATAGGCTGAGTGACCTTCTCGTTCAGCCGTCGCTAGCGTGAGAAGACAGCACCCTCTGCCGAGGCCAGACCCTCTCCAGCGGCACAGACACGGCTCCCACCAGCCAGATACCACTTCCCAGCAGGAGCAGGACTCTCAAATAATATTTGCCTTTTTTTTTTTTTTTTTTTTGCCTTTTTTTTTTTTTTTTTAA
>VXBO01003449.1:106972-127758 GCA_013400135.1 Rhinoptilus africanus
TCTGGAGCGCTTAGTAAGGAATATACAAGAAAAAAAAAAAAAAAAAAAGGGAAAAAACTCCAAGGTACGAACTGCAATAGGGATACACAGGCTTTCTAACAAAAGAGAAAATCTAAGTGAATCAATCACTGGTACTTGATCAAAACAAACTTGCTGTAATTACACAACGGGACGCGAAAACACAGCGGCCGTGAGACAAGGCCAATTTGTGACGCGGGTTTGAAATGTGGCGTTTATCTCGCGCCGGGTAATAATTCCCACATTATTTCCATCTATTCTACAGCTCCCATTTTTACAGCTGTATTCTCTCTCAAATATTCTCACGTACAAAAGTACTGACTCCCACAAAGTCGTACTGCTTCACTGAACTTTTGGGACTAAACAAGCGCTCGGGGTGTTACGCGCAATACACTTGCCCTCTGCGAGAAGCTGCTCCTTATTCCACCTTCCAGCCAGGAGCATCGCTCTCCCCTCCGCACTCACCAACATCCCAGTAGCGGCTGATTCTGGCAGAGATTTTGAACTTTTGGCAGGCCAGGCTATTCTGGCTCGTCCCCCCCATGTCACCTTTCTGTCCCCCCCCACCCCTCCACACAGCTGCCCTGCACCCAGCAAAGCCGAGGGCAGCCTGCAGGCAGCCAGACCCAATCCTTCTTCCCCATCACTTCTGCAGGGCACTCCACCTTCTGCTAACACACCCCAAGATACCTCCAGCCGCAGTATGCTTTACACCTCATTGTTAGCAGTTTTGAAAGGCATTCTCATCCAAAATCGCATCCTGGACCAATTCTCTCTCCTCCAGCTTCTTTTCACAGGTTTCTGTTAAATTTACATTTTACTCAGTCTGTCTTTCCTCTCTAATAGTCTTCTTTTCCCACAGTTTGTGGAACCAATATTCCCGTACTGTGTAAGACAGTACAAGTCCCTTCTGTTTCTGGAGAAGAGATCTTTACTGCAATTATCGGCTGGAACAGTAATTGTTGATACTTTTGAACTTTTTTTTCTTTACTAAGGCTAAAGTAATGAGTGATTTTTCTTTTCCTGAGGACTCCTCTTTTCACACGCCCACGCACGCACCAACACCCAAATTCCCTTTGTTTTTTCCTAGTAGTGGAGAGAAAAAGGAACCGGTGACTCAGAAGGGCTACTATTATTTCCTCTGTAAGCACAGAGTTTAAAAGTAATTCTGTGAAAGAAGTTTTCCTTTAAAACTGCTGTGATAAAACAGTGATTAAAAATCCCAGCAGCTGCCACTGCTGAGAAACAACTGTTTAATTTTTCTCTTTTTTGTTAATTTTGCACAGCAGGGCCCTTTTTTGTGTATTTATTTCATCGTTTCCTTTTAGGACCCACAAGTTAAACCTGTTCATAGTCAAGGAGCCTGGTTCAGCACTTAGCTGAAGTTTAGTGAAGTTTTGGGAGTTTTGTTCACGTTCATCCAGGCTAGATCCTGTGATTAGATCCACACAGCAAGAGATTTTCACTGGCACAGAGATCCAGATTCCAGGACCAGCTCCAAAGAAAAGCCATTTGCACAAGGTGAAAGATCCTCTTGGTGTCAACGCAGGTGAGCAGCAGGTTGATGAGATCCAGATCAAAGGCTGTCGCTGGAAATTCATGTAATATTCCAAGCTGATGGGGTACTAGATTGGCAGAAGACAGATTGAAAGAAGTATTTTCCTTACAAAAGCACATGAATTCCTAGGTCTCTGTCCTAGGCAGGTGTAGGCAGTGGCTGAATAAGCGGTTCACATTTATGTAATATCATTAATCCTTTTCTCAAAAAATAAACCTTTTTCCCCCCCATTTATTTTTCATAGCAGTTTCCTCCATTTTCCCTGCCTTGGTTTCACAGGCATGATTTTCCTGTACGTTTCTATCCAGTCAGAGCCAATGCTCTGATACAGCACAGTTATGCCGGCGCTAATCTGACCGAAGTGAAATCAGAATAACAGCCAACATTTTCTAGGGAGACAAAGCATCTTGGCTGAAGCAATTTTTGTGCTCACAACATGGCTACCAGCTCAGCGCCGAGAAACACCTTGGTGGCTGGGATGAAGGTTACCGAATTGCAAGTTGTGCGGAGGTCTTAAAAGCAAAGTTCTTTAGATCATGAGAGTCTGTAATAGGACATAAATGGACATTTCATCTATAAAATGCCTGCTCATACACCGTCCTCACACCACAGCTAATGCATCAAAACCTGAAATGGGTTGTGTGTGACAATTTATTCCCCTGGTTACAGAAAATAATGTCTTGTATTATCAGTAGATTTTCTACAGTACTTACACATTCTACTAAGATATCTCGCAAACTTGTACTGTGGTTTATATTATTTCAATAAAAACTGTCATAATATTTTGTATTTTCTTGTGTTTAAATGGTCATTCATTTAATTTCCTTGTTGTTTAGTTTCTCACTTTATTTCTCTCAAACGTAAAAAAACTACAATAGCTGGGGGGAAAAAAAAGTGTGCTGAATGCTTTAGTTGCAAAGATCCGCAAATGTATGGAGGGCACATATCTTTGGGATCATTTTCGTAGGGCTAGTGTTCATATTTTTAAACAAAGATATCGATCATTTGCATAAAACATACTTAACATCTTTCATTGAAGGACATGAAATAATTTTAAAGGTATGGATTATGAGCAAAACTTCCTAAGGAGATGAAGACTTTTTAGGTGTCATGGTGGCACTATCTGTTAAGAAGACTACCCAGAACTTCTCCATTCAAGACACTGTTTTGCTTGTAAGAACAAAATTAATATTTTAGGGTGAAATGTTTTGTGAGTAGCACTTGCTTCTGGCCCTCACTGTGCTTTATCGCTCTCCTTTCAATTTCCATTTTCAACATGCAGAAGCACAACTCCATGGGGCTGTGAGGAACCTCATTGTCTTTGGCATGAGATGCATGTTCTTAAAGAACATCAGAAATCCATGCCTGCACCAGACAGCAGGACTGTGTGGGGCTTGGATGGCACCAGCACCATTCTCTTTGTCTGTCTCAGCCTGGGGAAGTTGTTTAGGTCTGTAGGACACACCCTGTAGGGACATGGCATGGCAATTTTGCAATGGAGGGGTGGGAGGACTGTTTCCAGCCCAATCCCAGACATTTCTGGGGACATTTACAGAGGCTGGGGCATTTAATTAGAATTAAACTCCAGTTTACTGTTGGAGCAGGGATTTTCACTCCCCATAAGCCTGCCTCAAATTTGAGTAAATTACAAATATCTGAAACTATGCTAAAAATGCTTACAAGAGAGTACAATTGGATAAGAAGCTAGAAGGTGGGAAAATGGGATTCACTCAGCTTGTTGAAAATCTTGAGTGGAAGACACCATGGTTTGGTGAGAAAATGGGGAGCTGGATGTGGAATAGGTATTAAAATTATGTAGAAAAGTGCAGCTTGGAGGAAGAGGGAAACGTGAGTCTAGACTAGGGGTGAAGACATGCAGACTGTGCCCAGAAGGACCTTCCTCCCAGAGAGTGGAAGGTAACCCAATGCTCCTGAGGTCTACTGAGAACCAATATCTATGAAAGCTACCACACTGCCCCCACAGGATATCTGCATCTTTATTGGTATGCCCCACATAACTCTGGATGTATTCAGCGGAGAGGATGAACCTGCTGAGCTAACAAGACAAACACCGTAATCTAGTATTCCTACCCATTAACTCAAGTGGCTAATGTTTTTGTGATTGATGTCCACCATCCAGAAAGCACTAGAGATGGCTGCTCAGAAGACATAAAATGACATTTCCGGGTGGAATTTTTTTCAAGTTGATTGTCTTAGAAATAAATGAAAACATGGTGAAAGAACTTTACAAAAGTCATTCACTCAAAGACTGTGAAAAGTCAAAACTAGGGTTACCTCCGAGAACTCTCATCTTCCCCTGTGCTTGTATTTTAAGAAGTCTTTAAATTGGCATCCTCACATTCTATTTTTTTCCCTTGCTTCATTCAATTCATGTTAAGGCTTATGCCTCAGTTAAAAAACAGATACTCAATATTGGTGTGTTCTCACTGTTCAGTATATGGCCCAAGGTCTTACTGCATACCATTCAAATCCTGCTCTGAATACAGAATTATTAATTTCCCCAAGGGCTTCTTTGTAAAACTTTCCTAAATATTTCCTAGACAGTAGTGAATTCACTTTCATAACACCTCTGGGAGATGAGTGTTCTTATTCCCATTTTACAGTTGGGAATAATGGCACAAAGAATGTGGAGCCCAAAGTATTCACTAGTTTGGGATGTTCAGTTTAAGCACAACAGGACCAAGTATTTATGAGCATGTAGCATTCTACAATAAAATTACAATTTACTTCAATTTCTGTTGTGAGTGCTTATTGCTTCTGTAAATCAGACTCCAGACACCCATAACACAAGAAACACACAATTATTGACCACCTGTTCAGTGACTTGCCAAGCATCCCACAGGAATTCCCTGACAGATGCACAGATAGAGTAAAATTCCCTGTGGTTGCATTCAGCTCCCTTAACCATGACACCTTCTTTTCTTTTTTTGCAGTCTCTTATCTTGGCCACTATGCATGGGATTATTTCGTCAAACTTGAGCCACCTAGAAGTTAGCCCAGAGCTGGTCATCATGCCTCTCTGTTGACAACAGGGAGACTGGCTGAATTACTAAACCTCTGTGAGGATAAATGGGATGGGAGACTAGGTGCCTGTCTTTTCCCACCGAGTACAGAGAGATCCCAGACTAGTTTAAAAGAAACACCCAGCATTTAGAAGGCTAATTTACGGTAAAATAAACCCTTCCCAGTATAACTTTCTTTTCTGTAAGGAAGTAATTAGAAAGCAGCATCCTTCACAAAAATCTGATAAACATCCAGGTTCGCTCTCTTACCTAAATACAGCAAGAGTTACATATGTAGAGCATATAAATAAAAATAGTCTCATAATGCCTTTGTCCAGACGGGACCATAATCCCAGCCTTATATTAGTCCATATGGCTTCTGAAAGTAGTTTAGTCACATTCTTTCAACATTGGTTTTGCAAGTAAAACCCTGTTTAACTCAGGCAGAGCATGTCCTTGTCTCAGCCGTCCTTGTCATCTCTTATGCACATTACTGCCTGTATTGTCACATTTTGTGATAACAATAAAGGAAGCCACGTTATGTACCGTAACAGACGGTGGAATTTTCAATCCGCAGAGAATCAGTTCAAACTCAAAGCCCAGGCCGAACTCTTTGCTAAAGGCTGTATGATCAGTAACCCTTAGATAAGACAGTCCACAACATGGGCAGACCACGGAGCTTGAATCCAGATTTGGGGGGGGGAGGTCCTAGTAAATCAGTTCTATCATAAGTGCCTACTTTCTCTGTCTAACTAATGGAGAGAAGTAGATGGTGTAGGTGGTTTTAAAGAGCTCCAGAAAGCAACTCTGCTTACCTAAATCGAGGCATCTGGATCTTATTCCACACCTGGAGTCTGACCCTTAGAATAACACAAAGCAAAGTGCTTGACCCAGCCTTCTACAAGAGAAAATCATGTTGAGCATATAATATAGACACAACACAAGCCTGTCAATAAATTCTGGTGCTTTGGAAAAGGCTGTCTCAAGATGCCACAAATGCCAACAAAGTCACAAAAATCAGCAGAGAAGCCAGCACAGCCTTGAGAAGAGATTACACCTGAATGTTTGGAACGAAAGAGCTATCCAATTTCACACAAAAGTATATGTGTACTGCTTATTTGTCATTGCCACTCCTCTACATGGATTTTGCGGCTTGGACAATTTACAGTTGCTGTATCAAGTGTCTTAACCAACTCCATATGTTGCCTTTGTACTTTTACAGGTATAAAGTGATAGGGTGCTCTCCGACAGCAAGATCTTCGAGCACTGGCACAGATGTAGCGTAAAAGCAAGCTCAGTTATGCTGGTCTGAACACCCGGTGCACCTCCAGGTATCCGCAACTGACTGCACAACAACCAGGTGCGCGGTACCGGCAGCTACACTCCTGAGGTGGATGAGTTAAAGAAAGTGGTAGACTGCAGCTGCTGCTACCTCCTGTGGCAAAGAACGCGTGTTCATACCACCGAAAATCAGAATAACAGAGCAGAGCACAAAAGGCAGGAGAGCTGGTGGCATAGTGTTCAGAATGGGTTCCAGCCGAGTACGTGCAAACACCACGCGCGGAAACACTCATCAGTTTCTCACAGGTGAAATCCCCCAGGCTGACTCTTCATATATCAGATCAGCGGAAATCTTCATCATACGCGGGAACAGAGACAGGTAGGTCTTGTCAGGATTTACAAAAGACACTGGAATACAGCTCATATCCAATACAGCGTTGCCTCTGTGTGCTCCATTTATTTTTCCTAAGACTTTGTACAAAGAGGTGCACGGCTGCCTTTTGTGGGTTAAAAAAGTTAATCTATTCCAACCTACAATATTTTTTATTTCACATTCTCTTCAATCTCTGTCTTCAAGGTGCAGGGATAGTTGTCTGCCTTAAATCTCATGTACGTATGCATCATGACTTCTTCATAAAAGGACTGCAGAATGCTGAATAATATGTAAATTTTATGTTGTAATGAATTGGGTCCTAAGATCTTTAAAGGTCAGGCACCTGATATAATACATCATGTTCTTTAATATCAACTACAAAATAACCGTAATAAATTTTGCCACCACCCTATCCTCACACGCTGTTACCCACAAAGAAGCACCAAAGGAAATGTGTCATTTGTCAAAACATGTAGGAAAACTGACGTGTGTACAAGTAATTTTGAAAGTAGCGCTAAGGTTAGGCATAGTTATACAAGTTACAAGGTTGACGTTTGAGGGAAGTTAACACACTGCCAACAAGCTTGTTACTTAAATTCTCTAGAAGATTCATAAAGCCACAAGGCTATTTCTTTTAAAGTCAACTCACATCTGGTGAAATGTCTGTGAATTAAAACTAGCTAGCAGAAGCTAGACACATGGCAAATTGAAATTATTGCTATTGATGTGGAGTAAACAAAACAAGAAGCTGTAACTAGCAAAACAGTTCATTTAGGCACAAATTCAGTAAAGCCCAAAAGTTAAACGTGTTTAAATACCTCACTGAACAGGAAAGTCACAGACATATGTTTCAATTTAGGCACACGCTTAAATGTTTAATATAAGAGGTATTGAGCAGTTAGGTTCAATAGGTATTTCCTAAGCAGAAATAACTCCTGGCAATATTAATGCAAACAGGAGGAGAGGTGGACAAAAATGTGGAAATATACACCAGAATTCACATGCTGTTATGACTGGACCCAAGAATCCTTTGGCACGCTGCAGCCTCAAAAAGGATAGGACAAGCACAAAAAAGTACGTAGCTCCCTGGCAAAGTTTGACAAAGATAATGTGTGAGCTAATTTACTACTTCGCAGTCTGCACAGGTAGACAGCAAAGCCAAGGACAAGCAGTACATGCACTCACTGCTTTCTTCTCTCGACCAATTTGTGCCTACCATTCCTGTCTTCAAAATGTGAAGGCAGCGAGCCAGTTACAAGCTATGTGAGAGGCAAAATCAACAAACTGTACTCTATAGAAATAATAAAAAACAGGAAGAGTCCCTGTCCTTCTCAAAGCTGGCAAAAGGAAGCTCAGGAATGGGGCAGATCATGTCAGCACAAGAAAAGATGTGTCCAACCATAGGTGACACCACTGGTAAGGTTTTAACGCTTACAATCATAGAATCATAGAATTTTCAAGCCTGGAAGGGACTTTCAAGATCACCTAGTTCCAACCACCCCTGCCATAGGCAGGAACACCTCCAGTGAGATCAGGTTGCTCAGAGCCCCATCCAGCTTGGCCTTGAACACCTCCAGGGATGGGGCTTCCACCACCTCTCTGAGCAACCTGTTCCAGTGTCTCACCACCCTCATGGTGAACTTCTTAACGTCCATTCTGAAACGACCCATCTCTAGTTTTAATCCATCCCCCCTAGTCCTGCCGTTACCCGACATCCAAAAAAGTCCCTCACCAGCTTTCTTGTAGGCCCCCTTAAGACACTGGTAGGGCACAATAAGGTCTTCTCAGAGCCTTATTTACTCCAGACTGAACAAGCCCAACTCTCTCAGTCTGTCTTCGTAGGAGAGGTGCTCCAGCCCTCTCATCATCCTCGTGGCCCTTCTCTGGACACGTTCCAGCACATCCATATCTTTCTTGTAGTAGGAGCTCCAGAACTGGACGCAGTACTCCAGCTGAGGTCTCACGAGAGTGGAGCAGAGGAGGAGAATCACCTCCCTCGATGTGCTGGCTATACTTCTCTTGATGCAGCCCAGGATACGATTGGCTTTCTGGGCTGCAAGTGCACACTGACAGCTCATGTTGAGCCTCTCGGCCACCAGCACCCCCAAGTCCTTTTCTTCAGGGCTGTTCTCAAGCCAGTCACTGCCCAGCCTCTATCCGTGCTTGGGATTGCCCCGACCCAGATGGAGGACCTTGCACTTGGTCTTGTTGAACTTCATGAGGGTGGCATGGGCCCACCTCTCCAGCCTGTCAAGGTCCCTCTGGATAGCTTAACTAAAGGGAACTTCTTATTAAGTCAATAAATGGTTTGCTGTTGCACTATGATCGCCATCACGCAATACTAACAGTATGGCACCTGTTCCTGGTGTTCTGGTATGCTCCTCCTTGTATGGCTGATCTTCCTCTCACTGATGCAGGGTAAGATTGAGTAGGATTTTGCTTCACATTCACTCACTTAAATTTAGCCACATCCAATGTAGGTATCTACTTGAGAGCTGAGTGTCCAAGTTCCAATTATAGTCAACAAAATGATACATGGCCCAATTCAATTGCATATGTGGCAGTTTCGGGTGTCAACTGAGTCACTCTGGAGCATCCCAGCAAACCTCACGCTACTACTTCAGAAGGTGTCACCTGAAATGGAGCTGGGCATGTATGCATGGGGCAGAATGGGGCAACTGACTATACTGTGATCTTAAACACTTGGTTCACATACGGATGTCTGCAATGTAGGCATATACATTTAGGCAACAGAGTCTCAAGGTAGGTCCCACACTTCCTGTTTCTTTGGTAAGACCTAGTTAGCCAAGACCAAACTGTTCTTCACTCTAAATGATAGCTTCCAAACAGACTGTCACCTGTTGAGAATATCCATAACTCCACACCTCAGGCAGGAAAGGTGAATGAACAGCCTCATTTTCAGCCTTAATGAATGACTGTTTCCTCATTAACCACAACGAAGCCCTGATGACTATCTCTTGAACGGCTAAAGCTAGGAGGAATGAATGTGATGCTTAATTTTTTGCACTTCTGTGTTGTCACTCATAATATATTGTTACAGTTTATATTACTGGTCTGGTTCTATGGAATTATAGTCATGATCAATGGCAGGAAAATAGTTCCAGAAGAGAGAACCCCTCTGAACAGAAAGCGTAGAAGAGAGGTTTCCTTTGGCCCTCTTGCAGCAAGAACAGAGAAGCTTGAACAGAAACAGCTTGTGAAACAGGGAAAATCAATGAGATTTCACCGTCTTTATATTGGGCAGACTATACTTACCTACCTTGCAAAAGTCTTTGGAAAATTACTGTTTAAGTCTGCGCAGCACTTTACAGGGGATGAAATGTGCAAATTGTTATTTTTATACATATTTCCTATGACACCTTCTTCCTTTGATACCAGCATAAAACCATCATGTATTAAAGAAAGAAGAGATTCCCCATTAGTTTAAAACAGATGTATAATACAGGGTTAGCACCCGAAGAATATAATTTTAATTTTGCCATTTCATAAAGAAGCTTTAATTCATAAATGTTAATGACACTGGGGAGTAACAGTCTTTTCCCTGGAGAAAGATTAGACCTTATTTCATGTTGCATATCCTTGGACACAGCTTCCACCTGGTTTTTATTATCATGTATATTTGATGATTTTTTTAGGGTTGATTCCATTCCACTTATGGAAAACATTTCCATGTACATGAAAATTCATGATTTTAATATATGTGACATAAACATAATATTTTTAACCACTAACATTTCTGTTATTTTAAGTCATTGCAGTTCACTGTCAAGGAGTGTGTGTATACAATGTATTTTTTTACTCACTAGCATTGTTTACCACAATGTGTGATGCACAATCTTCTAAAACAGTTTCCAACATTTTAAATTAATTCTAATATAGGTTTATCAGTTCCTTGTTATGGTGCAGAACTTATATTAAATTCCGTGATCCATAAAACCTTTTTTTGAATGACACATAGTTTAGTTTTTCATTTAGAGGCTATAAAAGTGTTCACAAAAGTTATGTTGGAAAAAAAATGATTGAAAGTGCTAAAACACTGTACAGAATATAAAATCCTTTCATAGACTTTTTATGACACATGAAACATGAGTCTTAAAGGTTTAATGTTACTGACTTTTATACAAGGCTTTTTAATTCTTGATTCCAGTTATGGTTCTGCAAATGAACTGTGACATTAAAAAGAATCAGGCTGGAACTGCCTTAGCTCTCTCTCTAGATGAGTTTCTCCTGGCCATGAAGGGTTCACATAATCTGCCCCACCCTGCCCACGTCTGGTGAGCACGAACTTGCTTTGGCAGCAGCCAAGTGTAAATCCTGCACTGCATTAAATCTGCCTAACGCATCGCATCCGACTCAAATTCGTCATTAAGGTTAGGTGGGCTTATAAATTATTAAGAAGGGTGAAGTGTTACTTAATTTCCCTTTCTCTTAATATTTAATAGTGTGCTACAACAATTGGGCACGTGATTTAATTGACTGAATACAGAACCAGTGCTGATACATACTCAGAATAAAGAGAAAGGAAACCAGTTATTCCATTATTTACATAGAGGTGAAGAACCTCATGCTATTGGGACCAGTAGAGGAACAGGTGCTTACGCTTTATAACAGCTAAAGGAAGCCAAATATTCACACATGGACCACTCTCCCAGCTCAGTAGATTTTCTGGACTCTCCAAAGGAGTAGTGTCGCGCATTTTCTGGGCCCTTCTGTGGGTGGATCTGTCGCTAGGTGACAATTGTACATGATATTCTCCCAAGCAAATGCAGATATGACCAAGTTGGAGGGTGTTCCCCAACACACCAAGTGACCTGTGGTACAGATACCACAACAGGGGCTACTAATGGGGGAAGAAGCTGCAGTCTTAACCTCCTTGAATCCATTTCTGCACAGGTGCTCTGGATAATCACATTTTGCCTGAAGAGCAGTTCAGCTCCATTGGTTCAAGAACTTAGGAAGGCATGAGACTGACTGAACCTAGGTTTTGTTTGACCTGGACATTTGCAGCTGCCTGTTTCAACAGCTGTATCCAAGCAAGTTGTCCATACAATTAACAGAAAGAAAAAGAGGATGACTAATCCCATCCTGAAATAAGTCTTTTCCACCATTAGAAATGCCCATTTCTCTTCACCGAGTACAAAGACAGCTAGGACAACTAGGTCAGGTGGAGATGTATGTATTGGTGTGTATATATAGATAGATGGATAGATAGATAGAGATAGAGGTAGAGATAGAGATAGAGATAGAGATAAAGGAGATCTTGCCCTTTAAGTCACTTGAACCCAATAGGAGCCAGTTGAAAGATGGGCTGTGCTCATGCAAGAGCTGTGTCTTGCAATTATTCTCCTCCTGCTATCAGCAGTCAAGAGAAACACCCATGATTGCATCCATAAAAGTAAATAACACAGGATAGGACCGATTATTTAGCCCTGTAGGCATGAGCCATGCTGCTGTTTGCATCTATACAAGTGAAATCCCTTTTCCTCTCAACAAAATAGCCCTGGCTCTGCTTCTTACTGAGAACAGCCCTCGGTTTATGCAGTACTGTGCCCAGCTATCATCTGCAAGAGCTAGTTAGTACGGTTCCTTGTTCACACAAGTGGACAAGATGGGTCATTATAGACTATGCTTAAGCCCCAAACCCGTTTGTTACTTGTGTGGATACAGTCAAAGTTTGCAGGTGAAGAGAGATAAGAATATTCTAGTTTCTAACTTCAGTAATGTTTATTTCATTCTCAATACAATTGCACGCAACACAGAAGATGGATTAAGATTGAATTTTTAAGGACAGGGACACCTTTTCACTGGTGCACTTCATTAGATAATGCTACATACCTGGAAAACAGGCCATCATTAAATTGTTATGATTTCTCTTACTGCAATACCTAGAAATTCCATTCATGGTCCAGGTCCCTATAGGCTGTGTACTAGGCTATTTACAAAAAAGAATTAAAAAGGGAGTCGTCGATTCAGATAAAGCACTGTTACACAACACCTCTTATAAAATCACATTCAGAATCATGTTGCTTGGTTTCTAAGACTTAAAAAACACATAAATAATACCAAAACACATTTTTCATTTTTTTCATAAGTTTTTCAGAGAAGTCAACCTCAACTGCTATTACTTGGTAGGAAACCTGGATTAAAATATAGGTACTTCTGACATTTTAACCTAATACTGCAGCCACGACTCTGTATTGCCTTTCCTACATTTTACAAACCTAGACAAAAAGCAGGAGTAGGAAAATGTCACAAATACTTCACTGAAGTGTTTCTTTTTTTGTCTAAGATGTCTTTTGGTGTGTGCACCTATTTCTGCTACCCATGATTGTGCAGCAAAATCTCTTTCAATGTCTTCTGCAAAAATCAACTAGCAAACAGACTTTTACAATAACATTGTTGGTTTCTATGAAAAATATGAAATATATATATATATTGCTAACTGTCTCACAACAGAACAAAATGTATACACATCCAATTGCAGAAATTACCAACATCCTGCTGCTCTTTCGCCATGTAGTGTGCTAGTTGATAGAATTGTAATATTAACAGTAGCTGGCACTATTGGCTGGGACTCAGTACCAACTCACTTTGGGGCATGATGGAATCAAAATATCCTTTGTACAGTCTTATGTCTGCTTTATACCTCACTGCAAAATTATTACAGCTGTAGCTATGCACACTTAACTGATTTCAGTGTATGCTATATTTTAAGTTAGTGGAAGGGAATCTCACTATTCTCTACAGGGTTCAAAAACCTCAAAAAAGGTTTCCCAGCTTTCTTTTTTTTTTTAATCCAATTACCAAGTGGCAAAACCACATTTACAGCAAAAGTTAATAGTGCATGATTGTGAAACAGCAATCTAGTTCATGAGCACTGTGTCCAGCAAACGCTATGGGCAATGTGATTCAGCTGCTGATGAAGAAAAATCCACTGCTGTTAACACAGTACATTGATCTATTCCAAACTAATTTCATAATTCCAAGGACCGCATTGGTTGCTCTCGAAGATTTGGCAAGCTCATTAAGGGCGGACAGAAACAGTTTGTACACTGTATATCAACATTAGCAACTAAACTTTATTTTCATTTTACTTTTTAAGGTTTTTAATTTAGCTTTTGTCTGGAGAACATGCTTGAGTTGTGTATGTAGGAACAAATATTATTTTTACAGTGCAGAGCAGAAGAAAAGAAAAATAAAGCTGTAAAATGTTGTGAAAAGCTGCCTGCTACAGGGGCGATATTTCTCTCCTGACAGAAAAGCTCCGTGTTGTTTTTCCAAAAGCCCTCACTAAACTCAGAAACATTGATCCAGACATTTCTATTGCTTCCTTGCTCCACAGGTTGATTACATACTTCATGAAAACTCAGAGCTGTTGTAAATTTTCAAACAAGAGAAAGCATAACCCTTAACCCACACCGCATCAGAACGGCATTTCTACGCGTCTCACAGCCTTCCCACCCGCCATTTCCATGCACAGCCTCAGGAAAGATCAAAATATTAAGTAGCGTCAAGCTGTAATGTAATATAAACACAAAGTAAAAGTAATGCTTTGCTCTCAAATGTCTGGAAAAGCAACCAGTTATTTTAGTCATTAAAAGAGTCCTTTTTCAAAAAGTGCTAGAAGAACCCAGGTCAAAATCTGGATTTTTGTTGTTGTCGCTTGAATATTAGTTCCCTTTAAAAAGCACCTGACTGGGCTTAGTCCCTGGTGTAACTCTTGCACCTCATCACTTTCAGCCACTCAGCCTGTGCCCAGTTTCAAGCGCAGCTATACTGGGAAGGGGGGTACTTTCTTACAGTGGGCTGTCTCACCTTTCTCCTTGCTCGTTCTCCAGGACTTCCCCCCTTCAACACAGCCTTTTGGAGCTTCTTTCCATAAACCATTCATTTAGCCAGAAAAAAATCCTACTGAAAGCTGCCTTTTTATTTTTCTTTCTCTTTAAAAAAAAATAAATAAATAGAAAAGGGAAAGAGGCAAGGGATTTTTTTTATCCTAAAACCAAAAATACCAGAATCAAAATAGCTGTTGACATTTTCTTAACCTATTGAATTACGATAGTGATAAAGGATAGGAGGAAAAATTAAAAGACACAGAACTACAAGATAGCAAAGGAATTATTTTGGATTGAAAGAAGAAAGTAAACACCTTGCCAAAATTCAGTAAAGGTGCCTAAGCTGGATAAGCATTGAAAATAAATACCACAGAACGAGTGCCACAGAGATGTAAAGCAGGACAGGAGAGAAGCAGCATTAGAGAAAAATAGGAATGACAGCACTAGTAAGGAAAACAAAACTAGAAGGAGTGACAGGGGTTGTTAAATCCAGCTTTCTGCTATCCCACGTGTAGTGACTTGCTACTGGGAAGATGACTCCCACGCTTTCCAAATTCACTTTCATTCCATGCTTCTTTCTTTGAAAATTTCTTTTACCTATCACTTGTAGTTTCTGCTTGTCCCTAATATTCTTTCCAAGATATTTAACCTGGTCAGATTGGGATATTTTCCTACTTGTCTCACCATGTTCTTTGTGTACAAACTGATGTCAATTTCTGTATTTTTAACCAAAGGAAATTCCAAGTTTCCTTTAGGTTTGACTGCCTGAATCCATGCGTAGCTGACTTCATTATCTCACTTGAGATTATTCAAGACTGCTTCTTTGGGGTTTTTTTAAATTAAGATGCCTGGCTACAGATATACTTCAGCTTTTCCTTCCATTGAATTAAATTTGAATAAAATTTTGATTGCTTGATTCAAGACCAGCTCTTCTATGATGTTTTAACTTTTTATTGAAACAAAGCTTGAACTAGCATTATCTCTTAGTTCAGGAATAGTTGGTGAAAAAAAAAAGTCTGTTAGTATATCAGTAAGTGTCTAAATCCAATATTACAGATATGAAAGTGTGATCTCATGCTTAGATAAATACATGTTAGACAATACTAACAGCACTGTTACGGTCCTGCTCTGGTTTTGCAATAGTCTAACTAGTACAGCTGGAAAAGGATGGACGGGATGGATAAAGAAATGGAAAAGCTTCTGGACCCATGAGCTGTAGCATGGAAAGAACAAAACTGAAACACTGCTAAAACACTGATAGATGCATATCCCCAATAGTACGTGCAGTTCTGGACCCCAGTGTCAAAAAGGACATAGTAGCACTAAAGAAAGAGAAGAATAACAAAGATAAGAAGCTCTAGAACAGTTCCCAGGCAAAAAACCCCAGCTAAATAAACTAGGATCCTTCAGCAATGAAAAGATATGCACCAGGGTCTATAAATCCTGAGTAGCATGGAGAAATAAAGCATCCCACTTTGTTCTTCTTCATAAAAGACAGGGAGAGTCTTACATTAAATTAGCAGATCACGCTGTCAAACAAAGGACAATTTTTTTCTCATAATTTGTAGTTAAACTGCAGAACACTTAACCACAAGAAGTTTGTGGATGCTTAATGGTTACATGGGTTTGAAAAGCAAATGGACAAACTAACGAAGAAAAAAATCAAAGTCTCACAAGTATAGAAACATGATCGTTATGTCCAAAAGTCCCTGAGCTGTAAATCACTCAAAGGTGCGCTGGGCATGTATCACCGCGTGTACTTCTCTAGGCACTTGCTGTTGGCTGTGTTGGAACTGGGCTAATGGGAATTTCTGCTTCAGAGCAATACAGTCATTCTTATATTGCTATTAGCACCACTCAATTTTACTACAACTTGGCTTCAGTGTATATTGGGAAATAAAAGTAAGCCATAATGACTGAACTAATAGTTTCCTTCTCTCCTACTGCAATAGAGGATTGCACACAATTCAAACTGGAGGAAATTCCTAGCCCTACATCAGAACTTCCCTTATGTTTCTTTTTTCTATGATTCTGGATCAGATTCTCTCTTTTCCCTGGAAGCCCTCTCTCCAGGGATCTGTGAAGACAGACCCTTCATGTGGGAGGCTGAACCACAAGGGTCACAGCTATAGGAGCCAGATAACGGAGGCAAAGAATTTCCTTGCCTTGACACTACACCATTTACTCTGCTTCCTCAATATTTATCTTTTTCTAGATGGTATTTTAACCTACATGTGTCGCTTTAAATGCTGAAAAAAACCCCTATAAAAATCTTATTAAATATGGGGCCCGTGAAAAGCTTCTATTGACTAGCAGGATTTGAATCGTGTCCATGGTGTTGATATATTCTGCCTGCAAAGGGAATTAAACTAATGTCCAAGTGTCCTGGCCAATACATATCTACATCCAGAAAATGGAAAGCATCTTGATTCTTGCAATAGTGGCACTGAGCTGACTAAAATAATATCCTTTTCGCTGCCATTATACTAACACAATATAATTGGGGAATTGCTAGAGTCCCTATATTTAATTTTAGTGCCTCGGCAAATGATCCTAATAGCCTAATGGCTAGATGCTGCTGCTGCTAATGCTGTTCAATTGACTAGGTTTCAAAGCGTATCAATGAGTCTTTTAAGTATCCACTAGAGCTGTAAGGTTTCAGATTACAGCTCTTAAACTATATGTGATCTCTAATGAAAAAAGGAGGAAAAAAAGGAATTGATAAAGCAAGCTAAGGCAGCAAAGTCAGCAAAAATTGAACAGGCGATCCAACTTCACTCTATAACCAGGTGAGCACATAAATTACATTTGGTCAGTAAATAATACACCTGGGAAAGTAAGCAACAATGCAAACAATAATCCATTTTTTAATAATTAAATCTTAGCTAGGTCCTTATTTGGTCACAATGGTATTTTTTTAATAGAACTGTAAGTATAATCATGGGATTTGCAAAAAAAAAATTGCCTTGTAGCTTTTTATGAATATTAACGCATATCCAGTATTGATCCTGATTTGTGCATGTTAAAACAAGTCTCCTTGGGTAAAATATTCTTGAAGTCGATAATATACTGTAATCTCATGTGACACTAATAAAATAACACAAATGACAATTCATTTTTTGTTTACTTGTCTCCTCTTTAATGGATTGATAAATTTTGTTAAAAAAAAAGAAAACCAGATCTTGGTGCATAGTAGGCATATTTCTAAAACAGTTCTGATTGATTTTTGGAGTCATTTTTGAAGAAAAAAATCAATCTCTAGAATTCTTTCCTGAAACATATTTTAGGCGCTCTTGATGTATGTTGTGTGTATCCCAAATACCCAAAACGCAGCGTCTTAATCCAGCAAACACTTTACACTTGCTTCCCCCAAGCATTCGCTTCCCCCAAACGTACAAGTAGCTCCACTGAACCCAGCGAGGCGCAGCCGATTTCACAGATTTTAAGTTAAGCATAAGTGTTTGCAGATTCTGGCCTACAGGAAGCTGAGATATTACAGAAAACAGTTCTGTCATAATCAGAGTTTATCTGTGTGCGACGCCAGCTGTATTTATTTCAAATTGTTCCAAATTAAGATCGCAGTTTAATTAATCCCCTTCTTCAAGTAGCTGCGTTTTGCAACCTCTTGGAAAGGGAATAGGAAACGGTGGAGGTGCTGTCATGATAGTGCTAAGAACTACATATATATACTGAGACAAAAAGAACAACCTTGAAACTATTCTTCTGACAAAGTCAATATTGCATCTCCTCAGTTATGGGAGAGGGAAAAATAAGTTAATTTACTCAACCTGTATAAACTGCTAAGAGGAAGGTAGGGTTTCAAGGTGTTGAGCGCTTTGGAATTTTGTTGGTTAGGTCAAGTATTTTCACAAGAGCAAACTCAGTAGTCTCAGTTGCTATTCTGGTGGTCACATAACAGAGCTGAAAGCTCAGTAAATGGTACAAAAAATAAAGTCTGAATGCGGAAGTGATACCAACCTATCTTTTCAGAACAGAGGTGGATTTGGAACAGCATGCATCGCATGCGCGTGAAAGAATAGTTCTGCAAGCAGCAGAACCAAAATTCTGTATTTGGGCTACAAGGTAGAGCTCCCATGGCAACAGTCTCATTTCTAATAGGGAAAAGTCCACGCTGAAATGGAAAAGTTCAGCTTCCTGCAGCGGAAACATACTCTTCCTCATCTGGATTTACATGTTTCTTGGGCAGGGGACAAACAGTCTCCATATGTAACCATGATGGCATAATTCTAATTTTTTTAGAGGAAAAAAGACTAAGAAAAGCATTTACTGGACCTGATTGTAAAGCACCGTGAGTTCAGTAGAAATGTTCACAGACCCAATTTATGGATAAACTTGCTACCTTTTAACTCTGACTACTGTTCAGACACCCAACTTCCTATGTTCTTGGATTTGGGCTGTCCCCAAATGTGACCAAGCAGTACTGAACAGAAAACAGGCAAAACAAAGGAAAGCTATTTCCTCTTCTAAACAGTTTTCTCTTTTTTTTTTTTTCTTTAAATATTTAATTTCTAAGAAAAAATCCTGCCTTCATAGGTTTTCTAAAGCAGGAAGAATATTGTCAATGCCTGGCAATTTTTTAATAAAACATACTAATTGCTACAATAAACAAATCAATAACAAATTCATAACACATTCATACTGCTGCCATTTTTTTAGTTTAGTGCTTCTGCAATAACCCATGGAATTATTTTTACTTAATAAAAGCACAGGGATATATGTTATATGTAAGCCATATCAATGTAACAAATTACACACCCTCAAAATTCCAGTTTAAACCAGCTAAATTCTCTGACTAAACAAGTTTTCGGTGTTGGTCCTCCACTGTGGAAAGATCTGTTCCAGAGACAGATTAACCTACATGCTTTCTGCTATCTGTAGGTTTGCAGATATTGGCTGAAATACCTCTACTGCTTCCTGATTCAATTTAAGGAAAGAGATTACTTGAATTAACATTACCTATTAAGCCCTTTGTTTTGTTTTTGCCTGAAACAGCCCCGCTTCTAGTCTTAAGCTTCTAGAAATTCCATCCGGCCCTCCACCGTTCATTAAAACAAACACTGCCTATTTTATTATTTGCAGTCCTGCCATCTCTCCGCTGAAACAAAAGGGTAGATTGTCTGCTGCAGGAGACACCTGGAAGGTGCACAAAGTACAAAGGCCAGAATTCAAAGGAGTTCCCAGTGTATTCAACAAGCAATTACTTCTGCTTGTGATGGGAGACTGTCAGCTTCAAACATGAGGCATTCTTTGGAAAGATTAGTCCAAATTACATTTTATTACATTGGCCTGCTTGGCCGGCCTAAACTTCATCTCGTTCTTATTCTAATGGAATTCAATCAAGGGTATTAATATATTGTTTATGACATGTTTGGAGTTCTTGTGTTATCAGCATGCATTCATGAGAGGAGCTTCAAACAGTATCAGATAACAGTGAGCTGGATGTTGGATGTTGTACAGCACAGGGGATTTTATCATCTTGTTGAACCAGTGGCAGTGATTAAATTAAACTGTCTGAACAAAGCTTTTGCATGTCAGGCTGTTGAATGGCAAAATGAAAGAGTGACACACTTCAAAGATCAAGGAGAGAGAGAGAGAGAGCTGGAAAACCATACTTACGTAACTTCTTGTTTAATATATTGAATAACTGAACCATTGGCTGCCCGGGCTTTTACTAGCAAATAATCAGAACAAAATATTTGATGTATTCTAGCATTAATTCACTCCATGTGAATGCCAAGGTGCGTACAAAATTCTCATATCATTGTTACTTCTCTCATCTTAGTGAGCACCACACTAAACCTTACTAGTTTTTTTCCTGACATACTTTTGAAAAACTTATCCCAATTTCCCTTACAGCTTAGTTTTCATATTTGCCAGGTCCAAAGGCACAATTCTTACATCTTCTCTAAAATGAGCGATACCAACATTCATAATTTCGTAGACGCCAGTAGGCCTTTGTGTGGGAATAAAAAGTGTTTGTAAAAGTAGGGGCCAAAATATCCAGACCCCAAACTCTTGAAATGCAAGGTGGTTAATAACTTATATTACATTTTAATCCCAAATTAAAACAAAAAAAATGAAAGAAAAGAAAAAAAGTGCTAACATGGAAAGATTGGTTGAAAGAAAAGAAAATAAAAAAGAAATTAATGACCTACATGCTATCCTCCCAGAGTGACTGGTTTCTGAAAGTACCTACTTCAGGCAAATTTCATTTGGATATGTGAGAGCTTTAAATGTGTAGAGCATGATTTACCGTAAGCATACAACTTGCTGATATTTTTGGTATGAACTTAGATATCTTCCTTCTACCAAATTTTATGTAAACAAATACTGCTACCATTTCATCTATTACACTACAATCTCCATAAAAAATTACTTTCTTCTAAAATCCTAAATAAGAGAGTCCTAGATTTAAAATAAATAGGCTGAACCAAAAAGCAATTTCTGTTACAAGGTTTAGCTGAATTTTCTCTGTGGGTGGATTATTGCCTAGGTATTAATTCTTTTTTATTCATAACTAGCCTGAGTCAAATTTTAAGAAACACCAGAATGATTTTCTTTCACTCTATGCAAAACCCAGAATAGGTCTTGACCTCGTTCAGGGTGTTAACATAATGTGAATTATCATTTCTTATCAATAATGTTTTCTTCCTATT
>VXBO01003449.1:127992-152749 GCA_013400135.1 Rhinoptilus africanus
AAAGTGTTTGTAAAAGTAGGGGCCAAAATATCCAGACCCCAAACTCTTGAAATGCAAGGTGGTTAATAACTTATATTACATTTTAATCCCAAATTAAAACAAAAAAAATGAAAGAAAAGAAAAAAAGTGCTAACATGGAAAGATTGGTTGAAAGAAAAGAAAATAAAAAAGAAATTAATGACCTACATGCTATCCTCCCAGAGTGACTGGTTTCTGAAAGTACCTACTTCAGGCAAATTTCATTTGGATATGTGAGAGCTTTAAATGTGTAGAGCATGATTTACCGTAAGCATACAACTTGCTGATATTTTTGGTATGAACTTAGATATCTTCCTTCTACCAAATTTTATGTAAACAAATACTGCTACCATTTCATCTATTACACTACAATCTCCATAAAAAATTACTTTCTTCTAAAATCCTAAATAAGAGAGTCCTAGATTTAAAATAAATAGGCTGAACCAAAAAGCAATTTCTGTTACAAGGTTTAGCTGAATTTTCTCTGTGGGTGGATTATTGCCTAGGTATTAATTCTTTTTTATTCATAACTAGCCTGAGTCAAATTTTAAGAAACACCAGAATGATTTTCTTTAAATCTATGCAAAACCCAGAATAGGTCTTGACCTCATTCAGGGTGTTAACATAATATGAATTATCATTTCTTATCAATAATGTTTTCTTCCTATTGCTTTACTGGGCACATTTAAACAAACTTTAGTACGCTTCCTGCATAAATAAATACATTTCCTTTATTTATACAGCAAGCTTAATTTGTTTTCATGTGCAAAAATGAAAGCATCCTTATTTTTATCAGAGTTATGACTTAAAAACCATCTTCAAAACTTGTAGTGTTTTTATTTGATAGTAATAGTCTTCCTTCTTGTAGAGCCATAGTGCAATGACATCCATTAACATTCAAAACTAGAGAATGCTTTCAAATTCAAATCTACTTGAGATGCTACAGTAGCAGAAATGGAGCCTGAGGGAAAGAATTTTGAGAATAAACAGAGGACCAACCCATCAGAATATTCCACTGTGTATGTCGGTTTTTATAACTGGTGATACATATGTGTGCATACATGTTCGTATTTCATTGCAGATCTATGAATAAATCAAGATTCAATATTTATGGCAAACAGGCTACATATTAGATGTTTCAGTGCACAACAGACTTTATGCTATAGTACAAAGATATCTAAAGATCTGGTGCATATTTAAGTATATATGTATGCGTGTGTGCTAATTTAAGAAAAAACACGCAATAACTTACCAGAGTTACCTGTTTATGTTAGACATTTCAGGAATTTAAGCCGATGATTTAGTAAATGCTTAATTCTTATTTGTTTGATCTTCCTCTGTTTTCATCATTAAATAGCACTGTATATGAGAAAACTTAATAGCTGAGTAACGTGAAATGTTATAGTTGCTTAGAAAATGTAATTGTTTAATTTTCACTGCAAAAAGTAAATATTAAAAGTTCACTACTTATGAAGCATGGGCAATCTAAGCAAAATGATGTAACCGTTTTACTAAGGAACAGGCCTATTCTACTATTTTCCAAGCTATGTTTCAGTCAAGTTTTTCAAATAATTATACCTAAAATAAGTATAAAAATGCTGGTTTCAGTATCATGCAAGTTTCTAAAGCCTGCTGAGATGAACAGCATTATAGTGGAAGGAATTCAAGAAGCTCTTCTCTTTAATTTTAGTTTTGCTACTACAGAAGGCCAAAAAATGGGTCTCATTATTCATGCGCATATTCATGTAAGACAAGGAGACTGTGACCCACGTTGTATACCAAGTTACTACATCCCTCTGTGTTGCTATAGACTGGGTTTTTTCAGTCTATAGACTAGAATAAAAAATGCATAGTACTATCTACACAGGCAATCTGTATTTTTATTGTGCATACACATGGATGCACTGTGCTTTGGGGCTTTATTCTTTTGCTTGCCTAATATAGGTGTAATTCACTAGTAAGTAGGGGGAAAGCATTGAATAGCCATCAGATTGTTCTAATAGTTGAGAATTTCCTCCGGTGTCTTTTAGTTACTGTGTGATTTACTGACATTTTCCAAATCAGAAAACTTTCAGACGTCTGTAATATAAGGCCCTCAGCCTGTGAACATTTATACATCTGACCAGTCCCACTGCACTCAGCAAAAATGCTACGTGAATAATGGTAGTTGTGGCTCTGAGAATGGAATTAATCTGATCAATAATAAAAGACTGTGTCTAGTTTAATCTAGACAATTAGCAGATTAATATAATTTGATTTATCCGTAACAGTAGTCTGAAGCAACTCAGACTGTGCCTCAAAAATGCATCTCTCCACCAACAAACAAACATGCCTAAGGCAACCAACTCTGCAGCGGACCTCATTATGGCAAATGTGAAGTTAGACCAGGTGAATCTCCAAGCTAAATATCTGCAAAGTCAGGTTCTAGCATGAGGGAAACGAGTCTCCATCACAAACTATTCAAGTGCATAGGAATTCTTCTGTAACTCGTAAGGGGAAAATAAATATATTCGAGAAGATTGTAATCCAAAGCAGGGACACGATGAAGGCTCTCATGAGCTATATGGGTACGAAAGAATCCACTAACACTCTTTGAGCCATTTGGCCTTTATCATCAACCTTTCTTAAATAGGTTCACTTCAAATAATAGTTAATTATACTCTCAACAGCAAAATTCATATTTGCTTTTCTGTAGATATAAAATAGAAACAGTGTTGTGCTTCAGTGGTACTACTCACCATACTCCATTTTGGGAAAATTACATTTGGGCTTCATTCCCTGTATTGCTAAGGACATCCAAACCCTAGAGAGAGTCTGGGGAAAGCTGCTTGTGAATTCCTTTCCTTACCATGCTATTCCATACAAAGTCACGCAGGCACAGGCTTAAATAGTCCCATATTTTCTATGTGCTAATTCACAAAAGTACTTCAATCTACTATCAAAGCAGCAGAATCCTGTTTGTCTGGTATAAGCCTCATTTAGAAGGGCACTCAACAGCATGACTTTCTGCAACCAGAGGCCACATCACTTCAACTAGAACGCCTGAGGAGTCTGTTACCATTCCTTATATCTAGGATTGTATTAATTATTCTTAAACATGGCTATTAGAAGTGCTAGCACATCAATATAAAGCAAAGGAAAAGGCCATTTAAAGTGTGCAAAAAGGAGCAAGGCAGTATTTTACCGTCTGAACCATACGCTTGTGTTAATACCTGTGGTCGGAATCCATCATCATGCATCAACGCATGCCAGGTCCTATAGGAAGGAAGCACTACTCTCACTGGCAGCCATAGCATGGATCAAAAGACCAGAGTGATATGCTAATTTGGTTTAAGATGAATAAGCACGTCAGCCGCAGCATTTTATGTAAAACAGAACTTGTGAAGTTTTACAATCAGGTAGACACCAGAAAGGAATTTCAATAATCCACCTTGGAGGTGACAGAAGTACTATATGGATTAGCATTTCGTCTGTGGCCTGAGAAAATATTATCCCCAACCCAGCACCAGCAAGCACGTAAATGAGTAAAAAGCGTAGTGAGGGTGGCATGTAAACGACCACTAAAGAACACAAAGAGTAAGATGACTATGATTATCTCTGGCAAGGGATACAGGGAAAAATGCGGCTACAGACAAAGAACACGACGAATCTATTGAAGTACTTATATGTGGCTTTTATCTCCATAGTATCTGAAACACCTTTGTACCTTTATCTGAAGGCCCTTATTCATCAATACGTTTTAAATGGCAATTTGAGATACATCCAGGAGAGCTAGAAAACTCTAGCCGGTGCCTAGTAAAAGAGAGGGTGACTCCTACTACTCACAGTGCAGGGCTACGAGAGATGCTAGTTTCTGAAAAGCTCCTGAACACCTAGGTACCTGCTGCGGCCCCAAAAGGAGTTATTCCCCCTACCTTCGCTCCTGACTTGAATAATGAGGGATTTTTTTTCTTTTTCGTATATAGTTTGACACTGTGTCCTTACCTCTTTGCATAAACATTACCGTCGACAAAAGGAGATGTAGCAAAAAAATCACTGGTGTATATATACATGGCTGGCTACTTAAAAACGGGGGAGTCAGACTGAGAGCATAGCAGGCCAGTGAACTTGGATTTGAAGTGGCTAGGACTAAGCTTACAGAAGCAATTGAAATATTTGTTTAACATTCCATCTTAAACGTTTGCACTCTAGGAAACACTCGTACATGTCTGGCAGCATTGGTTAGGCCTACATCTTCTAGTGAGAGAAATGGTGCTCTACGCTGCTTACAGGGCAATTATTCTGGACATGACTTTAAAAGCCAAAGCTTATGTTAAATGTATATACTAACATTCCCGTACTTCGTTTTGTATGAACAAGGATTTGCCAAGTGCCAATGTACCTCATATTTCTTCGTGGAATTATGCTGGACATGCTGTGAGCCTAATTTAAACCATTATAGGAACGTAACCCATAAAATGCAGAGCTTATGCATTTTGATAAATATGGATATGATTTCTTTTTGCTTCGCTGGGATAGGTTATACCTGGACAGGTGTTTTATAGGGACATTCCCCATGAAACCGATTATGCTTATTCTATTGAATGCCAAGAGGCATTTTAATTGAGAAAGTACTATCACACATTCAGTGTCAAGTAGTTTAATGGTGTTTAACCAGGTGCTAAATAAGTCTCAAATACTAAGCTTCACATTTCTAATGTGTATGTTGCAAAATAAAGATTAAGCAGGTATATTTCACATGTACACAACCGGGCACAATTCTTGTACTGAGTAGGAAATAGATAAATAAATAAGGCTTAAGCATACAGGATCTAAACGAGTGGAGCTAGATTCACAGCTTTACTAACACATGAAAATAATTTTATAGGAAATACGCAATGCAAACCCCATCGAAGTAGCATGTATAGTTGCAACGGTATTTGCAGGAATACATATATTTTATGCTTTATATTAATTTGCAACAATGAGCAGTTTGATAAGTAAATCAGTGTAAGAGCTATACGAGTTTCCTTACATAGCCACATACGTTTACTGTCACCGTCTTTGTCACTTCTCTATCCTGATACTCTTCTCTGTGTGTCAGAATAGAAATTGGCTTGTGAACTTCTTCAGAAGCTGCATTACATTAAAATAACTTTATCACTCCCCCTTTTTCTTCTCAATTTAGATAATGAACCATTATAAATGCCCCTACCTTTCTGTCTTACTCAGAGCAGCAAATAACAGAATGTTTTCCCTCCTATTTTCGTAGTTCGGGATGCTTTAAATGTTGCTAGGCTGTGTGGGAGCCGCTTAAACTTCTCACCCTCCAAAGAATGACTCTTACTTTCCAAAAACATTTTGGACAATTGAAGAACGTCATAGTCCTGGCCACCACTTAGACCGCCTGGTTCTTGGGAGGTTTGTAGTCTGAGCGTCTGTTGAGCTTGTTCGTAGGCAAAACCTTTGGACTACAATGCCCGTGAGAAAATATTTAGCTTGCGATAGATTTGGGCTATGCTACCGTAAGGGAAAAATAAACAAATAACAACTAAGTACATCTTTCAAGGCCTATTTTTATATAGTCTCCCCTAGACAAAAGAATGAACACGACACTTGCAACAGTGCCATCTGGTGACCCCCTATTCAGTCAGCACTAACAACAGGATTCATTTTCAATAGTTACTAAGTTTGTAGCACAAAAGATGCCCATTATAATTAGGAATGTCTTAATTCTCACTTTAACCAGTAAAAACCAAATGAATTTCCATATTGGCTACTGATTGTTGGTCTGGGGTCAGGGAAGTGTTCTGATTACTTCCTATATTTATAAACAGCAGACAAAAGAGTAAGACATACAAAATTCTAGAAAATAAAAATATTAAAATATTACATCATATGTTAATATACACATACTTGGAAGTACAAAGGAGGTAATTACATACAGTTAAGGAAAACAGTGGGATGAAGGAAAACTTAAGCAAAAGATTTTTAGTCTAGTGCTATATATTTAAAAATCTAGAGGAATAAAATAAATCTCAAATTAGCACTAATATTTTACCATTCTTTTGAAAGGGCAACTGTGATGACCCAGGTAACTTCAGGCCAGTAAGCACCACAAAAAATCCGTGGAAAATTAATGGAAAAGCTAATAAGCTGATGTGGGATTCAATTAATACAAAATTAAAGGAATGAATGTAATTAACGATGGTCAACATGGTTTTGTAGAAAATAGGTCTTGTTAAATAAAACTTACTTCATTCTTTGATGGGATTACTAATTTGTTTTATAATCAAGTCGCTGCTCTATCTGTAACTGCATACTTTTGGACTTTTGTAGGGGGTTTTGTCTTTAGAAAGCCTGACGACGGTTGTTGATTTTTGATTGTTTTTTTTTTTAATGGCATAAACAATCTCAGTAAAAACTTCTTTCGCAATATTCAGGAATGGCTAAATCTTCCAAAATTCAGTTTCCAAAACCAAAGACATTGTTGAGACTTGATGTGTCCAGGACACATACATAATGCAATATATATACACGATATATAAATATATAGTATATATATAACGCAAGAGCAGACAGAAGCAAGAGCGCCCATCCTGATTTTAGCAGGGTGGTTCAGTAGCTGGTTCAGGTTTCAAGGTTCAGTAGCTGAGCTGACACTTTGTCATTGATAACCTGGAAACAAACGAAAAAATTGTTGCTGATATGGTTGGTAGTTTACACAACAGCTGACAGAATGGTAAACTTAAAGACAAGACAGACAGAAAGAGGGATTTTGAACTGTTCAGTAAGGTGGACCAATTCAAACGTAATCCTTTCTCATGCGGCCACATGAAAAGCTGAATGACTGGGCGCAAGTTGGGCCATACTTAAAAAGCAGAGGACCATGTTCTGCAAAACAGTAACCCCAGAAAGGAATTAAGGGATTCCTGAGAAAGCATAATTTAAAGGGAACCGTGAGTGTGATACTGGAGCAAAAGAGTGGGTAGGGCAGAAGGATGTTATCTCCACACACGGCGCAGGTGAGATTGCAATCACATGGAAGGGAAGGCAAAAAACCCACACACTACAGAGACGACCAGAATGAGCACAGGAGAGAAGAAAAACGCTTTACAGAAAGGAAAATCCTTTCAGCTTATCAAAAAGACGACAGAGTGGTGACTTGATTATAATAGCTCCCTCAGGAGAAAATCCCACAGACTAAAGGGTTCTTTAGTTAAGAAGGAAAAAGCATAACAAGCAGCTGTGTACTGAGCTCAAGCCAGATAAATTAAAACAAGAAATAAGGCACACAAAGTTTAATGGTAGAGATGATTAACTATGGAACAAACCAACAAAGGAAGCAGTGGATACACTATCTCTGTTAATGTCTTCAACTTAAGAATAAATGTCTTTTTGGATATGCTTTATCTAAACACAAGTTATTGAACTCAGTAGAGAAGCTGCTGGGTGAAATTCAAAGGCTTGTGAAATACAGGAAGTCGGAGTAGATGATCTAATGGGAATATTTGCAAAGACTAATCTTAGCCTCAGGATACTTGTCTCCTTGGGTTACCTCTTCAGTCAATGGAGAGTTTCCTTTAGAGAGCAATTCAGAGAGGAAGAATAACTTCAGTGCTACGCTTTGCCTCTCTCCACCGAAAGCTTACCTCTCTCCACTGACTGCAGAGAAAACCAGAGGTTTAAGGATAGCTGAAATCATCTGGGGTTTTCGCTAAAACACCACCACCCTGAAGGATAAAATTACAATATTATTAAATATTTGGGGAAGGGCTTATTAGGGTGAACTGTGGGGAAGTGAGGGATGGGGACAGCTCTCTCTTCCCTAATTAACCCTTGATAACCTAATCTGATTATGCTGGGAGCTACGGCTTGTCCTCTGAGAGATTATTGTCTATGGTGAGAGGTTGAGGATTAACATGGCACTTCTTTCCCACCCCTTTAAATATCTTACTTTAGGAAATCTCCATCCAACCTCCATTTCCCTCTCACTTTGGAGGCCACAGAAACAGATTTGGTAGACAGAAATGAGCTCCTGGCCAGAGGACAGGTGAGAGAATTCATCCTGTTTCTCCTTTCACTACTGGAAATGACAGGAGTTGTCTTAATTCTTACTTAATCTACTACACTTAATGAATGTGGCTATTTATTTGGTATTTACTTTAAACTGTGATGCTACTATGGTATTGGTACATCCATTGATATATCCTCACCAGGGAGGCAAATCTTCCTACAGTGGAGTTAGTCTATGTGCTGCCCTTATCTTGTCTTAAACATTGTAGGTTGCTGACTAACTGCCAGAAAGTACATAAACACCAAAAGGGAAAAACTAAAGCGGCTGTGAACTACAGAGGGTCGCAGAACTTCCTTCAGTGCAGTTTCTAAGACAGTTTGTGTACATTTTATTACTCTGAATGAAAGGAAAAAGACGCCACTACAGATTTTCTGTGCTGAAAACTCTTACTGCTGTGGCTATTTTACTACTGGTATATCCCATCTGAGTAAAAAATAAATGCATAAAATACAAAATGTTAAGTGCTTAAACCTCAGTTCTCTCTTTTGTGAGCCAAAGTCACGGAATCAATAGCACACTTTTTTATTCTTCCTTCTAGTTTTAAAATGTTTTTAAAAAAATAAATCAAAAGGTTAAATTGCACCAATCCTTCATTAAACTGGAAATTGATCCTAAAATACTATTTATTAGAACCCATGAAAAACTAACTGAGGGATATTTAACAAAGCTGCAGCAGTGGTTGCAAATGTTTGTCTGCCATCTAGTGGAATATGCAACAATTTTCAGTAGTATTTATATTTATCCTCCTGCTTTCTGTTTTACAAATATTGGAAGTTCTTAAAAAAATAATTACAGAAGTAAGCACGAAAAGCATGACGCATAAGGGTACCCTTCTCATAAAAGTCTTTAATTGCTGCAAAGACACAGTAATAATCTCTGTGGATACAAAGGTCTGTAATACAAATCTGGTTGCGTCAGCTGATTATCACAGAAGCTGGGATAGAAAAAGATGAATATGCTGAAAACAGAGCAAAACTCTGTTTTTCTTTCTGCCTGAGATTTTTTCCTGGTTTTGTTTTTTTGTTTTGTTTTGGTTTTTTTTTTGCCAAACCTAAGCCTATAAACAAATGGCAACTGTGACTTGGATACCTAGTATTTGACACAGCACAGTGATAATAGAAAGCAAATAAAAGTTGCATTTTAGAAGAATGAAGGATATCCCTGATATTTATGTGATATCTCTACACACAAGATTGGCATGTATATGCCAATGCATTGGATACCTACACGGCACACTTTAACACTCTAAAGGTATTTCAGGGATACATAAATACAAAAGTTTGTGCACCAGGACACAGAGCAGATTTGGCCACGCAGAATATTGTGCGACTCCAGTCTCTCTGGTGGTTGTGCATTTATTAGGACCAATTGAAATAATTCTATCAAAACTGTTTGCAGGAGAAAAAATGAGTCACCAAGAAAACTCTTTATTGAATAGTGCCTGATTATCTTGGGGAAATGTTGTAGAAATGACTGCTGAAAAATTGGGAAACATTGAAGCCTGACCCCCTCTAATAAGAGAATTAAAATTGAGGGGAGGGGAGAGAGAAAAAATGGTGAATTGCGGCAGATGTAGTTGGCAGAAAACCCAGCTCACAGAAGAGAAATGGGAGAACAAGAGGTAGAATGACAAATTACAGTAACTATACTGAATGAAAACATTTGGAGCTTTAGTAAAATCATTTTCATTTTTTTCATTTTGATTTTTGCTGGTTTTTAGTATTTTGATGCAGGAAAGCAACCTATTTTAACTAGAGTTAAAGGATCTGCCCAAACAAAATCATGTCTTTATGCTACAGTGAAGATGAACAATGCCCAGATCCACTGTTGGTTCATGTCCCGTGTTGCTATTTCACTGACTTCAATAAAACTTCACAAGGTGCAAATCAATGCTGAATTTGGCCCAACATGCCTAAAAATGGAATGACTGCTACAAAGTCATCTAACCAGAGCAGCCAGCCAGCCACTGATTGACAAAGCCTGGCAGCTTTATTACTGATGTCGTTCTTAACAGTGAAATGCACAGCCTGAGATACCATGCTAAAAATATAAACTGGATTATCAGGCTGCATACGTGCCATAGACATTTTTCTGCCTTCGGTGTGAGTGCAGTCGTCACAGCATGTAGGAACAAATAGCTGTGCATGTACCTCGTTGTGTTGTGCCTGAGAGTGGTTTCATGCAAACAGTAAAGCTACACAAAACACTCATTTTTGAATTGGAAAAGCGCTTGATCTGAAAAGAGCCTGAGTTTTACTTCAGCCTGTATTCCTGTATATACAATATCCTGTACAATTCAGGCTGTATCCCTAAGGGAATAGCGAGGCTTCCTTTCATGTGTCCTAGGTCAAAATGTGTAAGAACAGTGTATCCTTCTCCTTTAAATCCCATGTATGCCAGAGTACTATATTTGCAAGTGATTAATATTTTTCCTTAAATTGTTCTTGCAACATTTATATCTCATGAAGTCTTGACCTTTACGTGTAAGGTGCATATTATTGTAACATCCTGTGTTTTCTCACAGCTGTAAATCACAAATAGTAAATAATCACCTGCTGCTCACCATACCCTTTGAGTTCAACACAAGTTCACTGGTCACAGGAGTGAGACTATTTCCCTGTCTTTGATTAGCTGTCCCCTCCCAAAATTGTAATTCATCCTCTTCACAATCACCTGCCCCTATAAACCACCTTGGGAACAAAATCGGAGGGTGAAGGCAAGAAGAAATGTCACAAGGAGCTTTTCTGTGAGCCTGGGGAAGTGGGATGGAGCGATAGAGCTGACAAGATGGGATGGAGTGATGTCACTGATGACTTGTCTCATCCAAGCTGCGCCATCGGGCAGTGATGGGGGTTGGCAGCCTCCATTGTCTTACCGCTGCCAGCTTCAAGGCCAAAAACCCCACTGGAATGGTACAAAATGTTTTAGTATGGCCTGCATCTGACCTTTGCTCCCCTCACTGTCCATGGCTCCCTGACTGGGGTGGTGGGAGAGGGTGGGCTGCCAGGTCCTGCCCTGAAGGACCTTGGGGGGCCTCTGCTGCCCTCAAGGAGCTCCTGGCCTGTGAGTACCTTGGCACAGCTTCAGCATTGCTGAGAGTGGTTAATAAGTGATCCCACCTGATTAAAAAAGGAATTGAACCTGTGGGTGGGGAGTAGGGCAATATGACCACCTACTGACCCTTGTCTCTCTTTCCTGCATCTCCTGTCCGCTAAATAGGAAGACCTGTCATTATCTGCAAGCATACTGATTTAGGATCTGGTGTACAGATAAAATAATCAAATAAAACCAAGCTGGGACGTCCCCCAGCCTCGTTACCCTCCCACAGCCTCCTTCCCTGCTTCCCTGGGTCCTCCCAGCTGCTCCCGCGGGGAACAAAGCGCCGCCTCCTCCACTTCCACATTTTCCATCTCCTTCACTGGAAGTTAACACTCCAGCGTTAAACTCACCCTGGCCCACGTAATGACACCTTTGAGCTCTTTCAGAGATCCATTTTCATGAGCTGCTCTCTCCTTACATGTAAGAATCGCAGGTGAGAAAATAGGAATATTTATAAAGTGATAATAAAAGTGCTCAGACTCAATATATTCCAGATTGCCAGTTCAGATAATTAATAGTTGTGTTATTTGGGTTTTTGTTTTTTTTTTTTATTATCAGGTAACATTTAAATGTCTTGGAAACCAGGCTTCCATTTATCTTACTGACAGAAACATCACTGATATTCATCCTAAATATTCCTAATTTTCTTCACGCTACTTAGAGCTGTTTTACGCTGCCCTTCATGGGCTCTGCAGCCAGAAGGAATTGCAACAGCCAGCATGCCTGGCACCCTGCAGAGAGGCACTGCACACTTGTCCCCAGAAACCGGATTAAACATTGTCTTTTAGAAGTATCCTAAATTCCATTTTAAACAACATCAAGCAGTAGCCAATTTGCCATTTATGTAGTACGCCGTGTCAAAGTCTACTTACCTTCACTCCTGGGAAGTTGTGCCTTATTTTTAAGGTATGATTTGTCTAATACCGGCTACTGGATCTTGTATTCTCATTTTCTGTCAGGTTAAAAAGATGTAGCCGCAAGACCTCCTGCCACGTTCAAGGGCATACCCACAGTCACGGTGTCTCTTCTCAACTTCTCTTTGAGAACCCGCACGCTCCCGAGTTCTTTCCGACCTCATCAGGCTTGTTCTTCGGTCCTGAAACAGTTTTATGTCTTTCATTTAAATTATCCTTGTGTCTCTACAACATTTTCGAAGTATCTGTTTGCAGTGGGCCTGGAAGCAGTGATCAGACAGCATTATGGTTTCACTTCACTATTTCTAGTTCATAAACTTATTTTCTGTATCTAACAGGAACTCCTCCTACAGCTTCACACACCCCTCACACTTAAGTAGCTCTTGGTTAAAAAAAAAGAAATACGTCTCTCAATTTACCATTTTTCAAGAACTGAGATTTTGGTTTTTATATTTTTAAAGGATTTGGGGTTTTTCTTTTTCCCCCCCTCAAATCTCAGTCCCAAGGTAACACGAAAGCAAAACAGGTAACACTACAGTACCGTTGTGCTTTCACTGAGCGATACCAATGGTGTGTTTTAAGTGAAAATTGTCCTGCATATATCAAAGTATACTACCTCTTGCATGTAAACCCATAAATAATAAAAAATTAGCCCACTAATACTTCTACCAAACAGCGTTCCAATGGAATTCAGTACATTTTTCTGTCTTTCATTCTTTGCTGATAAAATCTCAAGTTCCCCTCATTCACTGTTTGCTAGTGCTAATGCTAGGTGACTGGTCTTCAACCCTGTTCATCACCCTTGCTCTTTTAAAGGTTGAAATTACTTTGATACACCCTTCATCCTTCGGAATTCTTTTTTCCAAACCTTTAATTAAAAGAATTATTTGTGGTTCAAAGATTTGAGTCTCCACTGCTAAAGGCATGGCTAAGTCCCTAGCTCAGGTCATGCTCAGTACTGTAAAGCCCCACTGTTCGGCAATAGCTCTTTGAAGTAGGTTGTCTACAGCCACACTACAGAGCATTTTGTCATGGGTCACTGCTGATTCTTAGGTTGCTGTCAATTTTTGTGCTCTTAATCCAAAGTATATTCAAATAATAAGGGCCGCAGGGTTTCATAGCATGAACCTGTAAGAATGCAAAGGTACTTGGGAGTGTTTGAAGGTGGAAAGCGTTGGAGAAGAACGGAAGGAGCCAACCTGGTGAAGCCTGCCAGGGTAAAGCGTGCCCTCAATAGCATTCAAGTTCATCTCAGAGGGAACTAGCTGATTGACCCAAAAAGCAAGCCTAGAATTGAATGAGTATTTGCTCAGCTGGAGATCAGCAGGTGGGAAAGAACATTAGCTGACATATATATATATATATATATGTGTATATATATGTAGTTACTTCTCATGGACACAGATCTATTAGGTCAAGTGTCTTGGCCTGATCGTCATCCAACATTTTTATGTTCTTTGTTAACAGATTTTTTTTTTTGTTTAACGTAATTGCCTAACAAACAAAAACTCCCTAACGTTCAGATGAAGTCTTCCGGATCATATGACTTGTCTTTTCCTTCTAGGGCTCTCCAATCTCCTGTAGAGTTATTTTCGTGCTTAAGTTTATATTTCTAAAATGTAATTATACAGTTACAAATGTCGGGGAACGTGAAAGTTACCTAGAATGCCATTCTCTTCGCAGGATTGTATTCATGATTCCTTGAGCTCTCACGGTTATGCTATGTGTGACACTAAAGATGCTCAGTGTAAGACTGAGAAACTGTAAGGGGTAGGCAGGACTGCATTTTATCCACAACCACGGAGAAGGAAAGAATGGGAATAACAGCCAGTTCCTGCCATAGGTCATCAGTGGCACTCCGCAGTCTTTGCATGTGCTGTTCAACCTATTCGTAGTTAACCTCAAAAAATGGACAGAGCAACAAAATTTGCCAATGATAAAGTTAGTGAGGGTGTTAAGACTACTGGGAAACTGTGAAGAACTGCAGAAAGACATGTAAGACTGATTAAGAAATACAATGGCAGTGGCAATTCAGCACAGATAAACAAAAAGGGATACACATGGAAACAAACTGTAGTTTCACATATGAAACAAGAGCCTCTGAGCTCATCACTACCACTCAAGAGTGAGATCCTGCAGTTATGATAGATAATGCCATGAAAACAGCTCAGTGCTCAGTTCAAATTAAAAGAAACAAAGTCAAGTATTATGAATCACCAGGAAAGGAAAAAGGAACAGAAAGTAAACAAATAGACAAGTACTTAACTACACAGTTGATGCTACGTGCAGTTTTGCCTCCAGAAAATAACGAGACCCAGAAGAGTTTCAAAGGACAATACAGAAGCTATTCTATGCCTTTAGTCAGCCATGGAATATGTTAGCTAACACATTTCAGTTTAGAAAAGAGGAAATTTAAAAGTGAGTATGTTATACATCTGCAGAATCGTGACTGGCACAAGCATGAACAGTAAAAGTTTACTGCACAGGGAACATTAAGCTACTAAAAACCACGTTCAACATAAACAAGAAGTGGCAATTCTTTACGCAACAAGCATTGATTGATAAAGGTGGTTGTTATTCAGGAAGCTTATCTAGTCCAAGGGAAACTGGGTAAGTCCTGGAAAAAGCAGCATTGGGGATTACTAAATAGACAAACCATATGATGTTCAGGAAAGCCTGGAATAGAAGACACCCAGAAGCTGAGAGAACACAGAACCAAATGTGCTTGCATTGTTCTTATCATTCCTCAGGCATCTGCTTTTGACTACAAAAGAGGCTATTGTGTTAGAAAAACCTCTGCTCAGGACCTGTACAGCTATTCCTATGTTTATCTTTTCAAGAGCATATAAGTAAGGAGCCCAGAGGAAAAGCACACGCTGTTTGCTTGGCTTCCTACAGTTTAATGTTATCAGAAGATGGCATGCTACAAATGCAGCCAAGGCTCCTCAGCCATCAGCGCCAAGTCTGAGCACTCATGTTCACAAAGTGGGGATGCTAATAAAGCGATAGATTTTTATTTTACAGCACAGAAACATTTGCAGTATGAAACTTCCTAATAGAGGGACTTTTTTTTTTTCTTACCAGGAGGAAGAAAAAAGTACTATTTCTTGTATTTGTTCTGGATTGTGCCCTAAATCAAAAGCAATCTTTTGATTACAAACAGAAAAGCTGTTCTGTTACACCAATTCCTAAGAACATTTGTTCCACACAGTATTTTGAAAGAAACTTTGCCAAGTATGCTGAGGAAAAGTATATAGACTTTCTAGGTAACCACGGATCTGCCAATTTTAAGAAACTACTGTTCCCTGTTTCAGCCCAAACATGCTAAATATTCGACCTTATAAGGTTTGCATTTAATTTTGTAAGTATGGATTGTTAAGTATAACCCATGTTACCATTTAGTTCCATGTAATAATGAAAGTGATACATTTTTAGTTTTATATCTGTCAAATTAGGTGTTTGAATGTCAAATTCTGCATGACAAATGGTCTACCATCAAATGTCTGACTGCATAAACCCAGTAAGTTTATTGATGGTAAAATGGTAGGTGTAACTTACCAGACAGATCAAGAATTATATACAAATAGTTCTCATATTGCATTTGCAAGCTGGTTTTAAGCATTTCAAGGACATAGGACCAGAACTGAAACCAAGTGAATAAGTTAGAAAACCCCCCTGGAAATACGTAACTACGAAGTAATCAAGAGAGTGACATTTAAGGGAAATCATCACAATTCCTGTATTGCCCAAAGATCTGGCAATGGAAGAAAGGAAAAGCACCAGCAGTAACATGCACTCCGACAGGATTTCATCGTTATTTTGGATACATTTGCAATAGATTACAGAAAACTTTCAGAGTTCAGGCTTCACAAGTGAGAACTCGTAGACTTAGATGTGACTCCTGAAAACAGCAAGAATGCTCCCCAGTCTTTTCTCATTTTTGACATGTAGCACTGCGCCTAGATAAAATTAAGTAAAAGAGATAATGTCTACTTTGGATTGATCTGACCTGGCGTTTTCATGCTGTTTTACTGATTTTTCAGATATCCTAGGATAAATTTCATGGTTGATATCTTTTTATGCAAGGGGTACCTCAGTGTTTTCAAAAAACATTACACTCTACTCAAAAGTTATAAACCTTAAGTTACGATGTCAATTCACAAAGGATTTTAAGGGTTCATGAGTGAGCAAAATGATACTGATTAGAAGTCCTCCAGCTTACTGGTTATTTATTCTGGTTATCCAGAAGTTTTCACAGCATCCTCCTGGAATGATTTTTTGGCCAGTCTAACTGGAAATACTGGTAAGTGATTCAGTGCAATATAAATATTTTCCTATTCTCTCTACCAGCAACATGAAATATTTAACCTCCTGGATCACTTTTTGTAGAGCTATGACCTAAAGTACACGCAATGTAAACTCTTAAAGTAGAAAGAACTTTTTTCCTCTGCACAAATGTAACATTTGGCTTAACTAAGATTCCAGGTTAATTTCCAAATGTGCTCCACCCTATTAACCTTGGAGGTTACTTTAGGTCCCCTTAGCACCACACCTTGAAACCATGCTAACAACAACAAAAATCAAAAAACCTGAAACAGCAGATGAAGAATACAAAAGAAACCACTTTCTTATGAAGTAGAATTGCTGGATGCAAGGATATTTACTGGAAAGTAACACGATAAACAGTTTACTGTATACCCTGTAAACACTTATTTTGGCATCAGTAAAGATTCCGAGTGCTGAATGAGAAGATATTCCTATATCAAATGACTGTTTCAGACTCATTGATTCCCATCAACCAAATCTGATGCTTCTCGTACATGTTTTGACTAGGCAGTAATAATATAGCCTTAATATTTTTAGGTCTAGTAGTCAGAACAAACGTAAAAAACATAGCGTCTGAACTAACTACTAAAAAAGGTAACTATCTGGACATTCCACATAATCTTGAATTTAAATTTATATACATTTCTGCATGGATAACAAAGGAACTTCAGTTATCCAAGTTAAAACCCACTTTTTCCAGCAATTTGAATCAAAAAGACAATTCATTAGCTAATTATCAAAAGTGCTTTATTTCTTACTTTCAGATTGAGACTTTAGTCACTACCCTTACCCTAATTAAAATACAGTCAGGATGGGCTTCATTCATGTCTAGTCCATTAAGCAAAACTAAAATTGTACATGTAGTTTTTCACCACACGCAAAAGATAAAAACCAGGATATATTAGCACTTGTAAAGGATGCATTAACAAGCTATAGTCATTGTAACAATATCTGTTGCTACACACTAGTAAGTTCAGCGAGTGTGCGGTATCTCACACGGTTTAAAAAAAAATACTGGATGCCAAAGAGGAGCAATTGCACTATATTCCCACATGGTTCACAAAAACAACAAGTAATGAGCTTATTGGGGAACTTATTTTAAAAGTTTTTAAAGCTATTCTAGACGTGATCCAGAAGGTTACAGAAATATTCTGAAACCTTCACACACACACTTATTTTTCTGAATAGTGGCAATCTTGAAAGCCTCTGTTAACTTCAACTTGGCATTCTTCACACACAGAAGTCTTCTCCCATGTCAGCCTGTCATATTTTCAGCAGCCTAGAAACAGAAAAAACATTTACTGCAAGTCACCAGAAGTAGACTCCACGTAGATTAAATGAAATCCTTTTCTGTAACTATTTTAATTTACCTAGAGAACTTACATGTTTAAAAATAAGCTATTTATAAAAATGGTAAGATATGTAGTTTTGGTCTTTAATTAATAGTATTATTTTTTTAAAAAGTGAATTATCAACTGCCATTAGCCATTTTTAACATAGCCATTACTGTTTGTGTTAAATTGTATATCCTGTATCTGAGCATCTTGTATGCTGTATGTTTTACCCTAATGCTTTCAAGAAGTGCTCAAATGCATCTTTTTTTTCATTTAGAGTTTACTAATTCATACAGTTTACAGTAATTACTACTCCCACTGATACAGATAAATTATTGACACAAAACTTAGAAGAATGACACTAATCATAACCGCATAAATCATACTGCCAATTATTTGATCATGGTTATCAGTAAGTATTTTTATTACTCAATAATTGAACCCAGCCAACAAGGTAGAGTTGTTGGAGACTGGCATTGATAAATTTTAAGCCAGTTATGGGACAAACAGGCAACAGGAATGATAAAGCAGTAAAAGCAAAGGAAGAAGTAAACCAGCCCTCAGTTACTTACATACACATAGCTAAATATATATGTATGCATACATTTAAGCATGTACACAAATATAAAATATGCATGGGTATAAGAAAAATGTTAAAGTAAAAATGAAGTAAAAAATTTGAAAACCGGTGAAAAATAGCCCTGATTAGCATCCCTCTGGTCAAAAATCTGTAAGCTGAATTTTCTAAGAATCAGAATGCAATATTCCAGAACAAAGACAGGCAGCCTAGACATCAGTTTCCCCTCCATCTCCTCAGAATTAAACAGATATAAAATACAGTGGAAAAGAAATCTTGATGCTTAGGTAGACAGTAAAGAATGAAAATCCTGTTAAAGGCAAGTGAGGATTTGGTTTCAACCACATGTGCCTTCTCTACTAAACAGGTAAACGCTAAATTATGAAGAGCCCTATATATATATATATATACACATACACACACACCACAAAATGCCCTCTTGTTTGTCTTTGGAGAGAGCGCTAAAAGAAATATGTGAAGATCACATTACCAAGCTACAGGTACCTGATCACAAATACTGCTGCATACTATTAGGCCTGAGGTTATAGAAGCAAGGTGATATGGATTAAAGGAGAAAACAGAAATCTAATTTGTGATATGATGCAGATAAGGGGGCAAATGGTGGCTACAAATGCCCACAATAAAAATATGTAGATTTTGGTTGAGTTTTTTCCTTCAAAAGAGTTAATCTAATTATTTCTGAAAACTTTTTATTTGTATCATTTCTTTCTTCATATTACATTTAGTTGTATTCACTGCCTTTTCTATAGAACATTTGATTTCCTTGATTTAAAAATCAGTCATATCTTAAAGTACAATTTACAAATTGAAGTATAGCAAGTTGGAGATAGATCCAATTCTTAAAAACAAATGTATATGCTTTTTAGGAGTATGCATTACCTTTAGAGCTTCTGTAGCCTTACGCAGTTCTTTAATAACAGATGACAATGCCTCTGGATTTATCCCCTGTTCACAAAGCCGCACACAAATAGACAATGTCTCCATATCCAAGCCAGTGTTTAATATTCTTGAAATCTCAAAAAGAACTGCAACAGAAAAAATTAAAGCACTTTAGTCCCTGTAAACCATGAAATTTCAATGATCAAAAAGAGTTATTCATCAACGTTTAATTTCTACATTAGTCTGTGAACACTGCAGTTGTGGAAAGCTCTTGCAGCCTGAACCTCAACAACAGCATTCATGTTCAGCTTTCCAGCACAATCTAGAAGCCACGGCTTCTAACAAATACAATGCTTGTCTGGTTCAACAAATTTAGTACTGGATAATCGGTTTTGAAAAATAAAAAATAAGTGAAGAATTAAATAATTCACGTGCTTGCCAACTATGTACAACGCAGGCTATAAGAATAATGCATGCTTCTGAACTCCAGATACTGACAAAGTCCTACTAAAATGGACTGGAAGCATTCTTAAAGCTTTTACAGAGAATGTCAGGAGATTTATAGTCACCTCCTTCCATAGCTAAACCTGGCTTTAACATTAACACCGATTTAAGGATAAGCAATACTCTGATTTTTACATGACCTGAATCAAGAGCAGCACCACAAACCAGTATGAAACCTTTTGGTGAAGGAGATTCCAGTCAGCTTTGGGCAAAAAGAAAGATATCTCTCTCTTCTTCCAAACCTTCGCTGGAAGCAAATTCTGCCCCCCCCTCCTTTGTTTATGAGAATAAAAAAAAAAAGTTTGTTTTATATATAACAGAACAACTTACTGAGATTTTATTTCTGGTTGCTACTGTAATCTCCAGCCTGAGTCTAAGCCTCTAGCAACACGGGTTGATTTTGTACAGATGTTATTCACACTGTTTCTGCAATCAAACCTCCCCAAAAGTATAAGAAAGTGAAGTAGAAGGTCTTTCTCACCATGTAAAAGCAGCACGGGAAGGGACTACTGTCCGCTTGACAGCTATGAAAATGTTCTACTTTGGTATACCAAAGACAAACTAAAGCACATCCTCAGAGTCACACTTACCTGGGCCAAGACATTAAAGGCTTAACGTAGCTAGTCAATTCCACTGAGGTCACGCGGTAATGTCAGAAGAGAACCTCTAGGTGTGAGAATACCCTTGAAGCCCCCACATGTAGTTTGGATTAAGAATAAGCACAGGTTTAAGACTTGAAAGCAGTCTGTCAGACCAAAGGGCTGGCTACAAGCCACAAGGGGACTTTCCTTTTCTACAACAAGGCTTTCTGCTCCCGCTGGCGTGAAAGCAAACTGTTCCAAACGCATCCCGTGGGTGCACACCCTGTCCACATGAAAGCATTTCCAACAGCCAGATAAAGCAACAACAAATTGACACATCTACAATAAAATGCCATTGAACGTTACAAGCTACAGAACTAAGACAGACGGGTAACTTCCCAGAAATAAACAATTCTTACTTTCTTTAACCACTTAAAGTTTATCATAAAATTTAGTAAGCATGTTATGTATTTGAAGGCAGAGCAGTAAATCTAATTAAAGGTAAGTTCCAATTTCCTGTGTCAGCAAGAGTTGTGGTCACTAGTTTCTAATAGAAAATGGCTTTAGGTGTTGAGGCAGCATCTTTGGCAGGGAGATGTAGCAGTTTCCCCAAAAAAACCTGAGCTCTTAACAATTCTGCAGAAAACAGCTGTTAAATATTTGTATCTAACATTCTAGATTAACCATATTACTTGTCTAAACTACTAAAGACATAAAAAAATACCTTTTTTAATACCAAACATTTACTTCCATTAGGTCCTTATTTTTTAAGCCGTAAGTTAAGACGCAACACACATTTCAAGTTCTATTTCAAAAGGTCTAAAAAAGTCTACTCATTATGATGGGCTCTCATCAGTAAAAATCTAATTACATGGGCACAGGTTTCATAGTTCTGACATTTTCAGTCACCTCACCAAAGCACTTCAAATAAATACTCTTATAATGGAAATTTCAAAAGATTAATGCTATTTTGAACAGTAAAAAACCCAAAACAATTTATGGAGTGCAGTACAAGTTCAAACATGAGGGTACTTCTAAGACTCTCCTTAAGTAAATCTTGAAAGATCAACTGTATTTTTAAGTTAATGGAAATTTGTTTTCTTCTAAAACCCACGTGACCTCCGTAAAAGATTGAATTACAGTGTCCATCCTAAATAAAATATACTCATTGTTACAAAGAAGGTTCGGCTACTAAATCTGAAGGCTAGTACGCTTTCCGTAGCAGTTCTCAAAAGCCTTACTTTGTCTTTAATTTTGTACATCATCCCTCCCATGTAAAGCACTCCTGCAGAAGTGGAGAGAGGGTAGGTATCCAGTACAGTTACAAGAACAGAGTATCACTGTCCTTCCCATCTCTCCGCAGCTGCACAGAATGCTCTTACCCTCTTGAAGCATCACAGCAGCCATAATAACCCTGCTAATCCCGCCTTGCCTCCAGCAACAGGTCAGAGTGGGTAGACCAGAGGCTGAAACACTAATTTTTACACCAGTTCAACTCATGGAGGTCTTCACTAAAGAATCCTTATGCAACAGTAGCCATAACTAACAGAAGGGAAGATCGTGAGCAAATAATAAATGCAAGGCAGTATCACCCCTGAGCACTTTCCCTAACTTATAGTCCTTCATTAGGGCATTTCCAGAGAATGTCTTTGTATTTAAGAACCCTCAGGGGATTTCCTGGCAGCTTTCCACTCCATCTGAAATCCAAGCAAATTTTTGACATAACTGTTCCATGGAATTCCAGAGTTTCACGTTACACATTGCTCAGAAACACCTCCTGAACCTACCAGCTTTGATTCTTCATATTCAGGCTGGGAGACAAAGTGACCACCTGATCGTTACTCACCCTGCTCACATTTCCAATGGCTTATAAATCTCTGAAATATTTCCCACTACTCCCAGTGTCACTTCCCTCACATTGCCTAGCCCAAAAGAGCACCACTTTTTTTGTATCAGAAACTATTCTAATTCTGTAACGATGTCTGCCCTTCTCAAAACTTTTTCATTGTGTTTTTTTGTTTGTTTAGTAATTGACTTCCGTTTTCTGACATGACCCATCCACAGGAACAAGATAGTGGGGTTAAGATGCTGTTCAGGTGCTGCCAGTTACAGCACCATAGGGTTTATCCTCCCTCTCCCTCCCATGTACCTCCTTCCCTCCTAGTTTAAATCCAAGATGCACAGAGCCAGGTAACATTAACTTGCATTAACCTTTTCAAATAACACTAAAGAATAGCAAATGTGTATATATATATAAAGACAGTAAAAAATAATGTTATTCTCAATTAGATCATTGAATCATCTATGTTGCAGGAGACCTTTCAGATCATTGAGTCCAGCCATCAAGCTAACCCTGTCAAAACCACCACTAAACCACATCCCTCAGCCCCATGTTTACCCGTCTTTTAAATACTTCCAGGCATGATGATTCCACCACTTCCCTGGGCAGCCTGTTCCAATGCTCGATAACCCTTTTGGTGAAGAAGTTTTTCCTCAGATCTAATCTAAACCTCCCCTGGTGTAACTTGAGGCCTTTTCCTCTTGTCCTATTGCTTGGGAGAAGAGACTGACGCCCATGTTGCTACAACCCCCTTTCAGGTAGTTGTAGAGAGTGGTAAGGTCTCCCCTCGGCCTCCAGGCTAAAAAACCCCAGCTCCCTCGGCTGCTCCTCATACAACTTGCTCTCCAGACCCCTCACCAGCTTCGTAGCCCTCCTCTGGACACGCTCCAACACCTCAATGTCCTTCCTGTAGTGAGGGGCCCAAAACTGAACGCAGCACTCGAGGTGGGGCCTCACCAGTGCCGAGTACAGGGGGATGATCCCTTCCCTAGTCCGGCTCACCACACTATTCCTGATACAGGCCAGGGTGCTGTTGGCCTTCTTGCCCACCTGGGCACACTGCTGGCTCATATTCAGCTGGCATACTTAAGAGATAATTAAAAAAAAACAAGAAGAGTCACACAAGATCTAAAGATACTAGCAGTACCAGGATATTTGAAGTGTTTTGGACATTACGCATAACACGAAGTAAAAAGAAATCGCTGTACGCTAAATCGCAAGCCGCAATCATCTTCACAGGACGCGCTAATGAAGAGCCGGCTGAGGGCCCCACGGGCCGCGCAGAGGAGCAAGGGCAAGGCCCACTGGGGGCGGCCAGAAACCGGCGCGGGGGCCCGTTTGCCGTCCCCACCAGAGACACCCCCCCACACCCACANGAGAGCGGCTGGGCGACACCGTCCTGGGGGAGGAGGGAGAAGGGGCTGCCTCCGGGGGAGGGGGACGGACTCTGAGCGGGGGCATCTCCCCGGGGCTCCCGTCTCTTTCGCCGCTTCAGGCGAGGGAGCCTCCGGGACGCGGCCTGAGGGGGAGACAGCAGGCCCGCCGGCCCTTCTGCCGTTGTGGGAGGGCGCCTCACGGAGGCCCTCGGGGGCTGGGACTGGCCTCGGCTTGTTGCGGGCGGGGGGGTTCCTCAGCGGCCGGCACGGCTGCTTCCCGCCGCCCGGGGAAGGCAGGGGGTTCTGGGGCTGTCCGGTGTGGACGACGGCGGGCTTTCCCGCAGCCCCCTCTCGCCGTGGTGGCCCCCACCGTTTCCCGCCCTGTCAGCGGCACCCGGGGAGGTGGTCCCTGAGGTACCCGCACTCCGGTAACGGCTCTTCCTTTCTGAAGCACCTGAGCGAGTTTCAAGCGCTTGGTATTTGAGCTGCCCTCCAGGAATATATTTGACTTTGGGGTTTCTTTCTGGTTTGTTTTGGGGTATTTTTTTGGGTTGTTGTTGGGGATTTTTAGTGTTGTGTTTCTTTTATTGTTTTTTTTTTCTTTTAAACTCCCAATGTCCTTTCTTGTCTTGTTTTCATAGGTTCTAACTCCTTCTAATTTTCACCCATAGCAGCCTCTTTTATCAGCTCTTTGCATGTCAATAGGCCCAAGCCAAGACTAACTTTGGTTCTGATTCTCTTCTAACTGCTTCTCACTCCTTGAAAATGATTGGTCGGCTCTTCCCAAAACCTTCAGGATGACCCTTAAAAAGTCTAAATTATAACTTGATTGTTTTTTTTTCCTTCATTTTCCCCTCTCTCTTTTCCAGGTATAGCTTAGTGTTATGGATGATACAAAAGAAGCTAAAATGCAGATAACACCAGAAACTCCAGGACGAGTCACAATCCTGAATCCTTTTGAAAGTCCCACTGATTATTATACTCTTCAGGAGCAGATTGTCTCCAGTCCCTCAGTCTTTAAATCAACAAAATCCTCATCTGTAAGATCTAGTCTTCAGTTGTGTAACTATACAGATGTAGTGCTAATATTTTGAAATGCATTTAAAAGTGTATTCTATTTAGTGTACTTTATGTATATACTAAGCCAAAGGATTTTGGTGGTTCTAATTACAGGAGTATGCTGCCTTTAATACTAACATTGTCACTTCCTACTTTACTGATTATTTTTTTTT
>VXBO01003452.1:4576-66334 GCA_013400135.1 Rhinoptilus africanus
GGGCTGCGCATCCGCGCAGGGCAGCGGCCGGGCGCGCAGACGTGAGGAGGAAAAAACGACTTCTGTGCAGAACACCCCGGCGCCTTAATGGCAATCAGAGGAGACGTCCGACCAGATTGTTTTCATCCAAATTCCTATATGTTGCCTTTGAAATTCTTTGCCCTAACAGTGTATTTTTTTAAGTAATCTCCACCAGTGACCTTGTGATCCAGGAATTCAACCGGGCACCTACTTCGTTTTACGCACAAGCACGTGTTTCCCGGCTCCCGGTGGAGCGTAAAGCTCTGCCCAAGACGTGGCACGGCCGCTACCCCGGGCTCCTCCGGCTGCTGGGTGCGGGAGCAGCGGCCGGCCTCACGCCTTCTCCGGCAACGGCAACGCCGGGTACAGAGCCCACCCAGCGGCAACATTGCGCACGCTTTGATATTTTGCACAGAGCAGAACTTAAAATGAAAACCCGAAGAGGCTTACTGCTGGGAAAGTATAACAAGATGGTGAAAATACATCTTCAGAGCAGTTTTTCATCCTCCTCACACGGTTTCTCACGGATAGGCTGCCCTTTTTCTCCAAAGCTACATCTTCTATCCCTTTTAAAAACGTGGGCAGCACATCCACTAGCAATGTGTGCAGTAGGTGTCTTTAAATAAATGGATTCGACCTTTTGCCCATTTTAACAGATGCTGCTCCTGACCACCCCAAAAAGCTTGTTTAAAGTTAACAACATTAAGCGTTGGAGGTCACAAGGCCACTTCAAGGTCATTTTAATTCTGGCTAAAGGTTAATTAGATCACTGCATTAAAGCAAGAATAGACAATACTCAACTTTACTCTAATGAGGATGGACAGGTTTTTTTATATACCTCTTAACTACTCCCTTTATGATAAGGATATAGGGTCTATATCAAGGAAGAAATCTTGCTGTCAGTTCCACAAATCGAGTTACAGGAGCTCCTCTGGCTTTACACTGGTGAGGCATAAATGCAGTGCTTGGTCCATTTGAATTCCTTTTTCTTTTGTAAGGTTGGGCATCCAGGGTCACCTGTCACTCTTTTCCCTGTCCCTCTCCAGACAGCCTGGTGTTGCTCTGCTCCACTTTGAGGAACACCGGCCTCGATGTCCAAACGTGCGCAGTGGAGGCATGATCCTCAGAGCCACCAGAACTCGTGGGTCCTGAGGCACTTGCCCAGGAATGATATTCAGATGCCAACTTACAGAGACAACAAGCCTCACTTGAAAAATATCACAGTGTTGTACTTCGGAGTGCTGAAACAAATGGGAAGGTAGTTTCTGATCTGGCAAGTGTTACTGAGCTTTCGTAACACACTCTGCATCGGGGCAAATCCAAATTTTTTTGAAGAGTTTCCAAAAAAATATCCGGATAAAAGAGACCATGGGAACGAGAGACCCTGATTCAAGCCTGATTATCCCTTCTGAGGAAAAGCAAAGACCTGTGTCTCCTTCTTCCCAAGCAAACCTCCTGCTGCTGGGCTGCAGGTTGCTCTGGTGTGAACTTCTCTCTGGATGGAGCTGTTCAGCTTCGAGTCAGTAACTACATCAGGGCTGAGCAGAGAGGCCAGACGTCCCTTCTTTTTAGGTAAATACTCTCCTTGCCAGGCCTCTAGCTAAACACAACTCTTATCCCTCATCTCTTCCTGAACTGGATGTGTAATTCACATCTCCTTTAGAGAAACTTTATGAGAGAGAACTTAATCCAAATTATGGTTTCTAGGGGAAAAAAATGTGGCTTGACAGATAGATATTTTCACAGCAAAAATCTGTTTTTTTTAAGGAAAATGCCTGATCAGTTCAATGTTCATATTTAAAATTGTGCCACAACATCAGGATAGAAATAAGGGTTCGTATTGATTATTAGACGAGGGGTATTGGATGCATCACTGACAGGCAGGGATAATTCTCTGACTTACATTCCCAACACTACCAGTCCCCCAGAACAATTGCCCAAGACCTCCAGGGGTGGACATGCTCTAAATCTCCCACTCTGACTTGCCAGGGGAGCGTGTCTGGAGTCACAAGGACAGGGGAGCCATCCCAGGGCTGAGAGATACAGAGACACAGCAAGGTGCCAGCATGCCAGGCAAGCCACCAAAGGGAAACGAGTGAAGAAGAGGGAGCTGGAGAGCTTATGTGCCAGTTAAAACAATGGAAAATGTGAATTCCTGGTTCGCAGCACCCAGTCACTAGTGTTATTTTCAGCTTAACAGCAGGAACTGTGAATGGCACAATAATACCTAGTGAGGTATCCACAAAAGGAACAGCCTGAAAACAGCCTCTTCCTCACATACTTCTGGATACCAGAGACATCTACTGAAATCAGGATTGGGTTGTTGGCTATTTGTGACCAGTGAAAGGGCTATATTTTTTGTATAGTTTATTTATAATGAAAAATGCAACCAGTTTTATACAGAAAAATTTCATTTGCTTGGGCTGTTCACTTGGGATTCAGTGAGGCTGCATCACCACACATTTTTCAGAGAGTCTTCACTTCCTAAATGTGGTTGTTGTGCTACTGAAGTTACAACACAATCACCAAGTTCAAAGATATTTATCTCTGTTTGTGTGTGTGTCTGGATACAGTGATTTCAGACACTTACCGCTTCCAGACCACAGCACAAAACATCAGCAAGAGAGAAAATTGCTCTTGTAGCGTTTTTTAGGTTTTGCCCCATATTTTAAAATATATTCCTTTATTAAAACAGTATTATTATTGATACAGGCTGCTGGCCTCCTGCTAACACTGCACGCTGCATCCCTGTTTCCTTGTGCTCTCCTCCGACAAGCACCCATTGGATCCCACTCTGAGACTGCCTGCACAGCCTGCACTGTCTGTGTGCAGACCCTGTGCAGAGCAGCGTTAGCTCCAGGCTTCTTCCCCAATACTTCCATCAGGACTAATTCAAACAAGCTCCACTTGCCCGACTTCCTATTTTCCTTATGGTGCAGATGATTCAGACACCAGCCACAACTTGCTAGATGTTCCCTCCTCAGTCACCTTAGCTTATCAAGAAGTTCACTTCAGTATTCTTTTAGTGATATGATGTTCCTAGGCAATGGCCCTCTCAATGGAAAAGGAGCTCTATGGACCAACTTCTTCCTCATGTCCTGAAGAGGTGCTTGTGGTTGCTTGGTTTCTGTCTTGCTTTTAAGCATTTTCTTCACAGTACAGGGTTTTCCAAAATCTCACTAACTTCCATACTTAAAAAAAAAAAAAGTGATAAAATTAATATTTGTAATGGACAATTGTGCAATAAATAAATTGCTGATTCTCTGCTAGGAGATTCTCTTGCTCTGTCAGGTCACCTGCTGAGGACCTGGCAAGTGTCCTCTCTGGGACTGCTGGGCTCCCAACCAGATACTCGCACAATATCTTTCTAATTCTGGCAGAACTGTGTCTTCCATTTGAAGAAAATTGCTGAGTCTAATGGATATATACAAAAAATAAACGTGTATGTAAAATAAACCTTTACCTATCTAGGCATATCCCTGTGCACATCTTTATTTGAATAGCTGTTAATCGCTGACATTCCCCAAGGAGGCCACCAGAAAGAATGTCAGGGGCCCTGCTCATAACCCAGCTGAATACCTGACTATTTAAGGTACTCTGGAGCTGCATGAATCAGAAAGAAAACAGCTCCCCCTACCCATTTTATTAGAAGGCAATAAAATCTGGTGGTGTCTCATTAAATTTAATGAGCCTTCATAAAATAACCATTACACTGTGGAGGTAATGAAAAGAATAACTATGATGGTTAGTAAATAAACCAGCAAGGGTGATACTATTAGATGTCCCAGATACCTACCAGGTATCAAACAGGTAAATGACTCTCAAGATGAATTACGCTACCTTGCATCCCCTTTGCACCCATTGATGTCTTCTTCTATTCCAGTTTTGAGGAATTTCTTCTTCCTCTTCCCATAAGACATCAACGTGTTCGATGCAATGCCATTTGTTTTTACAGTGCCAGGCTGTACCTGTAAAACCCTGAACAAATCAGTGCATAGATAACCTTAAAAACTAGATGCAAATTTCCATGAGTGGCCAAGAGTTCTGTGCCTCCCCATTTCTGAACTTTTATTTAAGCTAGCCATCACTTCTGAAAGTGTCTCTGCAGAAGTTTCTGTGGCAAAATCCTCATTTAGTATATATCAGCTCCATCCCATTCTGCACATTCTTTAATCACAGTGACAGCTGCAGGCACTAAGTTTTAAAAAGGTGGGCCAAAGTCCAAGCTTTTCTTACCTGGCTCGTGCATGCCACAGAAATAAAAGAGTTAGGCTAATTATAGGATCAACTCCACTGAAAGTTTATGACTGCCCATGAAAAAGCAAGAGGAGGGGCTAAGTAGAAGCTAGCATAAAACTCCAGAAGGTTGCTGTGGGAAATGCGAGTTCTGTGTTTCCCATTTCACCCAAAATGGCACAAACATTTCAGCCCAGTGGGATTATTCACGGGAGCAAATGAGGAAGATCCGATCTGCGGGCTTATTTCTACACCCTTCCTTCTAAGACTCCTCTTGCTCCTACTGAGGTCAACCATAGGATTGTTACTGCTTCAGTTGCTAAAGAGACATTACATGTGGGTGTGATGTGTCAGAGCTATATTACAATATCTGCAGTGTTTATTTCTCTATTTAATTGTGGAATTCAAATACAAATACTGAAGCCTAATCTTTGCCTAGGTGTTTCCTTTTTTTTTTACGAGTGCATCATACAGGATCCGAAAGAGGCTGAGCAATAACAGGGCAGAAGTTGTACTCTTACATGTAGACCATTTATCAAGAGATGACTGTTTCCTGAAACTCATAGCTTTCACGTCTTGAGAGGACTTAAAAGACGTATGTGTGCTTCTCTCTTGGGACGCACCATGTATAAAACTGGACTGTGAGATGAGTAATTTTTGTTTATCGCTGCATTTTGTTTTCTGAAAAAGGCCCAGTGTCCAATTTACCAGATCTCTCCCAATCCAGAGATCTTGTACTGCCCTACGCAAATCAGGGGCACTGAAAGCCTATCTTCTTGAGGAGACAATGTCCAAACCACTCCACTGGATCTTACTCCCTACCCCTGCCTGGCTGCTTCTCCCCTGCCCCAACTGAGTGGGATACAAACCTTCCCTTGGTTGCTGTTTTGCTTCTCCCTTATCCAAGAGAAAGATGAGCGGAACTGGACCAGCCCAAGGTCCTGCTCTCTCTGCACTCCCATGTGTGCGCTTCTCGCTCGCTTGCTCTGGGATGGGGCTGAGCACAGGGGTACAGCATCACGCACCTCTGGGCACAGACTTCTCCTCTGTGGGAGGGGACCTTTAGGCCAATGTAGTGGCATGGAAAGTGGTTCTAACAGCGAGCCCTTTGGCTAACCTAGAAGCCATTTCTTATCAATTCACAGTCATTATTGTTATTTTATAGTACAGGCAGTGCAATTTTTTTTGAATTATAAATATTGCAGATCTATTTTCCTTCCCTCCCCAGCAGTTCCCAAAGACATGTAAACCCATAGTGTGATTGCTCCCTAATCTAGTTGAGGGGATGAAATGGTGCCAAAACTCTCATTGCAATTTCATTAGCATATTCATGAGTCGCACTTTTGCAGTGTTGCAGAAACAACACAAATTGGTTTGTGAATTGTGAACTCCCCCTTCTTCGCCGGCATCGTCGTCTTTTTCTTCAGAATCACAAATTGCGGATTAGCAAGGCAAGTGTGCTTGGGTGACTTTGGGACCTGACCACTGAAGTTTTTTAACGTACTTCTCTTATTTTTTACCGTAGTTTTTCCCCTTGCCTGCGGTTTGTGTGTGGTCACTCCATTAACAGGGGAGTGAGGAGCAGGGCAGCCGCAGGGCCTGCCATCCTGGCCAACCTGCTCCACCACCACAGCTCCGTTTCCTTGCCCATAACAAAAAGGACTAAATGCAACGAGCACAGGCAGTTCCAGTTTTTGGATGAAAGGTATTAAAGAACAGAAATTGTTCTGATCCAGTTTAGATGCACATGTGCCCTGTGTAAGAGTGTAGTGGGATTGGTAGAACCCTCCCACAGCAAGGTCACCCTCCCCTGACAGCTACTACAAATCTCCAAAGCCACTGTCAAAAACAGTGTCGGCTTAATGGGAGAAATTCCCCCCCTTCAAGGTTGAAAGACAGGTGGGTATGGGCCAACTGCAAATATGGCAGCTGCTGTGGAAAAGGAGGCAGCCTTTAGAAGGCCATTGCTGGGCTCCTTGGAGGGGTTACTTGGCACAGCCACCATACAGCCTCAGCAGGCGTAGATGTACTGGCTGCCAGTCACTATATGGGTGGTAGGATGCCATGTGAGGGATGTGATCTGCAATGAAAGTTACCTGAAGCCATGGGAAACGTTATTCCACTTCACTCTGGGATTGCATAAAACAGCAGTGAAAAAGAACACATTGTAAGAGCACATAGAGAGGTTGCATCACATGAGGGCAATGATGTCATCCTATATGCAACGTCATGTTAATGACACAGGAGATCCTGACTGGAACAAGAGCTTGGGAACCACACAGGGCACAGTTGCACATCCCTCTGCCCTTGGCACTGCACATCTGTGACTGTCCCATCCTCAGAGCCTGGCACCAGCTGGTACTGCTAGCGCTCGAAGCTGGGACATACTCCTTAAAGGTCTTCTCTGACACGGCAGCAGGGTGTCTGACACTTAGGGAATGACATCTGCAGGTCACAGCTCATGGGACAGTTTGTCTTTGCAAACTGCACCAGAGCTTGCGGTATGGGCCTCTCTGCAGCCTGAGGGTAGGTTTGGATGCTGTAAGCCAAACTCTGTGGGTTAGAACGGGAAACATGCTTGCAGAAGACACACCAGCCCTTGCCTTGTGCCGAGTCGCTCCAGCAGTACAGTCATTCAAGCACATTGTAGTACAGAACCCACTCCCTGGGCACACACGCCTGAAGCTGAATTTCACAATAAGTGGGCAGTTTTTAAATACATTCCACTCTAACTACACATCCAAAGAGACCTATTCGTTAACCTAGCAGAGGCTTTAATTACATCTCTTACAGGGAAATCACTCTTCTATCCACAGGATGTTATTCTGGTACTGTGTTTGGAAAGCCTGCGGAGCTCCTGAGCTCCATGCTGGATGCCGGCGAGAGGGGAGGTGGGAATGTTATTTCGGGGGGTCTTCTCACAGCTAACGGTCCTCTTCTGTGCAACCTAAACCTGTTACAAACACTGGATGTGAAATACATTTGAAATGGCAGACTTTCACATGGAGCTTGATTTAATTTTTCTGTGGAAAGATCATTTTAGACTCTCATTGTTCACATGAAATAATGAAACGTTACTGATTTAATTAGAGCTCAGTTTTCCAGTCTGTGCTTTCTATATTGTTGAAATTGCATTTAGCATGGGACAAAACTATCAATAGATAAAGCAATTTAAAAGACACAGCTATAGAATATGTTCTCTTCCCCTTTTCCTTTGCCAGTTTCAATTCATTGCTCAATTTAAGTATGGAAATAATGTTTGTCAAAGATTTCCTGACACATGAATTCCACCAAAAATAAAAAAAAAGGCAGAGAAAGAAAGATAAAAAAAAGATCAGGGCATCTCCTGCTTGTACTCCTAACCCATTTATAGTACAATATACAGATAATCCAATCTACTGTTGAAAACAAGGTTTGTGCAGTTATGCTCCGTTACTTCACAATGCTTCACTTAAAACTTGATAGTTTTCTCATATTTTCTTTCTACTTGAACTGACAAAGTGGATTGGGCAGGTCCCAGCTGATGGAAATAACTGTTGACTCCTCAGCATTAGCTTTCTGAGGTTTCACGTGGGGGCTGTGAATTAAATTTAGGGAAAAGAGGAGGTCAGCTTGTGAGATTGCCACACATCCCTGAGGGCAGGGCAGGGCTGGACTGGGACAGGAACACGTCAGCAGTCTGAAAGCTAGGGTCCCCTCGCTCCAGGTAAAGTTCCCGCTGAAAAGCCAAACAAACAGCACCAGAATCGTGATGTCTGGTTTTTGCTCATTCAGGAAAAAAACCTGAAATATAGTTTTTGCCACTCAGTTAATGGATAGTTCTTTTCATTGCCAGTGCAGATGAGAAATAGCTACAGCACACTAGGAACCCAGGAATGGATGCTCAGCTCTTCAGTAAGACAGCTGGCAGCAGGGCCAGCGATTTCATCTTGCAAGCCCTACCAGACAGCCAGGGCAATTCTCTCAACCTTCTAGTACATATTCAATCGCAAAGTGCATTCCATCCTGATTTGAGCCACATGGGGTGAAAACTGAAGTAATCCCACTAACTTCTCTAGTGTAACGTGAATAGCGAAGTGAGTCAAAAGGAGGAAAAAAACCTCCAAGATGTAAAATCCTTACAAACATAAATCCTTGATTCAAGGGTATAATCTGCTCACATAGCACATCACCTGTAGTGTCACCTCTGGCAACAAAGTCAGCTTGTTTAGACAATAATTTATCTTGATACCGACATCTGTGCGAGAATGACGGCACCAGTTGTGTTTCACTGCCAGTCACAGGATTTTTCTGTCAGCACCTACAGGGAGTAAGGGGAGTTTTCCCTAGAGTAAGGTTTTTTCATTGTCTTGTTTGCAGCAAAGAAGACTTTCCAAGCAAGCTGACATTCACCCTTAAATTACTTCCCAGCATAGAGTGTCTGTGTCTGTGCTGTATAGTAGGAGATTGCTCATTTCTCGTATTGATTTACACAAGGCAGAGTAGTGAACATACAATTAATAGTTGACTTCATTGGAAGCCAGCTGTTAGCCCCATAATTTACAATGGGAATAGTTTAAGAACAAGAAGAATTATACTTGTAGGAACTGTATTTCTGTGTTTTAAAGGTAAAATCCAGCTTCCACTAAGGTTCCTAGAGACCTTAATGGTCTGAAAATGATTCTATGTGCTGATGAGTCATGAGTTTCACGTCTTACTGCAAGAATGACTTATGGGACACAAGATCCTTAGCATAGGAACAGGTATTTTCCCCAGCCAAATCATAAACGTGTCGTTAAATCTGCGCAACTCTCTTCGGTTTTGCTACTAAAATAGGTCTGAATTCCCACAGCACCAATCCAACAAAGTCTCCTTTCAGAAAAATACTGATGCCTACATCTAAATCCTACTGGAGTTCAGCATCTGCTTATCTTCTTCTGCTTTCCTGCAAGGCGAGCATTCGGGGCATATCAGAGGAATGGTAACAGGAAAGAGTGTCCATCTCGAGCCAACCTAAGTGTCAAACACATGACTTTCTGCAAGAACAAACTTGTAGAGACTTTAGTTCAGAGACAATGAGTGACTGCAGACAAGTAAAGCTGCTTCTTTTAACTTTTACTTTGTCAGGATCTAAGCAGTTAAGGGAAATATTTTTAAGAACACTTGGGTCTTGATGTAAACCACAGCCTCCCCAATTCCTCAGCACAGCTGAAAGCCCTCTGCCCAGCTCCGGATTCCAGGCCAGAGTGTGAGGGTCTGGGATGCAGCATCGCTTCCTGCACTGCTGTTTCCATAGGAAGGAACTGGACACATGGGCCAGAAAGGTGCTCACGGACAGTTCAGTTGGACCCCAGTGCAGAGGCTTCATTGCCCAGCACCACTCAGGGGGCCCTTGCAAAAACAGCATAGTGACTTTTCAGCGACCTGCCAGTTAATTTATCCTGGATATAACAGAAATTCCACCCAGATGTTATATAGGTACTGTACTCTTGTGAAAAAACGTAAATACTAATTACTGCATTTCATTATTCTTACATGTATTTTCTCATAAAATCAAAGAAGTAATGAAATGTATCTTATGTACAGCAGAAGCTGTATGTGTGTGCTTATGCATATGTGCATTTGTATGCTAACAAAGATATTTACATTCATATACGCGTACCAACATACATATATGCACAAGAAACAAAGGGAGAACAGTTCAGGAAATTATTATAAAGTGCAGTAGAATTAGCTGGTTGAACACAGAAAGATGCCACATGCAATGTTACCATTCCGATCCCAAACCAAGATACAAGGTCAGACTCAGGTTCCAAAGCACTTTGCGAATATCAGCTATTAGCTGTAAAAACACCTACTGCACTAGGTAACTGGTATTATAGTGTGGTTTAGATAGACGCAGGTAGATGAAATGATATTAAACCCAATGCTTTCAAAGGTGCACACATGAAGATACGCTCTTCCAACCCTTTCTTCAAGCCCTGCTTACGGGTGGAGGCAAGTCTGAGGCCTTGCTGGAAATATCGGGTATTCCTCTGCTGCCTACACAATGTAAACAGATACTCATTTCCCAACTGTTAAACCAAGCTATGTTGAATGGTTCATTTCTGGGCTGCTAAGCTAAAACAATATACACTTTATATTGCTTCTGTTTAAATGTTGTTTGTGTGTATGTGCTGAAATAAATCCATGCAACACAGCTTAGCTTCACCACCAGCAGATTAATTTATTGACAGAGCCTTTTCCAATATATTGGGTCAAATATTAAACAGCATTTAATTCCCTGATGCCCTTGAAGCGAAAACATTATTTGCATGTGTCGTCATAAGAGGAATTCATGCTAGAGGGTAACGCGTTAATACTTTGTGTATGTTTTGGACATGCTCTCCTCAGCCCACTGTAAACGTAAGTGTTAGAAAGTTAAATGCTCTGCACTGCAAATAAACTGGCCTCTGTTCCCAGGTCTGATAACCTAAAGGGTGCCATTACTTCACACATTCTTTTTCCTGGTGTCACATACACTGTGGGGAATATTGAAAAGAAGATAAGAGAAGAATGCACCTTTTGTAGGACTGAAGGCCAATACCCTACACCTAGGAAATCAAACCTGGGAGAGTTTCAGGGGTTGGCAACAACAACCCAACAATCACAAGTTACCTAACTACAAACCTGCTTCTACACAACTTTTCTTTCCAGGATTTTTAACGTGAAAGATAAGATGCCTGTGTCCTCCTGAAAGACCTGTCACACACAGCAGTGGGTTGAGGCCAGGCTTTGGTGTTCCCTCAAGCAGCTGGTTGTTTAAACAACTTCTTCATGCAGCTATTTCTGGAGAGGGGTTGGGAAGAAGATGAAGTCCTGCCAAGGAGGACTGAGGAGCACCTGAAGATTTTTAGCCTTATGTGGTAGGCTCAAAAGCACTGGAAATCTTGCAGGAGGTTGGGATCAGTGCCTGCACTTCATGGCTCACCCCAGCTTAGGTCTGAACCCAGGAGACATTGTCCGGCTTGCTCACTGGCAGGCTGCCTCCAAGGGCAGCATTCGTTAGCAGCGTTGGGGGATATGTCTCCCCACTTTTGGCTGCACTTACCATCAGTTGTTTCAGTACTAAACCAGCTGCAGCATTTTTGATCAGTTCAGACAGCTCTGCCCAGATGCACAGAGATGCGATCGGAGCATTTGCTAATGTCACTGGTTTGCACAGGAGAATTATGATCTCATTAGGGAAAATTCCAGCTTAACATCACTTATATGGGGTTTATGACAGGTGGTGCCAAGATTCAGGACACCCAAACCTTTAGGGCCAGATTGAAATTCTGGACGTCTACAGTTCCCTTGACTTCAGTAAGGCTCACCCACAAGCCATCTGGGGCTCAAAACACGCAATACTGCTGAGCTCTGTGGTGACTATCACAGGGCTGACAGGGTAACCCGGCCTCACAATTTATGCGCTGGAAAAGACAAAACTAATAACAGTGCTGCTTGTTTTGTACTTGCCTGTTGTTCTGGTTTTGTTTTTACAAACAGAGGTCACTCTTCACACAGCACCCTACCCACACTGCCCAATCCTTTTCCATGGGGCACCACACCGGTATCAGTCAGTGCTGTTCTGGCAGCAGCCTGAACCGCATCTCACTGACCCACAGCAGAGGAAAACGCTTTGTGAGAATGATTTCAATACGTTTACCATTTCTGTAGCAGACTGAGAAATCCCTCCATCGCCCTTAGCCTGCAGCACAGCTCAGACAGGAGTTTAAAAACTGAAGCAGAACAAACCCTGCAAACCCCTTCTGGCTGTGGGGAGGGGTGACTGGTGTTTACATGGGTGCTCTCTGCTGCTAACTGCCAGGATCCCGCGAGGCTGTGGGATGGCCAACGGAGCCAAGTGCAACAGTCAGAATAACAAACAGAGATTCCACAGGATTAAAAGAGAAGTTTCTCAGAGTTAATATTAGGATGAGCAGCATACTGGGTCACAGGCTGAATTAACACAGAAAGAATCGGGTAGGATTTTAAGTAACTTTTTCAGTGCCTGGCTACAGCTGAATGCCCCTGCTATTCGGGGGAAAAGATGTATGTTCTTGCCATTTATATTGTTATTTTTGCATGTTTAACAGTGTTGCTCAATAAAGAGTTTAAACCTTGAGGCAGTGGGCAGAGCCAGTCTCTCCATTGACTCTGGCGGACTTTATATCAGCCCTGCCTGATGACAAAAGGTGCTGCTTGCTCACTACCCCGTGCTGACGGTGTCAGCCTCCAGGAAAGAGCACCATTTTAGGATTATCTGCTAGGCTGCAAAGTCTGGCTGGAGAAGGAGGAGGGGCGCACCTGGGTCTCTACACTTGTTCTTTGACCTACAGCCCTAAAAAGTCCGGCTATAGTTCTGCTTGCCAGATAGTAAGAAGATGAGAAGAAATTATCTTTCATTGTCACAAAAGGCTTTCGTTAAGAAGAGGAAGCTGGACAGAAAACCAAGCACATCTAGAAAGACCCTTTTCAATCCTGTTGTCCCCTTCTTCAGAGTTGCTTGATTTGGGGCACAGGGAAGAGACAGCAGAGGTGTTTTGTCAATAGGAGATTTCTTGGTTTGCCTGATGGATGCTACACCAGTTTCTGTTGGCAGGTTCATCTCAGAGAGGCTTCCTTTGGAGCAAGAAAATAAGAAAATAATCATAATGGTTATTTTATAATCATTAATCATCATTATAATCATTATTATTTTATAATCATTAACAGTAAGAATGGGGGGATTCCCAAAGGAAAGGAAGTTCTTTGCAAATGAGATTAATAACATAAACTCAAAACAAGAATTCCTGCACTCTAGTTCAAAGCCTGTGTCTCATTCTTTAGATGTATTCATTCAGTTAACATAAAGCAGACTTTTGTTTAGAAAAGTATGAGCCGAAAGCCAAAGTTTTGGTACTTATGTTGTTATCCTTTATTTGGGGATTAGGTCTTTTTTTCTGGCACTGGAATCATGTTACTTGCTCTTTCACTGGTTGTTTTAGGTTCTTTACCGATCTTACTCCAGATCCTATTTTGGGGCTTTTTCATGACATAAACAAACAAACAAGCCATGTAAGACTGCTTCCTCTCAGAAGTCCATACTGGCGTAGGATGCACGTCTCTACTGAGCAAGCCCTGCAATGGTTAAACTGCCGTATTTCTGTAGAGAAGCAATAACAATTCCCAGTAGCACAAGGCTCACCTCTGAAAGTCTCCCAGGTGCACAGTGTTAGGGTATAAAGTAAAATTGCTCCAGTCATCCCCTTACCTATACTGAGGAGAGGTACACCTCTGCTCCACTAATGGTTATTCAATTCCAATGGATAAATTTTACCAGCCTGAAAGAAATTTTAATTTCTGTGGCAATCGCTCAGACAGTTGTGCCGTCACCTCCTAACACTCTTGGCAGAGTTTCAAGGACCATACTTTCAACAGACAAACTGTTCTTAAACAGTTTTCCCCACCTTATTAGACACAAACAGTATTTGCTGACATATTGGGCTTGCTAGCTCTCATGGAAAGCCCTGCGTGACTTCATCTGTAAGCGACCAGCAGAGTTGCACAAGGACTTTAAAGGACTCCACAGAAAGCACTCAACAGGATGGGGTATCTGATTTTTTAAAAACTGCCCTGTGATGAGGTGGAGGGGGAACCACTTCACAGATTTCAACTGCCCTCATGCTGCACGCTCCTCCGCTCCCCCCAGGGCTCACCCCATGTGTCGGAGAGGAGCCCACAACCCTGGGTGCAGGTTTGCTACCTTTGTTGAGGTGCTCTCCAGATCTATGTTCTCTTTGCCAAGGCCATGGGAAAGCAGGGCGAGATAGAGCAGCAAAGGAAAAGATATCCAAAGAAAGCCAAATCCTATTGAAATCAATGTCCATCCTGAATTAGAGGAATCAGAAGAATTCTGTAAGTGTGAAAACAGAGACCCTGCCCTAGGGCAAAGTGCTGCAGTGTTGGGGACTACAGCCAAACTATGTTGAGTCATTGCACTGGTGGGGAACTTGGTCTAGGACAGGGACTGGGAATCCAAACCCAGGCAGATGGAGAAGCGGAGGAGACCCAGCAAGGGCTCCCAGAGAGAGCAGCTCCTAAGCCAGAGTCAGACAGATATCTGAGAGGAATTTCCTTCACTAGACCAAAGCAGATTTTGTGGAGCACCCCTGAACAGATGAAAAGTGACAGACACAGGCAGCAACAAGGGCAATCTCTATTAGGGATAAGGAGAAAATGCTTCACGATAGCCAGAGTCAAAGGCGGGAAGTGGGCCCCAGAGAGGCTGCGGGATCTCCACCCATGGAGAGGGTCCTGGGCAGGATGGGACCCTGAGCAGCTCAGCCTGACTTTGATAATAGCCCCAGTCTGAGCACAGGACTTGGCTGGATGACTCCCAAAGATTCCTTTGGCTAAACTGTTCCCTGATTCCAGCCGAACCTTTCCTGAATCCACGTCAGCTCATAAAAAAATTTTGGTTAGCATTTGTTAATATTTTTCGACATACTCACTTTTTTTCTTTTCATTAGAAATCGTTATTTCTTTAAAATATATTTCATTTGATTACAAAAAGTCTGATAATGAATGAAATATTTAATTTTTCGTCAAGAAAAACAGCCCCCAAGACTTTTTATGGCTCTTTTCTCATCTGCTGAAAAATAGAGTACCTTTGTTTTTGACTAGTCCAAAAATACACTTTTAATACTCTACTGTACAGTGAAATTGAAGAAAAGCTAGGTGCCTAGTTTACCTACAATATTTACTCCTGCAATTAGCCCTTCTGGAAGAAAAACTTAAGAGAGAAGTATTTTTCCCAATGCTTTGTGTTGCACTATGTCAGATTCATTGGGCTTCCTTGAATTATTTTTTAACATGAACTTGAGCCGCTTGCAGGTGTACCCACGCATACCCACATATGCACCACCACCATCTTTCCCACAGCCAAATTAATTTAAACTGGCTCCCTGTTCGTGACTGGTAAAGGACTAAATCTAAATCACCTGCTGGGTAAAGAAAACTAAATGCAAACAGCCTGAAAAATGCAAAAATTACAGCAGGGTGCTGGGGAGAAGCAAGATTAGCAGGGCCAACAACCCCTTTTGGGAGCGTGCCATAAAGAGATGCTGAGTGCTCACATCCCCTGTCGCTAAGACAAAGGGCAGCGCAGGCAGGGGCGCAGGCAGGACATACTAACGAGGGCAGTAATGACCAGGGAGCCGCCGGCTGCAAACTGAGCTGTGGATCACGTCGACAACGTGGGAGTTTTCCCTGTCTCTCTCTTCCTTTTCAAGATTGATTTTCTTCTAATCGTTCAATTGTTGTTCATATTACAGCATCAATGCTTCCTCCGCTGACTTACAATTGATCAGGGTGTACGCTCCCTCCTAACCCGGTGTTTTCTTTCTCCTCGGCATCCAACCTTTATCTTTGTGTAACGGAAGAAAAATACCCAAAAAGTTACCCCGGGTTTTGTTAATCTTATTTGCTTTTTTTGCTTTCTCCCCCAGCAACAAAAGAGTTGTCAAAAGTAATGTTTATAATAATTTAACGGATTATTTGCTTATTAGATATTAATCATTCTGCTGCGGCCGGGGTCCATGCTGGTGCTCCTCTACTAGAACAGCGATTCTGATCTCAATTAGATTATGTCTCTCTCCTTTACCTCCCCATAAATCATTCCGGCAAACTGAAATTAACAGCTACTGGAGCGCATTAATAATCTGCCTCACACATTGGAAAATGCATTAGCCGGAACCCTCCCATCACTCTGACTGTTAAGCACATCATTTTGTTTATGAAATATAAACATTTCATGGAAGAGCTCTCCCACATTTCTCTGGGCCTTGTGACAGCTAAAATGATTGCCCACAATTGCCAGTCAGTCAAGCGCCCAAATAAAGTTTGTTTAAAGCCATGGCTCTGTGACTGCCCTATTTTCTCAGGCATTAAAAAAACCTGCATTTAAAGTAAAATTCCTCTTTATCTGTTGAGAAAGGAAAAAGAATAACTGTGTTGGAGTTGTATGGAGACAGATGTACAGTTTGCAAAGGCTCTGGGGTTTCAATATTTGGTTTTGCTTCACGTAGGAGGAAGTGCTGCCAAATTCTTTGCAAAATAAAGCTCCAGAATAATTATTTTAAGGATGATCTAATCAAAATGTTTCATTTCTGACAAACTGACATTTCGATCAGTATGCTGAGTAATGTTCCAACTCACATTTTAAAAGCTCGGTATCGTATTATGAAGCATGTTAAAATAAAATAAGAAACCCCAAGAGTTTAATTTCAAAATGAAAAATGAAAATGCAGCATGTGAAGATCATTGCAGCGGCACATTATGACAACACTGGGCTTTCTGGTGGTTTTCTTGCAAAGTAAAAATCAGCCCATAATTAAATTGCTTCCAAGCCTGCGAGCTGCACAGCTCAACAGCAACACTTCCACTGCAGTGCCTCTTCTCCCAGCTCCAGTTTTCAGATTTGACACCAGCTGTGAGTTTGGGATTTTGTATCTCTCTTACATGTGCACCTGGTACCTCAGGAACACAAGCAGACACACAGTGATGGCATTTCTCCCTTTCTGGGAAGTGGTAAGTCCAAGTCTTTTTCAAATTGTATTGCTTTCATTTGATCTTGATTGAGTTTGCCCAGCAATACAATGTCTTGAATCTATTGATAAAGGCACTAGCTTAACCCAAAAGGTTTGATGTTCAGCTACTGCAAGGGTGAAGACCATACAGACTAAATTAAGCAGCAAAAACCAGAGAATGTAACATTGAAATATTACATTTGGTCTTACAGGGGCTTTAAATTGGTATATGAGGTTTACTAGGAACTTATGTCCATCTCCTTGCAACAAGAACACCAGGATAGCACCTGCTGCATAAATGAAGACTTCACACCTGACTCTCCCTAGCAGTCAGGTATATCTCTTGAAGATAAGCGAACTAATGGTACTGGCACCACCTTCACTTCCATTTTTGCCAAACTCTTGATCTGAAAATGAGCATTAATAGTGTGATTGAAGCTCTGTATTAAAAGTTAGGCACCTGTGACCATCTTTACTGTCTGGGAGGACTGCCGTCCACATATTCCCTCCTCTGTATCTGGAGAAGAGGAATTCAAGGCTGAGACTGAGCAAGCTTCTTGAAATGCGTGCCTGCTCTAAGCTTAGGCTTCTGGGAGTGTGCTGCCCTCCCAAAAGCCAGGCATGTGCTTACGCCCTTCACTGGATCAAAGCTCATGTGAGTTCAGCTGCTCAGGTATTGGTATGAGAACTGAGCTTGTGGCTGTAAATTCCTGGGGGTACAGGCTGGCTCGTTCTTGCCGGGCTGCGGTCGTCTGTGCACTGATAAACAATAAATAATTGTAATGAATGGCAGTATTTTTTAAATACAGGAATGAGCCCATTTAAAATTTAGCTGAGTTTTGTTTATTATTCTCAAAATGCATTCACAGCATATAGAGTAATGTCTCCAGAGGGCTGTTCTGCCATGGAATATTATGCGACTCTCTATCAATAAATGACACAGCTTTTTACATGTTTTAAGTAAAAGAAATAATTGCTGCTCCTTGTGGAGTTAGGCAATTAATTGCCTAATTATTTTGTTAAGTGTCACTACTAAAAGAAAAACATTACTGGAGCTTTATGGGCAAATTCTCATCTCAACTGAGGGTGAAATTCTGGGAAAGAGCATATATGCTGTATATCTGCACCATACCAAAGTACTAAACTCCTAATAAAAATGTCTTCTACTTGGGGAAAAGTAAATTTGTTTCTTTATCAGTAGCTCAGTCTAATTTTTCCATACTTATATTTTTGCTGCCTCACCATTTCTAAGGCTTCCTCCGTGCTGCTGCATCTCGGCAGAGCCAGGCTGGGAGAAAGGCAATGGTGACTTCTGCTGCTTGCAGCGTGCATATGCTTTTGTAAAGCACAGGCCCTTTCCTTGGAGCCCCACAGTCGTGTGCACACACTGTAAAACACGCGTTGTGATGAAGTGTGGGAACTATAGCACCTGCAAGGCAAATCCTTCCTAGCACAGATTTAATGCAGGAATCTGGAATTTGGGGTGCTCAATACCTCAGGGAAAGTCACAGTACCGCTATCACCTATTCACTCCCTGTAGTGATGTTGTCTCATGGATCTCTCCCAAGTTACCAAACATTCTATCATTAGGGATACAAACGAAGGCATGGTCTGACCCCTCGCCATTGCTGCTGCGGATGGCAGCAGGGGCCCGTCAGCCTCCAGGCACATAATTGCAAGTGCAACCCCAAACTACACACTCCTGCTTCCAGCACGGCTGTCGCTCTTTCAGAAAGCACAAGTGACCCTGCTCACCCAACAGAAAAGGCTGTGACGAATTAAAAGAGAGGGGAAGGAGTCCTGGGGTAGCAAACCCTGCCTCTCACGGCCTGGCCCTGCGTGGGTCAGGAGCCTGAGGAAGGACCTCTGGCATCCCTGCCCACCTGCCTCCTCCTCTGGCAAGATTTTTCAATTGCCATGAGAAGGGATCATAGAATCATAGAATCATAGAATCCTAGGGTTGGAAGGGACCTTAGTAGATCATCTAGTCCAACCCCCTGCCAGAGCAGGGCCACCTTAGAGCAGGTTACACAGGAACGCGTCCAGGCGGGTTTTGAATGTCTCCAGAGACGGAGACTCCACCACCTCCCTGGGCAGCTTGTTCCAGTGCTCTGCCACCCTCAAGGTAAAGAAGTTCCTCCTCATGTTTAGGTGGAACTTCCTATGCTCAAGTTTGTGCCCGTTACCCCTTGTCCTATCACTGGGCACTACTGAAAAGAGCCTGGCCCCATCCTCCTGACACCCACCCTTCAAGTATTTATAAGTGTTAATTAGGTCCCCCCTCAGACGCCTCTTTTCCAGGCTAAAGAGACCTAATTCCCTTAGTCTATCTTCATAGGAGAGGTGTTCCAGTCCCCTAATCATCTTAGTAGCCCTATGCTGCACCCTCTCCAGCAATTCCTTGTCCCTCTTGAGCTGGGGAGCCCAGAACTGGACACAGTACTCCAGGTGGGGCCTCACCAAGGCAGAGTAGAGGGGGAGGATGACCTCCCTCGACCTGCTGGCCACACTCTTCTTGATGCACCCCAGGATGCCATTGGCCTTCTTGGCCACAAGGGCACATTGCTGGCTCATGGTCATCCTGTTGTCCACCAGGACTCCCAGGTCCCTTTCCTCAGAGCTGCTCTCCAGCAGGTCAGCTCCCAACCTGTACTGGTGCAGGGGGTTATTCCTCCCCAGGTGCAGCACCCTACACTTGCCCTTATTGAATTTCATGAGGTTCCTCTCCGCCCAGCTCTCCAGCCTGTCCAGGTCTCTCTGGATGGCGGCACAGCCTTCCGGGGTGTCAGCCACCCCTCCCAGCTTTGTGTCGTCAGCAAACTTGCTGAGGGTGCACTCTATCCCCTCATCCAGGTCATTGATGAATATATTGAAGAGCACTGGGCCCAGTACTGACCCCTGGGGAACACCGCTCATCACTGACCTCCAGCTAGACTCCACGCCCCTAATCACAACCCTCTGGGCTCTGTCCTTCAACCAGTTCTCTATCCACCTCACTGTCCACTCATCTAACCCACTCTTCCTAAGCTTCCCTAGGAGGATGCTGTGGGAGACCGTGTCAAACGCCTTGCTGAAGTCAAGGTAGACCACATCGACCGCTCTCCCCTCATCCATCCATCCAGTCACACCATCATAGAAGGCGATCAGATTAGTCAGGCATGATTTCCCCTTGGTGAATCCATGCTGAGTACTTCTGATGGCCTTCTTTTCCTCCATATGCTTTGAGATGACGCCCAGAACGAGCTGTTCCATCATCTTTCCAGGGATGGAGGTGAGGCTGACCGGCCTGTAGTTCCCCGGGTCCTCCTTCTTGCCCTTTTTGAAGACTGGAGTGACATTGGCTTTCCTCCAGTCTTCAGGCACCTCGCCTGTTCTCCAGGACCTTTCAAAGATGGTGGAGAGCGGCCCAGAATTCCGCGGCCGAAAAAAAGATCCCAGAGTCTTTTGCCCCCTTTGTCAGAAATCACAGTGTCAGGCTCATTTTGCATGGCCAGAGCAGTAGGCATCTCCCCATCTGCTGACGATGGCAGAGACGAGCATTCTGGGTTAACAGGACCATGCCCAGAAGCCACAGCTGCCCATGTGTTTGTCCACTGATGCCTGTGGCTATGTGCAGAATGTCTCCAAGGAATCCAAGAGGTTCATCTTCTGAGCAAGAAAGGGGAAAAGGAAAGCAGGGCTGAGAGAAACGGGGACACCTGCGAAGCTTTCCTGCAGTCCTCCTGTGAGAGCCCCTGGAGCACCAACAGGAATTTCATACCTCACCTACAGACTCCATCAAAACAAACTTTCCCTGTAGGCACGCTTTGGGTTGGAAGAGACAGCCGGGCCCATGAACCCATCCTGCAGTTATCAAGGGGGCTATGGAGGACTCTGTCATATAATTATCTTCACAAACCCATTAAGCTTCATCTTAAAGCTGGCCAGGGCTCAGTTCCTTCTTTTCCTATTAGAAGGCTCTTCCAGAATCTCGTTCCTCTGCTATTTAGAAATAATGTAATTGTTTAAATTTATTCACGGTCAGTTCAAAGCCATTTGTTCCTCTGCCAATATTGTTCTTCAGCTCAAACAGCTTCTCTGTTGCACAACGGGCAGCAAATTTCAGTGTTTCTGAACCCAGTGTTTGGGATGCATAAGGATTAGGCAAGGGCGAACTGCAGCAGAGTGGGAGGTTACAGAACCAGATCTGGTTTGCTGTACAATTATGTTAGCCCACGATACCAGATGCTGCCTTATAACTTGACTAAAGCTCTATTTCCTAAAAGCCTCCAAGGAAATAAATTTCACCTGAAATTCTGGGGGAAATTTTAAGTTTGATGTTAGCACAACAAGAGACTATTTACTCTAACGAGTCCATTGCTTCCCCTCAGGAGGAGTGCTGGGGAAAGTTCATTAGTGCTTGCAGTATTTCATCTGAAGCCCCACGCTTTAAACATAATATGGTTAGATGTGACAGACATCAGGCCTTTATTCCATCTCCACCTAAACTGAAGTGAAATGATTTTCTCCACAGCCTCCTACATGCTGCATGTAAGACAGGCAGAGGCACCACTTGCCGCAGTCTGTCCCCTCTAATGTCCCCTCCTATCTACCCCTTCCTATACTCAGCTTAAAATTTAACAAGTAGCACTTGCTAAGTATTTATTTTCCTTCTCCTTCTCTGAGATCTATATGAAGCTTTTGAGAAATGGCTGGCACTTGATGTTTATCAATGTTTTTCTCACTATGTAGGAGAAAGTATGAGGGACATATTTCATGATGAAGTAGGTTTCTAGTTAACAGGACAAAATGAAAGCCAAGCCATAGATCAGCATAAGATGTCAAAAGAGAAAAGAGTTCGATTTATTGTAAGTGATATCTGAGTTAGAAAAAAGCACGACGCTAGAAATCAAGATCCTGATTTAGAAAAGTACTCCAAGATGTGCTTAAAAATCAAGCATATACTTAAGTCCTTCTGAAGCTAAAGGATATAATTGTTTTCTTCCATTAAAAAGATTACAAAAAATATCTCTTATTTAGACACTTCTTTGGTGTTGCACTTAACGCTATGCATGTTACATTAACAGAGACAGTATGGCATTTTATCCTCCTTTTAAAATATTCTGGAAATATCTAGGACGAAATGCAACTTTGCAAATATTTTCTAGGCTGCATTAACATCAGGATAGTAGGAGATGCATTGTAGGGCTGCAACAAGCCCAAGGAGCAGGGCTGAAATCCCAGCGTGTAGTCAGGTTTTTATTGCCCGATTTGACCCTGAAAGGTTGAGGAGAGCTTTGTGCCTTCTGAACTGAGCAAACACTGGGGCCACAGAAGAACCGTGGTCATTGTGTTAGTTTTTACAAGGTAAGGGGCTTTTCCCACAGGAAAAATTTTGCCAGGAAGGTTCGCACTTCATCACTGCGCAGTTGTCTTTGTCAACCTGGGTATTTACTGTGGAAAACGCAGAGCACATTCTTCACAAACTGTGTGTTGTATCACTTCAGCTATTTTTCATATTTGCCAGGGGACTGAAGGTGTGAAAGGCTTCGGTGAAAGTCTCCAACTAAAGACAACAGCTATCAAAAGCACATAGTAGCTTTTAACCTGCTATTTGTAAACAAATACAATGATAAGCCTATGAACCGCAGCTATAATTTAAAGGGAGCCTATTGCTAACTGCATATACCAAACCAGCTACATCTGCCATAGAAATAAATAGTATTTGATAAAACTGCATCAGGACTGGGAATTTGTGACAGTTTATTAGCAAACAGCAACATTATTTTAACTTACAATAAGAAGATAACTGAAGTAGGAAATAGTTCTTCTAGCTCTACATACTACCTGAGCCCAGGATGGGGAACATAATTTGAGACTGGACTTAAAGAAACAAAACAAGTTGCAGGGAGCCTTCCCTTATCAGGCAAGACTCTGAGCTGCAAGGTTGCGTTTTCCAGGAGGACATGGTCAGTGGATGGTGAATAGATAAAAAAGAATGGAAATGACTGAATGACAGCACCTTCCCACAGCACACAAAAAAATATTTTGAAAACCTACAATTTTTTTCACCATCTCTGTGGCAGCAGCAAAGGGTGGGATTCACACCCACTGATTTTTCAGGTAAGTTGAATCAATAACAGTCGGACTTGATGATCTTAAAGGTCTTCTCCAACCTAAATGATTCTATGATTCTAACATATAGCCATTGGCTACTATCTCCCTACCACAGCAGGATCTCCTCCAAATAATATACCCTCCCTCTTTAACACTGCTTGACAGCCATGGAGCTGAACAGGATAGGAGAGGAAATATCTGCACCAGGCTTAGACTGGTGAGGAAGGATCACACGTGACCACATCTTCCCCTGCAGCACGTCAGAAAAGAACAGCCGGTATTCACAGTACAGATCAGAGGAGTGCACCACTGCAGTAATTCACTTATCTAACATGCAAATCGCTTCCCTACACTAGTTTCTGAGCTTTATACAAAAGAAAGCTACAAAGCAAGATAAAAAAAATCATACCTACATCCTGCAAAGTGGATGCTGTCATGTGATGGGACTTGTGCCTGACCTGGGCTTTGCTAGAGAGGTGAATCAGGCAAGGTGTTTGCCCAGAGACATGGCCCATTTCCCCAGCTGTCAGGGACCTGCACCACCTCCTGTCCAGCTCCAGGTGCTGAGTGGGCCTCTTCCTCTAACTTCCCCCCTAAATGAAGTACCATCAAAGCTTTCCCCGCAGGATGGCTTTGGCAGAACAACTTTGGCAGACCTCTCTGGGACACTGCGCAGACCTCCTCTCCCACTCCTTCCCTCATGCCTGCTCTGATTCATAGGCCTAGTTTGGCCTCATATGATTTAATAGGATGGATTTTTTTTTTTTTTATTGTCAATGAGTAGATGTCCCCTGACGTTCAACCAAACAAACCATGTGCAATCTAGGGTGGTGAAATTAGCTTGCTAAACTGGCACAATGCTTTAGCACAGGAACTTATTTAAAGCAAAGCAAGAAATCTATATTCCTACAGTCATAATTACACCAGCAATTACAATCATTACAGCAGTTCTGGCTTGGGAGACCTCCCCAAGGCCTGGGAACACAAGAACAGATTTGGGCTTGTGACTTTGTGTGCAGCTATGGAGGAGAATGGGCAATCCAGGCGCTCCGGGGTTGTGCTCAAAGTATTTCCCTATGGAAGGGCAATAGGATATGTCCCATTTAACCTGATTAGGCATTAGCTGATATAGACACAGACAACTCTGCCACAGAGCACCGATAAATAACCCAATTTTGCCATTAGTAGAAGCAAACTGGTCCCAGTGGTCTAGCAAACTAGACTACTGGTCTAACCGCTATAGAAACTATCAGCCCATCTATGCCTAGGTCCATCAGTGCTTAGTGGGTGCAGCCACAAAATTTCACGAGTGTTAGGAACCACAGCTTTGTGTCAGGCTGTGTGTGTGCGTACAGGCAGGGCGAGCTGCGCGGGGAGGTGTGCAATGGCACCAGCTGCAGGGCTTTGGGCCATCCCGCTATGCTTATTTTAGCTGCCATAAATAAAAACATGAGCAGAACAGTGCCGTGGAAGTATTTACAGAATAATTTTCAATTGCTGACACTGCCAAGCTAAGCACTGAATGCTAAAGTTTATGATGTGTAATGCCTTGGGCTACCGCGGCCTCAATTTGGACAAACCTGCCATTAACACCCGTGTGGCAGTTATTTTACTGGGGGTGACAGATTGTGAGGTAGGGAGAGTAATTCAGACTATTACCCAGGTGAAGGCATGAAAGCTCAGTGATATATGAAGACCACTTAAATTCATTGTATCTTGTACATCACATCTTTGATAGATTATAGCTGTGGCATTAAAATGGAAATGGTTTCTCTGAGGCCTGACAGGGGCTGGGGTGACCCGTGACCTCCCTCTGAGGAATGTGACTGACCGAATTATCAGTTAAGAGAAAAATCTATGGGGAATAGACTCACAGTGATGGAGAATCCACCATGCATATATATTTTTTTTAACTTTTGCTTTGATTGAAAGCTGTGGTACTCAAGCATCCCCCCCTCCCCACCTCCTCCTCTCCCTGTCTCCCTGCTGCACCCCAGCCAATCCCAGACTCCTTCGCTCCGATTTCAGATCAGCCGGGCCCCCGATATTGATTGAAAAATTGTTATTAGAGATAGTAGGTCTTCCTGCATGCTGCCTACTGATTTAATTTGGAAAACATTTAATTTTATGAAGCGGTAAATGATAGTGGCACGCTCTCTCGTGTTAGGGAGCAGCTGGCTCTTTAGCTGTTCGCCGTCACTACTCCCAGGTGTCCTCTTTGCAATCATGTGTTCCCTTCCCCTTTGCTTAACAAGTTATTTCAATTTCTAAACGAATGCTGAACAAGAGAAAGACAACATGCAAATTGAGATCCCAGCCGCCATTCACACATGAAAAAGTTCCCCTGGAATTCCCTCAACTCTGCCCATCCCTCCCGCCCTCCCTCTGCATCTGTCAGGAAAAAACAGAGCCCTTGTTCTCATCAGATTGTTTTTACCAATGACCTGACACCACCATCTATAATTAATTACATCATTTACATTAGACTATTGACTAAACAAATACATAAATCATAGGCAGAGTCAATAGACGCAGACATATTTAATCATGTTCTAAATAATGATTACTGCTCCCATAATGCAATAATTATTTTCAGCAGCTGACTTGAATTAATCTTCTGTCAAAGTGCCATCTGAAAAAAGAGAGCGGACCACGACGAAGATGAAGGTGGTGGCCCCGGTGATGGAGAGGCCGTCTAGCACTTTGCCGTCACACTCCCTGTCCACCTCTCCTGTCCCCAGGAGGTCTGCAAGCAGTGGGTCCCAGAGGATACTCAGCATCACCCAGCTGGCACCTCCACCCATGGCTGGGGAGCCCTGCTGGGCCCCCAACACCACACTGAACATCCCATGGGGCTGGCTCCGGCCCCCACTCGATTCCCACATGACTCAAAGCTCCTGGCAGGCAAATCATGACCTCTCATTTACTCCTGTGGCTGCCCAGCACTGTCCCTCTGCACCTTGCAGTATCAGGGCACTGCTTGGGCACCCTTGCGTCTGTCCTCATTCCCCTCCCTGCACAGAGGAGCCTGGTTTGCAAGGTGCCGAATGTGTCTGAAAACCAGACCGATGTGACCCTGAATAGAAACTGTTCTCCGTAGAGGCTAATGCAATTAGGGTGAATTTAACTCTCATTTACTTAAAAGCATTTCAAAAGGCATTTCATTAATTTGCAAAACACACATCTGGTCTATCGTGCTGATCCGCCTGGCACGCTTCAACCACGGCATGTTTTCAAAGGGCCTTGAGAATGGTGCTGCGCTCCTCCCCCTCGTTTCCACAGCAGCCAAAAGCCTCCTCCCAGCAAAGTCCATCTGAGCATCGATGTGAACAGCAGGAGGACAGAGCCTCATCTCCCCACAGGATCCTGTCCCCAGTGGTTATCTTATGGTGCCATGATAATGGAAGCACAGTATTTTACTGGAGAGAGAGGCTTAATCATTACAAGGGCTGCAACAGCTCTCAGTAGGTATCCTCAGAGAAGAAGGGAAAATTCCCCATGCAGGATAAGTAGCATCAGAAAAGGATACCCCAGGTTGGGGGTTGGAAATCCCTCAGGGGGATTGAGCCTGCCTTGACCATGGTCCCTGCTCAAAAATTCACACCTTGTGGGGTGAGAGCTCTATCTGAGAGCAGCAGAGAAAAGGATTTCTAGCTGGAAGAAGTCTGGAAAATTTCAGGCGTTCTCTATGTTGCAGTAGGCACAGGAGTGGCTTCGGGGAGGGAGAAGAAACCTTTTAACAAGTTTCCTTCTCCTCCTCCAACTATTGGCTAATCTTGACCTTTTGGTTAATGAGCTACTTTGATAACCTATAGCTTGATAGAGCAGGATTGCACTGCAGTGTGGTTGTAACTGCAGCCACTACAGTCACCTCACCATATCGCTCTGCACTGGGGCAGAATATACTCTGAACCCTGCGCTGGATGAGGGTTTAACAGTTCTGAAAGAGACAAACTCTCCTGCCTCAGGCACTATCCTGCTTCTAACCAAGAGGAGTTAGCACATCTCTAAACCATCCACCACGTATTTCTTTCCTGTCTTCTTGCGTTGTCAAGATACTACACCCAGTAAGTTTGATCCAGCAAAGCCCTTCTTCTGTCCCTGAGGGTGAAGGAAGTGCAATAATGAACACCAGATAATTTAAGATATGGAACTGTCTAGGAAATCCAATTGTAAAATCAAAGCTTCTGTCTTTTTCCTAAAATTAAAAAAAAAAAAAAGGCAAACTTCAACTCTTATTTTAATTTCACAAGTAAGAGGTAATTATACCATAGCCTACTCAATAACACCATCATTATACATATACAGCTGATTCTTCCTATAAGTACATATTTGTCATAACACAAATCTAAATAAGGCTGAGGAGATGTAATGAACAGCATTTGGATGTATAGCTGAGTATTCATAGGACTTCACAACATAGCACATTTGAACGCTTTTCTAAAATAGAAGAACTGGGCAGACTACACTAAAATATTCATGAAGGATAATGAAAAAACAGCCGTCAATGACAGTGTTATGGGTTGGTTAATATTGTATGATGAGTGTGTTATAACCATAAATAAACAATAAGTATAAATGACAGTGAATATAAATAATCATTAATACAAATAATAAGTAATAAAATCTAAGCTCAAGAGTGTGATGTGATAGAATCAGGACAGGCATCAACTACGAAATGGTTTTTTTTCCTACTCCTCGTTCCTCAAAAAGCTTTCAGAGCCGATATTGTTATTCTCTGCTATCAAAACCAGAACAATGCTGTATGCTGTGCTTCTTTCTCTCTCGACATGCATTGGTAGCATTTCAACAATATGCTATTGTAATAAAAAAAGAGCAATCTTGACCTTCTGGAGGGTACAAACATTAAATGGACCATGGGCACAAAAGAAATGAATCAGAAGAATGTATTGCCCATAATGTTATTTTCTTCCCTGGAACTGAAAGGAAGGAGTTTGCATGAACCATCTGTAATCACAGTTTGCTTAAATGCAATCTTCAGCCTCAGACTTTAATCACTGGGGAAAAAAACCCCTAAAATAGTTTCATTGGTTAAGAAATCTTCCAAAGAGAAAACGAAGAAAGAAAACAAGATATAAAAACGTTCCTGTGGCTAACAGCCTGAGCTGGATGGGGATATAAGAGGCCCAGATGCACCCTCTGGGTTTGGTTTGAGGCTTACACGAGACAAGGGGAAAGTCACTCAATTCTCCAAATCTCCTTTCCAGCAGTATAATAGGAACAGAAAACTCCTGATGCCTGTCTTGTCTCTCTGTGTTACAAGCTTTGATAAGAAGCAATTCAGCATTGATAAAGACAGAAAAACCCAGCAGAAACATTGCGCACAGAAGCAGTTGTGCATTGCTGGATCACAGTGACAAAAATCAGCTCCACCGCTGTAACCCGAGGGGACTGATCTAACACCCTCCCCCGGAAAACTCACTCCTAGCCAGCACAGAAGCCAGCATCACCCTTAGGAAACTTTCTAGAGGTCCTCACTCCTTAAACTGGTGCTCAGTATTAACACTGTTGACAAGCAATCTGCAAGACACTGGTGGAAGTGTTGGAGAGCTTGAATGATTGCGTTAAGACGGCACTGGTACCTGTATGTAGCACAACGTGGAATACTCCCATCAAGGAATTCACATTTGCTCCCTGTTTACAGGATGCCTTAGTCTTGTGGATTTATCTTATCTAGGTAACCTGCTGTATCACACCCAAAGGACATACCTTAATTACCCCATTATCCCTGGGCCTTTGAACCCATTTGTTATCTTGGTCAATCTTCTGGTCCCCCTACCAATCTAAACATATTTGTGAACAGTAGATGGTTGTTGGGAGGCTGCAGTGCAGATGGAGACTTTCCCAAGGAGATGCCTTGTCTAAAGTAGCTGCTCAAAGCCTATTTATCAGGACCATGATTAAATTCAGATGAGAACTGCCCCATTTAGGAGAGCCAGTAGCAAATTCTGCTACAGTGCCCCTTTCCCTCTTCGCTAGCAGGCTTTCCCACGCCAGGGGCAGGTAAAGCAGCCAGCAGCCCATCAGTCACACTGTTTCATGCAGTGCTACAAGGCACTTGTAAGCTGTGTTAAAAAAATACTCTGCAGAATAGGAATCCCAGTCGCACTAACTTCAACCAACTATATGAGTCCTACACATCTTTTTTTCGCATTTCCCTTCTTACACTCCTTTTTTGCTACGTCAGGGTTAAAGCACCTATCTCCACTTTCCAAGTGTGCTGGTCTGCCTGTCACACACACCTGCCATCACATCCCCGATTTCTTCCACAGTGATCCCTGAGCTGCCTGGGGTTGAATACTTTACTTTTATTATTTTATTTTGGAAGTACAGTTTTTATTTTACATGTGTTGTTGAAAAGATTGTCCAAACTATCTTGAGACTTTTTTCCCCCATAAACCACTCCTTAGTAATTTTTTTATAAACTTGGCTCTGGAATGATATTTATTAGGGACCATTTCTCCTTGATTTGTTCGGCTTTACAGCAACTAGATTTTTAAATGACTCCTCCATTGAGGTTTGGTTTTTTAAAGCCAGAAGAGAAGTCATGGCCAAGCTCCTGTTATTTGAGAGAGTGACCAAGAGCTGGAGAAGTCTTCTTGCCTTCCCATCACTTGAACATGATCCTGGGGGAACGGTTGGCTGCTGGTGTAAACAACAGCATGGATATGAGCTCATAGCCAGCCCCAAAATCTTTAATAAAGAAATAAGGCTCACTAACTACAGACAGAGGTAAGTAGCCAAGTGATATGGTTATTTATAAACTTTTGTTAAGTCTGTCATTTTTAGCTACGCTTAAAAGCAACCTTTTAAAATGATGTTTCAGGAACACAGTCAACAGCAAGGCGAGCTGGTCTTTGCTTTGATTAGATTTTACTCCCTTTACCTTGATGAAACGATGCCTTATTAGCATTCCAAAATGAGAGTGCACTCCAAATGTAAGTGGATTTTAATACAATCTTTTTGAGGAAATGTCAAACTGTATTGGGTACGTCTCCTCCCTACCCCCCTTCTCTTCCCCGAACAGCAGAGTTCAGCAAGGAACTGTGCCAAAATAATGAGCAAGGGAGAGAGGGAATTTCAGAGTCAAGGTAAAAGATGAGAAATACATTCTGCCAGCAGTAATGTCTCTGTGGTCTGTTGCCACCTGTGTAATTCAATGCCTTTCCTTTGGTTTTGTACCCATGTAACTGATAAGGCTTTGGCTCCATGCATTTCTACGACTAAATTAATATTTAACACCACATACCAAAAGCTGGAGGTTTTGCTGGTGTAAAGTGGTATCAGCTGGCATAGTTATTTATATGGGTTGGAAAAGTCAACCCAAGCAGTTATCCTCTGTTGTGCACCCTGGTTTATTTGGAATTACTGGAGCTGTGCAGCATAGGCCTTAGGAAGTTAAAGGGCCTCTTAAAAATTGTCACCCAAATTCACCAAAGTCTGGAGTTAAAAAAAAAACCAAAACAAAGCCCAAACACAAACCTCAAACCGGCAAGGCATACCTGCTTAAATTAAATTAAATATTAACATCCCCTGCTTTAGAGTTGTACCATGAATGTAATATGTGCACTGTTAATGAACCGCAATTTATTTACACCTCAAACAAAGAGTACCCTCACTGCCCTAAAGTAGTTAAATTGCCCTCTTCCTAGTGAAATTTATTGCCATTTAAACATGCCAAAAGGCCATTCTGCCGGTCATTACAATAATCTATCATTTCTGCAACTGCTGGTATCCTGTTCTGTGGTCAAATTCAATCTGAGAAGGGTCAACAGAATTTTTCCACCAAATGCTTCCCTCTTGCCTGTCATCAATTTACTTTTGTCAACAAAAAGGGCATTACTACCGAATGAAATAGAAGATCCCCTTAAGACCTCTGGCAAACAGCGAGAGCTTCTCTGAAGTATTGCATCTTTTCTGCTTGCAGATGTGTGTGTTAGTGTGTGTGCTAGGATGCTAACTGTACTGAATGCATGAGCAGGAATTTTGTAGCTGGTCAAGCTCCTTTTATTCCAACAAGCATTCACATTACTAGCTACTGTGGACAGTCGCACAATATTTTCAATTTTTCTCTGTGAAAATAATTTTAAGAATATGTTTTCCATTGGGAAATTATGACTGTATTAGTAACTCAGCTTTTTGTCACATAGTTCGTCTGTTTTTCTTATACGCACACTCAGAGTGCACACTGAGACTTGTTTAACCTCATGTCCCTGCTGGGAGCACCACATCCAAAACTGACCTGTTTATAAGGGATGGAGAACTCTTGGTTCCATTGAGAGCACAGCTAGATTTTGGCTAGATATCTAAAAATCCTAGGGAATAGTCTATAATAAAATATGATACATGCCATATAATACTACTACTAATAAAACCACCACAGTACCCCTAAATGATTTTTAATATACCAGTGTCAAGAAACACAAACCCAAATTAAGGCAATTAGGTCACTACTACTAATCAGCATTCTCTTCTTGTAGTTGAAGGAACCCAACACTGTGTCCCATTCTTCTAGTGTACTGTTAAACACTTCACAGGTATTGTTATACCTAATCCTTGTCACAAAGAGCTAAAAGACTTTATATACATATAAAACAGAGGGAGAAATGAAAGGCAAGGAAGAGAGCCAAATGTGTAGCTTTCAGGTTTCCTTGTAACAGGAATACTGTATTACCTTGGTCTACGAGCAGTTTGTCCCAGAGCCTGCAGGGAGCTGAGCCTGGGAGAGAAGGCAGGGAAAGGGCTTGCGTGCTGGCTGGAAGAAAGGCATCTGAAAGTGTTTCTCAGTGCAGGAGGCAAGTAACGACACATGATTACCAGAATAAAGAAAAGCACAAGTGGGTAATCAGTGTAAGTAGCAAAGAACAAAGCCCCAAATAGCATGGAGTATCTAAAGCATCACCTATCACACTGGCTTCAAGCAACACCGTTCAACACACCATTTCAGGACATACTTTCATTCTAGAGGTACTTGCTCAGCATCAGTGGTAACACTGCATTTTCAGCCAGATCCAACTCATTTTCATTGTGTTTTCAGTTTATCACCATTTATCTGCAGGCCTAACAGGCATGACAGTTTATTCATACCATCTTATCTCTCCTGTTCTTTTTTTGTGTGGACAACATGTAGATATCAATCTGGAACGAATTGTGGTGCTTTCTTCCCATCTTTGACCTCTCTAGGGTGATCAGCCAGGAGAAATGCTGTTGGTGTTGGTTCCATTCCAATAGCAAATGGAAAGTGCCATTTCATTTCCTATAACATCCCACAGAGCCATATGTTTTGATGAATCACCGTACAGATCTGAAGAGCCACGTTTTCAGTGGCTCAAGGAACTTAGTTCACATGTAGCAAAGAACATGGCTTCTCTTTCTCCCAGAGCGAAAACTAATCCTCTGTCTCCCACATCATTTCCATGGACAAATTATAGTGGATTTCACTTCTAAAAGCTCTAACTGATGTAGCGTGTGGGCTTCTCCAAGGCCAAGCACTTTCCACTGCTATCACTAGAAGAGCATTCTGATGAAGCATTCAAGCTAACATCCAGACCAACTAACAAAGAAGGGTTGGTAAGGGCAGTAGGCAGAGAGAGAAATAAGACAACATTTTTTAGTGAAGAACTACCTGAGCTTTGTCCAATTTTCTTCTTCAGATTGCTTTTGTGCATGGGAATATGCAATGATAAGATAAGGATAAGGAGTGTCAGCTGGGGGATGATGAGGATACTGCAGATTTGGAAAGCTAGTCCGTCTCATCGTTTTGGTCTTGTATAGGAAACCAGAGGTCTTGACAGGTATATTGGAAAAAAAAAATCCATGTTGGAGCCAAAAATTCACTCAAACACTCTTGTTTGAGCTCTGAAGCAAAACCTCTTCTCAAAGAGCCTCCAAAATAATCGTATCAAAGTTATACAAATGTTAACAGTTTATTCCAAGAAGGTGAAATCTGCTGAGGTGAGACTGGGAGGTGTTAAAACTTAATGAACATAAAAATACATAGCCTTTCTTTAACAGAGCTGAATTTTCTTGAGCTGGCTACAGTCCTCAGCATTCCCTCTTCTGACTTCTAATCACTTGGAAACATCCATAATGTTTTTCCTGTACTTGAAAGATGATGAAAGTTGTTCCCCTGTTTGAGTACGATGTAGGTGAGGAAACAGCCTGTGACAGCTTATAGCGATTACTTGTTTTGACTTTTAAGGAGAAGAGTTGGCCAGCAAAGTAACACAAAGGAGATGGGAGGTGCAGCTCTCTTCAAATATCTCTTGTCTCTGTGCTCAGGAGAACAGCTTGCACGTGGGCAGAGAAAAGGCAGAATGAGCAGTTTTATCTCCACCAGCACCACTGCATCAATCAGGAAATCTGTACTAATAAGTAGTAGCAGGAGGAATAAATGAGCCAAATTTGTACTCTTCTCCACTGTAAGAAGAGATAAACCAGGAAAGACACTGAGGTTCTCTTAACATCTCTGTATGGCTATTGCCCTTCAAAGCATCAGGCAAAGCCACCATTTGGACCTTCAGAGGCAACTGCTGCAACAATCAGTATTTTACTGAGCAATATACAGATTCTCCCTCTGGGACGGGGTAAGCCAGTTTATACATACTGGGGGGTGAGAGGCTGGAGAGTAGCCCTGGGGAAAGAGATCCAGGGATTTGGGCTAATGGCAAGTTGAACAAGAGTCAGCAGTGTGCCCTGGTAGCCAGAAGGGCCAACCATGTCCTGGGGTGCATCAACAACAGCGTAGGTGAAGGGAGGTGACTGTCCCACTCTACACTACTGGTGTAGCCCCACTTTGGGTACTATGTGCAGTTCAGTTCTGGGCACCTCAATATAAGAAGGACATCAGACTCTTAGAGTGTGTCCAGAGGAGGGCAACCAAGACAGTGAAATGTCTCTAGGGCAAGACTTATGAGGAGCAGCTGAGGTCACTTGGTTTGCTCAGCTTGGAGAAGAGAAGGCTGAGGTGTGACCTCATTACAGTCTACAACTTCCTCATGGGGGGCAGCAGAGGGGCAGGTGCTGATTTCCTCTCTCTGATGACCAGTGATAGGACCTGAGGAAACAGAATGAAGCTGCATCAGGGGAAGTTCAGATTGGATATTAGGAAAAGGTTCTTCACTGAAAGGGTGGTTAGTCACTGGAACAGGCTCTCCAGGGAAGTGGTCACAGCACCAAGCCTGTTAGATTTCAAGGAGCATCTGAATGAGTCTGTTAGTCACACAGTTTAGTTTTAGGTAGTTGTGCAAGGAGTAGAACATTGGACTTTATGATCCTTCCAACTTGAGATATTCCATGATTCTATGAATATGCAGACTAGCCCGATTGTCTGCTAAATCAGGGCCAGTACATGAAGTTTCCATGCCCACATCAACGAGAGGTGGGCCAGGGCCTGTGTGACATTCAGGCTACATGCTGAGGCTGTAGACCTCATAGTTGCACAGAACCCCCTAGCTCCCTTGTCTTATCAGCTACCAGCAGTGAACTGGTATCATCTGCTGATACCACCGACAGATGTACTACCACCACAACCACACCAACATCCAACCTTGAAGAATATCACTCTGCCCTTTCCCTTGCTCTGCCTGTCCACAGAGAAAACAGCTGCAGCTTCTGGCTGCCCTTGCAACCATTTGTTGCTACCTCCTGGAATGGGCTGCAGCTCCACAGGAGGCTCAGCTAGAGCCCAACACGAGTCCAGCTCCACAGTCAGGCATTCTAGCATGACCTGTCTTGACGTCCCTGAGTCCTGTCCTCTAGAGTATGGGTTGGGGCTCAAGTCTGTTTCTAGTAACTGAACTGGTGCAGATGCTCCTGGTGAAAGGACACTAACAGCTTCAGCTGATGAAATCAGATCTGTGATAGCTCACGCGGCAGTGCAAGAGTGGCTTTACAGGGTTTTCTGTACAGTTTTGTTACTCAGTACTAGGAATGTAACTTGGTTCTGACTGGAGCTTTTGCTCAGTCTCTGCTGCAGTGGTTCATATTGGATCTGTGTGAAAAATTCTGAAAGCTGAATTAATGTGAAAGGCAGAAAATTAAAGATATGAGAACTGAAGGTGAGCATCAAGAATTTTGTCTCTGTCAAATAGGAAGACCTCTTCCATGCTTGTCCTTGCTTCAGACATGAGGCATGAGATGAATTTGGAAAACAGTTTTCATGCCAGGACAAATTCTCAATAAGGGCACTTCATCCAAGAAGCAATTTGCTTCACCAGTAATTTTTCAGTATTTCCTTTGTCATTGTTGAAGGGGTTTATGTCTGAACACAAGCTTTGTTTTTCACACAGGTCAGATTTTGTTTTGTGGCTTACAATTCAAGTGAGACACTTAACTGTATACACATGGCATTATTCTTAAACTATAAAACGAACAGGAACCTCAGAAGTCGATACTGAAACAGACTACTGAGTCAGAGCAGGACAGAAAGATAGGACTGTGTGGAAGGGAAAAATCTTACATAACCACAAATATACATATGATAACTGCCAGCACAGTTAAAATCATACATCTCATGATGGCGTTATCCAAAGCTCATTGAAATCAGTTGAGAACATCCTTGCACATTTAAGGGCTCTGGATCATGATTTGTGTCAATGATTCTTATTTTACAAATTCTGTGGCTAACAGATCTTGCATTATGTTACATCTTTTTTTGCCCCCAAGGAAGGTGGAGTGCTGAACAGTGCCTGCCAAACACAGCTCTTCGGCATTGATGTTGCAGGACAGTTTTCCAGCTGGAAGAATCATCTAGCAGTAGCACTGGGATTTCTTGCATATTGAGAGGAGCCAAGAGAAGGAAGTGAGATATCATCACAGCCACACAGATTGTGACAGCCTTTTAATTTTTAATCCACTGAGTATGTTCATCATTGCCAGATGATATAATCCATTGACAATTGTTATCTTACACAAGTCTGTCTGTTTCTTATAAAAAACAAAAAGTCATTGCTTGGCCATAACAAAATTTAAAGAGGCAACAGTTGCAATAGGGAAAACAATGACCTACATCTCTGTGCTTAATACCAAGATGCCTGACTTGAAAAAGTGAGTTAGATAAACGTATCAGATTTTGCAAGAAAATATTTGCCATTATTCATCTATGTTTAATAGTTTAAAAGCATCAAACTAACCTGCTGTAGCACATCAACTGTGCAGAGTTAAACCCATTAAAAATATTCTGGATCCAAGAGACTGACAAATACCACGATTCTGTATGAAAATCCCATGCCTCATGTTTTTTGTCACTGCTGTCTAGGCTGTGACAAATATCGTGCCTCAGGCAAAAAGGCACAAAACATTTCATGTCATCAAAACATGAATCTGAGCTTTGCTTGACATTTTTCCAGGGAAGGACCAGGGCTGACAGCTCATGGGCATACAGAATTATTGCTTGCTTAATGCTGAATAACATAAGCCCTCACAAATCAAGTCTCACTTTCCAGTTGCCCTAATAATTCACCATATAACCATGTTTTTTCCGATGACTGTATGGTAAGCCAGAGAAGCCAGCAGAGGCACTTGGAAATGCTTGGCATAAAAACATATCTGATACTGATCATATTAAATGTTTATTTTGGTTTTTATGTGGATATGCCACAGTTGTTAAGATCTTGATTCATAACAGGCCTTGCAAGCAAAGAATGGTCTAAAGGGGCAGTTGGACAGTCAGTCTCCAACTAACTCTGCCTATTATTTTCCTACCACTGGGCCACGAGTTGAGAACTTCAGTACAACGCAGCACAGCATCATGGCTTGTTACAGTGCAAAAGACACCACCTTATGCGTAAATAAGTGTAGGGCTCTGAGGCCTTCTGAAGTTCACTAACACGCTCTGGGACTTGTAGCAAGCACAGGATTAGCAACAGTTGCTCTCCAGGCAGCGGCACGTGTTCAATGGGTTCACTTTTTTCTTGATGCTTCTCATGGTGCCTTGTGAAAGTGTGCACATCTGATAATCCCAATGGCTTACTATCAGCTCATTAAAAAAGCCACCCTACTCTTCTCTGTCTTCCTCGGTTGTGAAGTTAGGTAGGGAAGTGTTTGTACTGCATGTGATTTCTCAAGCTCCTCTCTACTGTCAGTACATAGCGGTTGGGAACTGCCTTGCAACAGATTCGCTTACAGAGGGGATTTTCCATTTCTTCACAGGCTGATAGATAGCTTTGTTTACAGGCTGCATTACCATGATGCCAATAAAGAACAAAAATAGCACCCCCATATACATAGGGAGAGGGGGAAAAAAAATGCAATCTTTTTCCCCTGAAATGGATGGGTGAATGGAAAGATAGATTCTGGGTCAGACAAGGTGACAGGTTATATTTCCTCATATCTATACAATACCTACACAAAAATCATCCAAGACAGACCACTGTACAAGATATAAAGCTTTGACTGTAGAAACATTTTTTCCCCTCTTGTCCCTCAAACTAGTATTTATTTTCTGTTCAGTATAATTTGGCAAGCTCTCATTACATTTACTCCTGGATTCCTCTAGTGCAACTATCATTTGAAGTCATGCTTCTGAACCTAGATTTTGGGACTGAATTCCCATTCAAGAGCAGATATTTAACAAAAGTGGGATGAACTGGTTTTCTGGAGAGACTTCTCTCCCTCTGCTCTGGCTAGAGGCAGCCTGAACAGCAAAGTGAGAGATGTAGAGCAGAGAGGCTTTGAAGATGCTAAAGAGCAGCAAGAGGAAAAAAAACCACAACCCTTCCTTTATTTTTCAAGTAAGCTGGTGACAGGACAGTTGATCAGATGCACTGCCTGCTCTGATCAAGTCTGACAATTTCTACAGTTTTATCTTCCTACAGAAAAGGAACCCAGGCTGAACTGACACTGGCAGTCAAGCCAGGTCCCTGAAACAGCCAAGGGAAACAAATATCCAGTTATTGACACACCAATAAATTATTGTAAAAAAATCAGGCTATATTCATATTTTTCAAGAGGTAATTAAGTCTATCATTTGCAATATTCTGCTATTTACTTTGGCTCACAAGCAGACTTTCCCATACCAGCCACAACTGCTTTTTGTCTGGCCTCGACCTATAATGTAAGGAACCCTTTCCTTCCCTACTGGGAGAGCCAGATTTTTCACAGATTTGATAAGGTTGTTCACTGAACTCTTCTTTTCTCTTTCTGCCTGCCACTATACCTTACTTGCTATTGATGCCTCTGAAAGGCCACTCCTTTCCTGAGCACAGCTTGAACCAGGTTCAGGGGCTCTACTACGGATGATTGTGATGCCCATTCTCACCAATGCTTGTCCTACCTTCTTCAGGGAATTACATCTTCTTGTAGCTGAGCAAGTTCACTGTCTCAATTTCCCCACACATAGCTCTTAATTAAAGAAAAGAATACATCAAGTGATATCTATTGAGCTTAGGAGGTCAAGATCCTACTGAGAGGACTTGATGGAAAGCGATGGCTAGCAAAACTTGAAAACGTTTTGAGCTAAATTCTGCTGTTCTGAACCCAGGGGCCTAGAAAGTTGTTGTTTTTTTTTTTTCTTTTTTTTTTTTCTTCAAGGCAATGTTGGATCAACTTTAAGAAAAGAAATTTGAAAGAGCTCATTCTTCAACACCGAGATCTTCCATGGGAAGGCAAACAGCAGAGCTCTGAAAAGGAACAGTGGTGAATGGGGCTGATTCTCTGCGGGCTGAAAGGAAGGGCTGCACCTGGCTGAAAATCTGGACCTACACAGACACTCAACTGGGGCTTTTTTCCTTCAAAACAAGGTGGACCCTAGAGCCCACTGGCCAGCTCACTGCTTGCAGTTGCAGAGTATTGCTGTTACCCTTCTGTTTCTGTCATCTGGCAAGTAGTTATCTGAGAACTCATTTTAAACAGTGAGGTATTTTGGCATTACATCCCACTGCTGTCACCGCTCCCCCTCCCATACAAAGTTCTGCCGCAGGCACTCACAGGTAAAAGGAAAGAGAGACTCATTATGTTTTGGAGTCCATTAAATACACAGAAACACTAAACATTTGCTTGCATAAACAAAACCTGTTTTTCAATATGTGTTTCTTGGTACTGCTGATAGATAAGCTTTATACTTGGAAACTAACAGAGATGAAGCCTCCATGTTATTAACCAAGGTACAGATCTCCTTATGAACAACATGATTTTGAAGAGTATTTTCAGAGTGAAAAAATAATAAACAAGAGATCTAAATTCACCCTTCAGTCTGTCCTGACTAAGGGGCAGAACTTGGCTACGCTGCATCAGGAAGCAAGGGGGGAACAAATAAATGACGTGCACAGATTAAAATTAGTTGACTGAAGTGGGTATCAGACTGTCTGACAAAACATCACCCCGCATAACAAAAGTTATCAAATACTCATGAAATAGCACCTAAGTGTCCAGTTTCAGCTTCAAGTTTTGAGTGGTCAGCATGGGTTTGGCATAACACAATGGCCCATGAGTTGCAGCAGCTCAGAAGCCACTTCCCAAGCAGGTCAGACCCCTGCCATGTGGTGGCCACCTCTCCCTCCCCCTGTGGGTAGCAGCATTTGACCCACTCAAGTTTAATCCAGGATCACGGGCATGTGAGAACTCCAAATCACATGCTCTCCTTGCCTCCCTTCTGCTCTGCAAGCAGAAGATGTTGCAGCTTATGCCCGAGACCACACTGTGAAGCAATCTAAGTCAAAGCTGGGGATCTGCTGTGCCAGCACCGAATAGTGCCCCTAGCACCTCCTCCCCGCTTGTCCCAAGGGACCAACATAAAATGGCCAGCACTTCCTCCCCACACCGAGTTCAGAGAAGGTGCAGGAAGGAGAAAGAGAAACCTTTTTTCTTCTCCTGTTCCTCTGTGAGGCCAAGAAGAAATTCAGCTTCATGCAGAGACCCTCTTTGTCCACAAAGCATGAGGAAGTTGTAGCTTAGCTGCAGAGTCAAACTCAGCAGGTGCAATCAGCTAGGACTGGTAAGGACACCTCTTCTGCTCACACCCCTGTGTTTCACCTCCATATCCCTTGATCACTGAAGCACCAGTACCTTGACTGACATGGCTGAGTACAGGCTAGACCTCCTGACACTCATGTGCGCTGGTATGGGGACATGGCAGTGATACTCAAAATACCAGATGTGGGGAGAACGCAAGCCATGGGTAGCACGGAGACGAGCAAGAACTGCTGTACCCTGATGTCACCACACTGCCTTGTGTGCACAGGCACCCTGTCGACGGAAGCAGAACTCACAGTATAGGTAAGTGGAGACGCCTCCTCTCTTGCTGCTGGGCTGAACATCAGTGTCATGTTTTTCCACTGCCATTCACTCCTAGGAATGCACCAACTTACTATATATCCTTAGCAATGCTTGACTCTGATATCCATATTTGATTTAGGAAAACGTTATTTACTGTGAAGCAGACACTTTGTGTTCAAAGCAAAAATGTTTGCTTTGAAGACGAGCTTACAAAATATAATCACATTTCAACACAAAACCAAATCCTAGAAACAATATGTGCAATATAGTTCCAATTGTGAAAGCTTTTCACAAGGTCTTTCACCAAAAATCACAGACTCTTCTCACAAGATCAGATGTCCAACTACACAGGGTAACACTTGCCAAAGGGCAGAGAAATACTTATGGGATCCCCACGGACTTTCACAGCCTAGGATTTTGCTGCACACCACAGGCAGGCTAACCAGCTCAGCCAAGGCAGAGACCCTTCCCAAGCATGCAAACTTCACTATCTGTACCACCACATTATTAGAACAGCGCTGGTGAGTAACTTAGTGAGTAATTAATACTTCATGAAAGCTTTGTTGTCTAAAATTTGTGTCCTATCTTCAGGCCTTCTTGTACTCTTTCTATACTGACTTACAAGACCATAACAGGGTCTACAATTTGTGGTTTATGTACATGTAACAAATTACATATTAAACCCTTAAATTCTGTAATTAGTATCTGCAGCTTATTAGCTATATTTTAATCAAGTGTAACATATAATGAAATTACCCATCAGTGTGGTTTTTGAACTTTTCATCCAGCTATCACAACAAGGTTTTGTTTTGTGGGTTACTTTAGATACATTATGCAACAAAAGCAATAATTAGAAGAGTAGATGAGGTATATAACTGATCCACTTAAAAATTATGATTGCTTCATATACCATTCTGCATATATATAGGCAAATACTTGATCTACTATGCATTTTAATAAAGGTCATGTATTTTCTTTTTTTTTTTTCCCTAATAACATACTTAGTAGAGTCTTTGCAGAAGGCGGCTCTGTAACGCAATGAAGCTATGGAGAGTAGCCTCATCCTTATCTGCAGCTTTATGGCTTCCAACTCAGAGTTTCTGCAAAATTATGAAGTGACTCCTGGCATTTAATATCCCTGTGGTTGATTCTACCATATTCAGACACTTTATAAACTAGAAGTGAGGATATTTGCCTAAATTAAAGCTGGAATTTGATTGCATCAAATATGGTTGCCCTGTTTCCAATTGTGTTTGATATGGCCATCTCCAAGGTCTGAACCTGCCCATCTTGAACACAGGCAGCAGCTAGAGCAAGCACATCTGAGATGACAACTCTATTGTATTTTAACAATGTCATCTTCCCTGCAGCATGCTGTGTTCAGGGTACGGCTGCACGTGCATGACAGACAGAGGACAAATGGCCTAGTGAGTGTATCACAGAGCAGTCACATGGCTTTTGGATGAATGCCACTTGAGATGAATAGCACGGGAAGATGAAGTGGGAAGAAGATCGGGCGATGGTGGCTTCAAATACTCAAATATACCTGTACCCCTCATTTTGAACACTGGCTGAGATTCTCAGAAGTGGGTGTAAAACTGCACTTGGATTGCTAATAAAAGGTATCCAAAATGCAATTGTCATATCAGCATTTTGCTATGCAGATAGGGTTGTGCCTTCTGAGCAAAGCAGCATGCTGCCCTCAACAGAAAGCCCTGTTTATCACTTGGAGATGCAATAAAAATAACAAATGCCCAGAGTAAACCTAATTCACTGTGCTACTTAGTATTTGAAATACATAAATATGTCAAGCAAAAGACCTCTAATAGACCCTTTTATCCTGGTAATAGTGTACATATAATTTTCCTCTCATTAGTACAAAAACTACCTAGGGAACTATCGGCCCATCCTTCATCCATTTAATCTGCATTAGTTTACTTTTACCTTGTGTTTAATCTGCTTTCCCTCAAGGTATTTTGAATAAATCAATAGGAATACATGATTGTTTAATGATTTTTAGAAGAGCTCCCTTCGACCACAGCTGCATGATTTAGAATGACTAATTCCACTTTTTACAATTGATTCTGCCGCACACACCCCATCCATTCCTGCCACGTCTGGCCAAAGGGACCAGGAGCTCCATGATGAGGGGAGTCTTAAAGGGACCGAGGAGGGTCACCAAGAGCTTGGGGCCGGGAGGGAGGGGGGTGTGAACAAGTAAGGCAAAAAAATATTCAAAATAAATGCTCTTAATTCTTGGCAACAGGCTCTGGCTCCCTAATGTAGCTCAGCGCTATAGCCTGATCATGCCTCTAGTACACCACCATGTCTTGCTCTTCAAGGTGCCCGAGGGCAACAGAGGATTTCACATAAGGCAGAAAAAAGAAGGCCCAGTTTGGGTGCAGCAGGAAGGAATCCTGACACTGGGATTTTGGCCTTGAGTATGAATGCAAACGCTTGCTGAAGCTCAGTGTACAACCAGAACTTGCTTGCTTAACAACAGAGGCAAAGCCCTCCTGATTTGATGTGCAAAGATCCAGTGACTTCTAGCTTCCATCTCTTTTTAACCTCAAAGTAATGTTGACAGTGCCAATACACCAGTGAAGAAGAAATATCACTGTAAAGGGGTGTTATGCCTGTTAATCCAATTCACCATGAAGGATGCATGGTGTAGTATAAAAGTCGGGCTGGGATCAAGTGAGTTCATAGCTATGTGCATTTCTGCCATTGAGCTGTTGACTGACAGGGGACGTATCCCCTCCTCAGCTCTGTTTCTCATCTCGCCAGTTGTCTGATCTTATTTTAAAAGGGCATATATTTTCTCAAAAAACTCCAAACCTATATTACTACATTTTAACAGAACTGTGAGCACAGCAGAGCCCTGGTATCTGTTAGAGCCTCTGCACACTCAACACAAACAGCAATAGGTATAGCATAACCTGATTTTATTGTGATTATGGAGAGAATAAACCAGTGAGCAAGTGCCCAGTGTCCTAAACACACTCTTCTCCCAAGAGCGGGCCTGATGTCCCTTTACAGAAGCTTTTCAGCATGCAGACCTTTCCCAACCCTGACATCCTCATCCAGTACCAAGACCAAACCCACCTCCCTCTCTTCAGGGATACTTAGCATGTAGTCTGTTCTGTGAGTACAGAAAATACGGGTAGGAAGCTACCTGAAGTATAAAGGTATCCACACCATGGCTGGAGAGACAGCCAGCACCTCTTACATACCCCACGCCACCTACAAAAGGACACAAGTTCCTGCTGAGGGTGACATCTACAGAAACCAAGATTAATAAAGACTGGTCTAAACCTCAAGCCTTGTGTGGTCCTCCCAGAGGCAGCGGCTGCCTTCTGCCATCTTGCTTTCTGCTGGATGTTGCTCCACTGCCAGAAATGTCTCAATTCTGGGGGGGGCGTTTTGAGCTGTTGGCACAGGGCACAGAGGTCTGGGATCTGCAAAAGACCTATCAGCAGTATCACTAACAGTCCTGACCTTTTATATGTCTGAATTCACAGGACATAGAAAGCCACAAAACCTCTCCTCCCCATGACCCTCTCCCTTTTGAGAGGTTCTGGATTAGGCCATACAAAAAATTCAACAGTCCTTTTAAGACTAAATTCACCTTACTTCAATGGTGAAGCCGCATGATATATGAGCACATTGGCAAACAGACCAGCATTGTATCAACACTCAAAGTTGACACTGCTACAGTACTAAAGGAAAAAATACTGGTAGTTAGCTCCAATAAGTTAGAAATCTTCTTTTATCAGGACACTGAAAGTGATTAAGACAGGCTGTGCAAGAGTTCCTACAAAATGCCAAGGTCCAGAAGACTTTATATTTTATGATGAATAATCTATTGCTCCAGGGTTTCTAAGTTGACTGTAGTCCAACAGAGACTGACAAGAAGGCTGGCAGCTGAGAACTAGTCTACAGTTATTATTTATTCTATTATCAGCTTACTTAATCAGTTCCCAAAGCTCTTTGCAAGATAGTAAGGACTTTTGGGGAGACAGAGAGCTCTCATGTAAAGAGAAGAATGGCATAATGCTGTGGAAACTGTAAATCCCTGGTGGTTCAGAAGAGGTACTTATTCTCTGCGCTGGAGAACTGTTCCATACATCAGAGGAGCATCCTTGGGGTACAGGAGGGGGTTGAGAGCCACAGTCCATCACTGTCACTGCTCACCCTCCTCAGCTTGACCCCAAAAGGAAAAGGCAGCTTGAAGCTTTAGGAAGAGAAAGTAGATGTTTGTGTCCACACGACAAAGTTCAGAAGATGCTGAAAGGGTTCTTGATAGTGTGTGTGTGTATTTGATAACTGCTGCCAAATGGTTAGAGCAATGTATCAAGAAATCTGACAACTGACAGACATCTCCAAGCAGTCCACTCTTAAGCATCTCAGGACTGTCCCTGGAATAATGCAGCACATTCAATGACTGCACAGGGGAAAATTCTGTGGGACTGGAGCAGATGTTACTCAAGCCACCTACAGACTCCCCCCCCTACCTCAGGCTCCCTGACCTGGCAGATGTAGTTGTCCCTTCCAGCAGATGGTGTTCCCCCACCACCTGCCACAAGCCAGCTCTGAACTCCACTGGAGATACAACTCAACATAAGCAACAAGAAAACTCAGGATTTCCACTGCAGATACTCTACTCACAAGTCAAAGCCTCTGCCATAAGCAACAACATACTCAGTTCTTCTACCCACCACCCAAATGTTTCAAGCCGAGATTCCTCGTTTACCCCAATAAATACCAGTGATGTTCTAACTGAAAGCTAAATTGAACAGCTCCCAACCCAGAGCCACGATTAACAGATTGGAAACTGGATTACTGTACCAGCAGGATAATCCTCCCCATTCCCTAGGGCTTAACCACTGAACTCAGCACCTGACACTGGTAACACGCACAGAACCCACAGGAGGCTGAGTGAGGGTCTTTGCCCATGAAAAGTAGAGACAAACCCAGCAAACATTGAAGTATTTCCATTTTTACACAGAGAAATAAGGTCCAGAGACTATTGCCTAGTGTCACACAGTAACACAAAAGATATGAAAACTTAGTGCAGGTATTCCTAGTTGCAGTTTTGTGCATTAAACATAGTTACACTCTTCCTCTACATGAAAAAGATTTATTACTGAGCAGGACATAAGTATCTTATACCTACAGACATACACTTAAATTCACAAGCCTATGCATTTTCTCCTCTTACATTTAAAAGAAAAGTGTATGGAGGAAATTATTTTTCTTAGTGGTAGAGTAACATCTTATGTATTTTGTTTACCAGCATGTTGCCTTCTTGCTGTTTCAGAATATTACACCAACCAGTGTCTTTTTCTTGAATATCACACCAACCAGTGTCTTTTTCTTTTTTTTTTTTTTAGCTTTCATGCAAGGAAAACATTTATACTTTACTGGTTAACCAAATGATAAAAGTCTGTTTATATCAGTAGAGCCAGAGTGGTCAACCTGCAGCTGGAAGGGAAGAAGGGAATATATTTGAGAACACAATACTTGTGAGCTGAAATGGAAAGAATGATTTTCTGTTTCTTTCCCTCCTTTCTTTTATACTCTGTCTGTCCTCTAATTACTTGCTGAATTTTTCCCAACCTCATTTGGCTAATATTACTTCTGATCTTTTTATTCAGGCTTGAACTAAATATAAACATCTTTCTCCTGTAGCATACCCTTGTAATACGGCCTGGGCACCAGCAGGCATTGCAGGCAGCCCCTGTAGCTATAGGCTACTACTGGTTTTAAAGGGCCTCAAATCTCCACCAAGTGAAAAAGTCAGCAACTTAAGACTCAAAGTTCATCTGATTACATTTGCAATAAAATAGGCACCCTGTAAATGATTTCCCTGCTTCCTTAGTGTTTTCCACTACTGCACCATCAGACCACTTCCACATTTGTTTTTTCTGTGTTAAGATATGAGTGGTTTAGAAGTTCCCTGATGATAACTGCCTTTTTTTTTTTTTTAAGTCAGCACAAAATGCACGCCAGCATTTGTTTCTGAGGTCCAAATCCATTACTAGATGCAGGAGCACCTAACTAGAGCAGGGTGCACCGACTTCTGAAAAGCAGGCTCTTACAAATAGCCCAACACATGCCTCAAACTTGCTTGGCTCCCATCAGCACAGAAACCAGCCTCACAGCCCTGGAGTTGGGAGCTGCCTGCTGGCCCTTGAAAAATCCTGCCCTGACTGGGGTGCCCAAAAGGAAGCTTGAGAGTTTTTACCTAGTCTAGGCATTTAATCAAATCTAGCAAGTTAATCTGTCAAGCTTTTAGTGAAATATGCTTATATCCCTGAGTTAATAATATATCAGAGGGGCTTTCAGTTTGCCTCCAGGATTGCAAATCCTTAGACTATATATGCTTTTGCTTACACTATCAGCTCTTTGGAGCAGTGCTTGTTCTGGCTATGTGTGTGGGCAGCAGCGAGCACGGCACTGGTGCCACTAGGACGCAAGTGAATATTAATAACTACACAGAGTATGCCTGCATTCCCTCATTAGGAGCTAAATATGTTTGTGCTTGAAGTGATGGATGAAGCATTTGATTCTTGCACCTAACGTCATCTCGTGGCAAGCTTTAAGGAGCTAATAAACTACCATTTCTCTGCTCACTTTATCACTGGTCACTTTCTCTACTAAAGCACCCAATATCGCCAGTTTTAGATGCCCAAATATCAGCCCTATAGCTTTGGAATTGCTAAAGAGTGCCAGAAAATAGAGGAATAGAAGTTGGCACATGTTATTTGCATTTTGGAGCTGTGAAGATAATTACCCTGCAAGCTTTGAATTGGGGCGATTTGATCTTTCTTAGCTGAAGTTATAGATCATGCAACACTGGGTTCAGAGGCATCAGTATAATAAGCCCTGGGTCACATCAGCACACTATGGCACTTCTCCTTCATCTTCTTCTCTGTGGATTTCTAACAGAGAAAACTTCCCACAGTCACCAGAAAGCAAAGATTATGCTTTTCTGTGTCTCAGAAGTCTTGCATAAGTAATTTCCAGTCGTGCAAAGAGGCAAAAGGCATTAATAAACAATAGTTTCATAGTTGTTTTCCATTCAAAGGACCAGGGTACCCCCTCTACCCCATGCACCACAGGAAACATAAGTAAACTTCTGTTCTTAGCAGCAAACCAGAAGCAACACTTCTGATCTTACAGCAGTACTGATGTGGTAGTTAACCTTGCTTTGGGCCAACAAACCAAATATCATGAGATCCCCCTACCTGTTGCAGAGAACAGAGAGGAAACGAGCCTGTTACTCTGCATTGCACCCTAAGGCAACACCCCACGTAAGGTTAATGACACACAAAATAAGGTGCTATGCTCCTGGGTGCTGTCTTGCCTGTCCTGGGAACCATTAATCCTATTAATTGCATATAAAAAGTCTGGTAGCAATTCTACAAATGAGTAAACACAGAGATAAAAGTGTAATCATACTAGTATAGCAAATTGGATTCAGGTCCTCATTGAACAATCCTGTTTCATTTCAGCAATTTTATTATCACTGTTACTGGAACAAATTACTCTATTAAACAGAAGGGGCTTTTGTAAAAGAATTTCTTCTTGTGGGCAATATCATGAAGCTCTGTAACACAAAACCAGCAATTACACTTGTCAGGGGATTTCTTTAAGCAATTCAGCTAATGGCTTGTGACAGGTAAGATTCGAAATGTTCAAATTCAAGCCTTCTCTCTGCTATATAGATACATTTTGTCAGCACAAACCCCACTTTTAATGAAATTAATGCTCTGGGTGGTGGTATGGTTGAAACCCTGCAGAAGGCAAGAAGGCTTGAGGTAAGCTGCCATGCAGGACAAGAGGACTGGGCAGGACTCCGGGTTTAAGTTTGGAATAGAGTCTGATGACAGTTACACAGTATCCAAGATACACAAATATCTGGAGAAATCAAGACTAACCCCTGCTGGGAGAAGTAGAATAGAAAAGATTGCTTTGCTGCAATGTCAGTCTCAGCAATAAGCCAAGGCAATCTCCATTTCTTGATGCTTTCACATCAAGATGGAAGGACAACCCGGATTTAGAAGATGTTCCCATCAAAGCTAAGTTATCAGGCTCATTGCAGACATCGGTGGATGACCTTTAATAGCCATCCTGGGTGTTTTCGTTGGTTTTTTTTTTGTTGTTGGGTTTTTTGTTGTTTTTTTTAGGGTTTTTTTGGATGCAGTTCTGTAGACTATACCATACACTGTGGATAAACAGAGAGGTTGGAAAACTGCTGCCCTGATGAAGCGTATTTTAACAAAAGGCTGCAGGATCTATGAAAGACAAGTATCTTATAACAAAAACACCAAAAAGATATTGTAATCAGTATTAAGACTTAAAAGGAGCGTCAAAGAAAGAGCTGTGCATCCAGGCAATACTGGAACCTGTAGGCACTGAGGTCTAGCTTTACCAAAGCTATAAGGAAGATGATACCTCTGAGAGATTAGTGTCATGGTGCCCCTACTGTATGATGGCTTTGACAGTGTCAGCCAATCATACTGTTGATTGGTCGTGCTGAGAAATTAGACATAATTTCCCCCTACTGCCCTCCTCCTCTCAGGTTCCCTGCCATGCTTCTGGAAAAGGATTGGCTATGATTTGACTCCATCGCTATGCAGAATGGGTAAAGAACAGAAAAATGCAGATCTCAAGAGTAAATGTACCACTAGAAGTAAGAATACCATACCCAGTCTTGGGCATCTCTACCTTGGGGTTAACGCAAGAACACAAGGGGCTCCCAGATGGCTGACAGACAAGGCAGTGTGACTATTTGAGACTCTTCACCTTTGTTGTACTTCATTCCAAGTTTCTCTCTTGTGTATGTCGTGAAGTCAAAAGTCCAGGAGAGTTAATATAAATCCTTACATTCTCATTCCCCATGTAACCGGCTATTTGGAATCAATAGCTGGGGCTCCTAAGGACTGATGTGGAGCTCAACTTGGAGATCTGTGCACACCTCCATTCAGCCCTGGTGTCCTCCATCTATTCTTAAGCCCTCTAATTCCAAAGGCAAACTTTTTTTTTTTTTTTTAAGGTCACCTCACCCCCCACCTCAATCTCACACACACACAGAGTTCTTCAAAAAGGGAGGCCTGCACTGGCCCTGTTTACTTAGAGCACAAACATATTCAAGCCAGTGATGTCAGATTAAAGGAAGAAAAGGGAGAGAAATCAAAGCCTCTAAACTGCACATAAAAGGCAATTGCTGGCAACCAATCTGTTCTACTTCCAACTCTTTGCACTTTATGAATAAAGGTCAAGCTGGTATTGGCACCCAAATGTTAATGTTCTTATAAGGGTTTAAGCTGCTTTAACAGCTGAATAAGTGAGAGTGATCCACAGGGCCACACCTAATCATGCCCTTACAGCAGGGGAGATCTCTGCTTCCCAGAACCGGCTGTCCATGAGGGCGTAGTGAGACCTATAAGAGCAAATTACTTACCAATTGCCTAAAGAAGAGGTTAACTCATCCCTCTCCTGTTATTCTTCCATCTGGTCTGCCTGCCTATTTTGTGCTTATTTGACTTGTCGGGCATCTTTCTGTATCTGTGGCTTTCAGGAAATGAACCGGTATACAGAAAAAGCACCCTCAGATACTTCGCACCTCTGACTTGCAAGGAGTTCATCTGACTTTTTTTTTTTAATGACACATCTCTCTTTAACCACCTTTTTCCCATTTAAGGTTAACAAGGCACAACTGTCCATCCCCCTCTTCCACAGCAAAAAAGTTTTGGGCTGTCAGCTGGACTTGATTCACAATTTTCTTTCAAAGTTGATGATGCTACCCTCTCTCTATTTAAAAGGTAACACAGCTCCGACTTTTGCAGACTTGCCTTAAGTATACTGGAAGCACCCAGCTCCCAAAAGCAGCTATTAAATTCTCTTACCTAACTCTCCAGGCAGCAGCAGAGACCTAGCAACTTCACATCCACATTTCCAAATGAGCAGCACACTGACAAGGCTTCAGAGTGACTCAATACCAGCTCACTGTACCAGACAGAGACCTCACCCGTCAAAGGAAAAAAGGTTTTACTGAAGAAAGAAAAAGTCAATATTTGGGATATGTTTTCATAAAGTCAGGATGAGTGCACTGCTAAATTAATTCATGTCTGGCATTTACAAACAGTAACTTGATCTTTCAGCTGGTGCCCTTGCCAAGTCGAGCAGTTTTTAAAAATTCAATTTTTGTAAAGGTGAATTTAGTGCTAATGAAATTGAAAGACCAGTAGCAATAGCTTGTACAAGGCACTGGCCTGCCAGGCTCTGCAGGAACTTCCCCTCTGCTGCTGACAGGGCATCGAGATCCTGAGCTATATACAATTCACTGCTCAAGTCCCAGGCCTCAGCCCCTCTAGGAAAGTCAGCTGGGATTGTTTTTTGAATGCACAGTGGGAGAAACCCAGTCGTTTAACAGGCTACTTAAGGTAAGCACTGAGCAAAGTTACACATCACACTATTTGGAGTCGCAGCAGAGAAGGAGTTACCAAATGTGTTGTACTTTAACCTGTCACTCAGATGTTTGACAGCTAGAGCTGGTATTGCATTTCTGCAATACTATGTGAAAAGGAGTGGAAATGAGTCCATCAGCAAGGGTTCAGTCAGCATCCAAGAACTAACTTACAAACTGCTGAGGTTCAACAGGGATGCTTTCCTGAGGCTGAGCAAGTACCTGAAGCCACAAGGGAAGCCGTTCCCTTTACAGTGCTGCTCCACTCCTCCTGTGGCTCTGCTCAAGGTTAACCCTACCCAAGAACCGCCTAATCTCAGCAGGCAGCACCTCCAAGCCAAACCCTACTGATCCTAAACAGCTCTCCCCTGGTGAGTGGAGTCTCTCCCTCTGGCAAACACTCTCATAGCATGTGAATTATTTTATGTCAAAAGAGGATTAGGAAATACTATTTGAAACCAGTTAACTGGCCAGACAGTTTTGCAACTTAGGTCCTCCCTGCTTCAAGAGGTCTGCTGTATGCAGTCATCACTGGGCTGTTAGCGTGCTCCGAGTCCCCCTATGCACCACTGCACATCTTTGCACGATTTAATTTGTTTCTGAGGCATTAGCCTTCTATAAAAGCTTATGTTCCCGTTTCTTTATTTGCACATTTATAGTGAAGAAATCCTCAGTCAGGAGTACCCTCCTTTTACCTCCTTCTCGCACAAACTCAGCCAAGTCTCAGCGCCACTTGGTATCTGTTGAACTTGTTTTCCACATCATTAACTACGATTACCTATCCAGCAAGGGGATTAAAAAACAAGCTCCAACTCCGGCAGAGACACAAAGAGGAGCGCAATTTGCATATTCCAGCTGCCTTTTCGCGTTCGACTTTGCAGAGCAAAAGCGCGCAGTTAAAGCAGTACAAGGAGGAGAGCACAGTAGGGAAAAGCAGGGAAATCAAAGCCAAGTACTTGGATTTGATTTGGATTCAGTTCGGATTCAGACCCCCTCGAGAGAGAGATGGGGGTCTCTCGGCTGCATTAGGGGGCCCCGGAGCAGGCGCCCATCGCCCCCCGTGTTTAAGGACTTGTTTTCCTCCCCCCTCCCCCGCCGCCCCAGCGCTTCCCAAGCTGTGCTTCGGGGGGACCTTCCCGGTGGTCCGCAGCGTCCCCCCACCGGGGGCTCGGGGCTGCCGGGGGAGGCGGCGGGTCCCGGCTCCGAGCGAGACCCCGCGCAGGGCGGCGGCGACACGGCTCCCAACGAGCTCCAGCGCCGGCATTTCCATTTTAAAACCCCAAGCTGGTTAAACACACACACTCCCCAGCCCCCTCCTCCCCCTCTGCCTCCCCACCCCGGCGTTAAGAAATGCAAATGTGGCCAATCCTATTTTATGTTAAAAAGAGAAAAACATTTCAATGTATTCTTGTCTTGTATGACTGGCTAAGAGCCTCTAAATCCCCACCATTTACCAAATTAAACTAATTGAAAGAGCTTCCAAAAGCCACATCTGTAGGCTGACGTCTGTCCCTGCCTTTCGCTTTAGGCTGGGGGAAACTGTTCTCCATCCCATTGATCCCTGAATAGTCACGCCTGTCAGGAAGCCACATCAACCATTATCATTCTAATTTTACTGCCTTTCTTGGTCCCTAATCTAATTTGCAATGATGCTTAAGCATTTCGCAAGGCCATAGCACTTTCTTCAGAATTTCAACAAGAGCATTAAACCCCCAATTTACATTAATGAAGTGCACATTTAATTAGGGGAGAGGGTAAATGGAGGGCTCTTCAAGAGCAGTTTGCGTGATATGATAGGCACTCGAAAAACGAAGATGTACCTGATAAAAGACTCTCGGTGCAGCCTTCGTGCCTCATTTCATTTCTCAGCTTCCTTCCCCGCCCCGGCCAGCCTCCCTTCCTGCCCCCAAACCACTGACACCGAGTCCAAGAGAACAGGGGCGGGCAACGAGAGGGGGGGCAGCACCCCTCTGGCCCTGAGGGTTGACCACCTCCCAACGATGGGGAGCTGCGTTTCAGGCCCCATCTTGCAGAAACCTGTAGGGAATCCGTATCCAGTTCCATACTTTCACACATTCAAAGCTATACACCTGCACCCCTGACATGGTTGGAAACAGCCCTCACCAGCTAAGGTTTTGCCTCCTCAAGGGCATCCAAACACATGCACAGACCCAGACCTCGGATTCTGGAGACAGAGACTGCCTCCCACTGAAGGTTTTCCTATTGTTTAATATAACCAGATTCCATCTGGAGCTCAGGCTCCATGTACTACTAAAGCATTGCTCATCCAGACGCCACTGGGGAAAAGGGAACAGAGGACAGGTTCCAGTCTTTAAGGATAAATTCAGTACATGTATGTCTGCAATTTTCTGCTGCTACACTCCTGTCCTGCTATACCTTTGAGTGTCAGAGAACTCAAATCTCCTTCTGGGTCTTCTCCTCTGAAACCAAGTTAGGAACGAAGATTTGAAGTGGCAACTGGAGTCATACGTAAAATGGTAGCTGGGCATCCCTCCCCTCAGCAACTCATCAGACGCTCCTTCAAACCAGCCCTCCTTCGAGGGAGCTGGCATCTTCCCATGCCTCACCTCAACCCTATGTGCTCAAAACAGTGGCATAGGGACTTACTTCCTTGAGGTCCAAGGCCCTGCTCTGGGAACATCTCCCTTGCTTCTCCCACTGCTGCACTGTCTCCTGCTGAAGCATCTCCCACAGTGAGGCACTAAAAGGACACGTGGGCTCCAACTTGCATCTCTGTCATCACACTGAGCAGAGAAAATCACTCTAGAGTAAAGGTTGGCAAGTTACATGGCATTTTTCTTTACATTTCTAATAGAGGACCCAGCATGGATGTGGTCCTCCTAAATCTCACAATGCTAGCAGCAAGTGCTTTCAGTATTGTGCATATCAGCTAGCCTCATCTCTCCTAGCATTTCTGGTGTGCTCACCACCCCTGCTCTCAGTGACAGCGCAGGTACAGGACTAGCAACGCAGAAACAGTCACCAAGAAAATGGGAATTGGGAGCAGCCTCTGTGCTGAGCTGCAGGTCAGCAAGAGCTAAATATTTAAATACCTCCTTAACAGAGTGTGTGAAGCAGTTTAATATAAAACAGTTTAATAGAAAATGTTTATGTGAAAGTTTTCTTAAAATAATGAGCCGTTCTTGGAAAGCCTTATCAAGACGGCAAAACATGACAGGGGAGAAGGGCAGCAAAGACAATGCATATACAACCGAAAAGGACCATGCAAAATCTGTTATGGGAGATAATGCAGAATGTGCCATTAAATAATCTGTGAGCCTCTGACAGAAATATTGTCAGAGAACCAGCAGGAGGGAAAATGTAACAAAAGAGCACACACAGACAGATATATTACTGTACAAATGGAGGAATCTGAGAAGGAAAATAAAGGAAGTGATTTAGAAATAAGTAAGTAACTGACAGAGTGAGAGCAGAGTGATTTCCAGCAGCAGCACAGCAGGAGACAAGCCTGAAGAAGGCAAGGATGAGGGCGAGGGTGAAGAGGTTAAGCAGCAGAGAATGAAGACATGAGAGAAATGCGAGAGCAATGCCTCACAATTACACAAAGACTGTTATGTCAGCTGAGACAGTTTGGGGAGGTACAGTTTAGCAGCAATAGCAACGCAAACAAATATATTAATGTTGCAGACTACTGCTGAAAACTTTCCCACCAAATTATACACCCTCACCCCTATGCTTTTTTCCCCAACAGGCAATCGTCTCCCCTCCAGCTGTAATGTTGTGATGTTTCACTTTGGATTATCCCCTTGACTGAAGGCAGAAGTGACGCATCAGCCGCTGCAAAGTGCGGGATAGCCCCAGCCCCAAGGCTCTAGCAGGCGGCTCTGCAGCCCTGGAGACACTACAGTGGACCCTGATCAAACCCTGCACTTGTCTGCCGGGGTACAGGGTTAGTGTCACACATCTAGGGCCTCTTCCACCCCCCTTCTCCCCAAACTCTTGAACAACAACAACTCTGGCTGCCACCCAGAAACACTGGAAAGGGGGCTGTGCTGCCCAGGATAGACAAGCCAGTCCAAAAGTGCAAAGCAAACCAATGTTCAAAATGACACAGGAGAAACACAGCATGTACTTAAGCAAACCACACTTGCACATCAGATGTGCCGGAGCAAAGCAGTGCCAACGTGGTCTTCAGGCATCTCCATCACCTGATCTCACCAACCTGATTACTTATCACCCACACTTAAAGTTTGTTGTCTTGCTGGGGAAAAAAAGGAAGCCTGGACACAGACACACCTCTTGCTCCTCACCCAGAGGAGCTTTCTCACCTGCTAGAAGCCCAAATCCCCTAGTAGACAGGTCAGGCCCCCTCCCCTTACCACCCAAACCCCTCCTGCTCCTGGAGCACTGGTGAGGTAACCTCCAGGACCAGCCCTAGCTGAGCCCTCAGGGCATGGCAGCTGGGCCAGGTGCCTGTGATGAGCCGGTGAGGCAGCAACAGAGCCCCAGCTGTGACCAGTAATATGTTTTAGTACTGGTTTTTGTCAGAGCTAGTTGATGGTTGGACTCAATAATCTGAAAGGTCCCTTCCAACCTAGGCAATTCTATGATTCTGTGATATCTGAGTTTCCAGACTTGGCTGACACAGCTCTACCACTACAGACAAGACCCTGTGTTTAAACGCTTCCTCAGCAGATCAGGATTTGGTTTGTGTGTTTCTGGTGTTGCTTTTGTAAATCAGAATGGAGGAATTGGTTCTTGTTTCCAGGAGTTTATTATAAACACAGTTCTAAAGCGAGGGTTATTTAAATCCTCCCCTGGTTTGTTGACATTGGCATTGTTTCAGCTGTGTTAATAATACAAGAGGGTTCACACCAGGTAATAAGATAAAGCAAAAGTACTTGGCTTTGATTTCCCTGCTCGCTCAGCTGTTATACAAACTAGAGGATGTGTGACATGGACACAGCGGATGTGGATAATATAAATGAAACTGAGACCTGTTCCCGGAGTTACCGTCTTTCTTAGGGTGGTTCTGCTTCACTATCCCCAGCCGTCATCCCTCTGTGGGTACTGGACGGGAGTATCTGGGTTTGGACGGCCTTGCTCAACAGCACTGCAAATGGACCCTCCTCAGTCACCCCATAAAAATACTCCTGTCTGACCTCTGGAGCAGCCAGAGCTGTGGGCAGCAGCAGCAGATATACTCACCTCAGCTCCTCATTTCACAACTGGGATGAAAAGCAGGGCGAAACATCACTGCCATTAAATCTCACTGTCACTGCTATTCTGTGACCCTGGAAGCAGACTGCTGTTTGCATGGCCTGGGTGAGTGCTTAGAGTCTGCCAGCATCCACCAGCACCAACCTGTGTGGCATCAATTGCCCCTGCTGGCACTGTACTGAGCAGCCCTGGAAGAGGAGCGGCTAGTCCCCGGCCCTGCCAAGTTCTTTGTTGCCTTTGTTCTTACTGCTTGCTGTTGGAAGTTTTCCTCATTGGGTACCCTGTGGGGGATTTTTGGCCCAGGAGTTGGCAGAGTTTTCGCTTTACAAAGGACTATGCTATTGGGACATCCATCTGTGCATACAATGTGCTGCCGGTGGGTGAGGATGAGGAGATTTCTCATTGCTGGAAAGCAAGGATATTAGAGTGGTTTCTTTTTACCCCTTGCTTTGATCTCATGAGATGGCAATTGCTTTTTTCCACACCTGGGAGCAAAAGGTACAACAGTGTAAAAAACGTTCAGCCTTTTTTCACTCTTTTATTCCTAAACAATTTAGAGGGGTTTTTTTTTCAGTTCACAGCAGAGGAATTTGGCCCAATTTCCTTGTAAATAAAATGCTGGATTGAAAGCATGTTTGTGTCTCCACTCACAAGTAGCACATGAGCAGCAGGATCACAGGGTTGATGTAGTATGGAATCCCATTTCTAAACAGAAGAGTAGTATCCAGCAGAGTTGTTGAAGCCTAGATAAAAACAAACCATTAAGGTGGAATCAAGCAAGTTAACGCAGAGCAAGAATACAAAAGCAATAATGAAGATAATGAATTGCTTATAAAAAATCAGAATCTGGAAAACTGTTCACTGTTTAAACATCATTATGCCTTTTTAGTCACTTGTTCACATAATATATTAACAAACTGAAACTGTTCTTTTTTTGATGGCCATGTGAACTAGATCACATTGTAGACAGCAGCTGTGCTAATTCATCCATGCCAGCAGCCTGTCTGCTGAGATGATAGCAAGCTTCCTTCAAAACTCCTACAGCTGTGCTGCTTTTGTACAGGTACTTTAACAAAAGTCCCCCAAAAGGAAGAAGGAACTACCAGACTTTCATAGCCTTAAAAAAAGTTAACAGAAATCTCCATCAAATAACTTCAAACACCTAATAATTCATGATGCTATTTTCCACAGTGCATTTATGAAGCATCTGGATGTTATACTAACATAAGTGTCCCTTTCTGGCATACTAGGAAGCCTTCTGAAGGCATAGGACCCTCTTACAGTTCTAATTCCTCTGTCTCAAAAACACTATGTCCAGTTTGTTGCAGTTTTACCTTATTTTTTACCAAAATATGCTTATATAGCAGAGGACCATGAACAAGACATTTCAGATGCCTTAGTTTCCTTCTGGCAAACATCTGGAAGGACTAAGTATGCAAGTTATCCAAAATCATCAATTAGAGAAATTTACTTGAAAAATACTTTGCTTTTACAAATGCCCATTCCCCACTGTCTGTAGGACTACAGGAGATGCTGCCCTCTTGTAGTGCTGTTACAAACGTTGCAAATCTGAAACCCCTCGTATAAATTTAGCTTATGACCTGAGGTTAACAAAAGAGTTGGAGCACGATTTCAGCAATCTGACAGCCCTGTTTCAGCGGCCTCCAGAAAAGGGTGGGTTTCTGCAGATTACTGGAAGTCTACTCAGGCTGTGCATGGTGCCAAAATCAGTGATCAATAAAATCGAACATTTGTAGACTTCATAACATCGGGCATAATTCAAGCATTTCCCAGTCACAGGGTAGATGTAAAGTGCACTGTTAGCATTTAACATATTTTACTGACACCCAAACCAGCCCTGTAAAGAACTCCAGCCTGGAGACGAGAAGCAAAATAGTGGCAAAGGTCAGAGCTTGGCATATGCTAAGTAACCTGTCTTTTCAGCATCTTATACTGTATACTTGGGAGTAATGGTCAATATCAAAATTCTCGGGCCCTCATTTGCCCCTGGAAGATCCCCTTTTTTTCCTCACTGAATTTATGGAAGTCTTACTGTCTTCTGAATTGCACCTGAATCGGTTCTTTAAAACCAATGGATGAAGAGACCAGATCAGCTCTCTGCACTATACTGCCACAAGCAGCCTGGGCAGGGACTGTTACTCCGGCGGGGCTGCCATGCCGTGCGCTCTGCACTTGTTCTGCAGTCACTCATGGCAGGAGATCTGGATCACAAAGAGGCACTTGCATGTTTAGCGTATCTTCTCCGTGGCTGCGTGATGGGTCAAGTTGTTGCACACATTTCACTGATTAAGAATAATAGTTTTTGTCATATGGTCCTTTCTACTTCTACAAAAGATAGCAGGTCAGTTACCTTTCAATGCTATCCAGCATTCAAAAATGTAAACAGCAAAAGGGAAGCCAAAGTGGTTTTGGCCTAGAGGCTTTCCAGGGGCTGCAATGAGCTTCAAAGGAGACACTTGGCATATTGGCTATCATGAATATTGCTCCAACACAAAGGCACAAGAGAAAACAAGTGTTAGTAAGAGTGGGACCACCCTATCTGCAGGAAATCTCAGCCTGGTTTATGTCAAAAGGCGTGGATATTCATCAGGTTTCCCACCAGTATTTTTCTATTTATTTGCCCAGTGTTATGGAGGAGTTAACTCTAACGTGAATCTTTGCCACGTAACACGGTGTAAGTGAATATAGTGCCATGTAACTGTAAATGAGACTCCATGTGATCCTGCCTGTCACTGGGTTGTTTGTGGAAATGAGACATGTATAATCACCAGAGAGATATTCTACACATTCATCCATAAATAATTAAGACTAACCTACCTTCTTCAGCCCACTGAAAGAAGATAATGTCATTTGGCTCAGGTTTGGGGAGTTTTCATTTCCCTCTGGTGCAGCTTCAAAAAGCCTTATAAATGCATTGCACTGAAACAATCACCTGAGGATAACTGCAGCAAACAAACCCATTCTTACACCCCAGTGTCCCAGGCAGGGACTGCAATTAGGATAACAATCCGCGGGGCAAAAAATTATATAGTAACAAACAGTAATTGCTCACCGGGAAGGATGTGGATCGGGAGACAAAGGGAGAGGATGAATGAATTGAATCCTTTAACCATTCAGAGAGGGCAGTGGGAGGATAAGAGCAGAAACAGAAACACATTTAGGATTCAGTTCTCAAGGGAGGCTGTAACGGGTTTGTTAGCAGAAATGCACTCCCACTCGGCGTGCTGCTGGAACCATACAAAACCTGGTGCACCTGCATTTTTCAGTGCACAATTGTCTCTTGCACTCACAGCCTCCTGATATCCCATTCCTAATTCTAGCATGTCAGAAAAACATTTCTGAGCATGCATCTGTTGTGTGCTCTTGAAATGCTGAAATTCCTGTAACATAACATAGATATTTGTGAATATTTTTCCACAGCACAACTAGGAAATGTAACCTTTTCATATATACACATTCCACCACACAGCTGCGAAATTGTAGCAATATTACCATACCAATTTCAAATTGAATATTTGTGTAGGTAGCTATTTTCCTTTCCCTTCTTTTACATTCTTATCTGCATATGTTCATCTCTCAACAAATTTTCTTTTTTTTTCCTTTTTTTTTTCTTTTTCCAACCTTCTGGTCCTAGGCAATTCTAGATTATGGTTTGTAGAGCTTTACATGCACTCAAGGCTGTAAAACATTCACCACACCTTCAGGTGCCTGTAAACCTTACGGTGAAAGGCAATACTGAATATTTTATTGAAGAAGGCATATTCAGTTTTTGCCTTTTTGTAAACTACATAACTTTATTCCTGTACAAGTGCTTGCCCTCACTAACAAGTAAAATACAGATGTCACATGAACCTGTGGCCTTATCAAAAGTCCACTAGTGTCACTCTGAAGAACTGAGGGGAGGGGATGAAATGCGGATGTTTAGGTGGATTCCTGAGAGGAAAAAAAGAAGCCTAATTTGCCTGCAGAGCTGGACTTCACCTGATTATTTCTGCCTATTTCCCTCACCCCTTTTTATTTTTTATGTTTCTCTCTGCTTCATGTTTCAAGTCTTGTTTCGGTTGGGTGCTATGTGTGAAGGAGAGCCAGGCTAATAACAGGACTGCATATTTGTCAATCACAAACTCTTTCACTGAACAAAGCAACTGAAATATTACTAGCAAATTAATGATAACAGTCACTGTTAGATGTCAAAGCTGGGGCCATAATTATTATTTCGTTTACTGGAAACATAAAAAGTAGGAAAGGACAGAGTGATTTGACCTACACTTGATGCAGAGGATCAAGTGGTAGAAATTTGAGTATGGTGCTCAATTAAATGGCGATTTCAGCTATACTGCAGCCCCTCCCTGACTCAAGGTTCCTATTTAAAATTTAGATACTGCTTAAAATATTTCCTAGAGGCATGAGTTTTGATGTAGTCAGTTAAGAATACATTACCAGCATGGGATTTTTTCCTTACTGTGGCAGTGGCTGAAATTCAGCCTTGAGCTGTACCCATCAAGTACACTGCCTCTTCCTCATGCCTGCTTCCTCCTGCTTCCTCCACACATTGCCATGCACTTGGTCTATGAGGAGTTCCTCTTTGACACTTCCACCATGGTATGTACAAATCTTCCTAGTCCAAATATTCTCATGCCTGCATCTTGTGGTATCTTTGGTCTCTGCTACCACAATTCCTTCCCTAGTGTTGATTTCCTCACAGTGAACTTGAGCTCATTCTGTGCTGTACAAATTGCAACTACTTAAAGCACGAGGATAAAAAAAAAATACTTCTGTATGTATTTTGAGGCTAAACTGATGATTGCTGCACAGTCCTCAAATACCATGATGGCAGCTGAGAATGCCCAAAACAGAGGGCATTTAACATGTCTAAAACTGTGTTAAATATTTACTGTTGAAGAAAAATCTCAGGTATTAACCAATTTGGGAAACAGTTTACCTTTCTCTCTTTCCAATTTCATTATTTCTTCCCTTTACACTTGTTTAACACTGGGTTGTTGTTTCTTTACAATACTGAAATGTGAAAAAAAAAATTAAAAAAAGAAAAAAGGTGCGTCTAAGCTGAGTTTTCTTCATTCTTCACTTGTTTGTAAGACTTCTCTTGGTATGGGACAAGCTGCCTCCTAGAGCACCTCCTTGTTAACATTTATGAAGTATTTTAGACCAGACAGTCCATATGTAGGGAGCTCCAGGTAGCCTCACCATGTCTGGCAAAGGCAGGTGAAGTCTTAGCAGAGGAAAGATTTAACTCAGACTCTTCCTGCAGATTTTGTCACAGGAGGACAATAATTAGCAGCATTCAAACCAAACAAAACCTATTTTAACACTTACAAGGTATTACTTTTAGCCAGAGACCTCATTAGCAACTAGGGAAATAATTCTTTTACTCTTTTCCCAAAATCTACACCCCCCTCCTTTCCACTGCTTATACTCTGAACTTGGTTCATTTGCTCTCTTTTGTTCTCACAGCCTCACACGAGAAAGGAAAAAGACTATTCTATAGTCTGATCAAGGAGGGTGTTCCAGTGAAAATCAAGCTCGTGTGCTTTGTTCTGAAAGAAGGACTTAGGAGAAGTTTTTAAAATACTCACTTATGAGAACCGTATCCTGAGAGCCAAGGGAGAAATAGTTTAAAGAGTGTTGTCATTCAGTGGCCTCGAAATAATCTGCAATGCAGAAATCATTTGTTACGAGGTTATTTTAAGATTGCTGAGTGTTCACTGTTGAATTAGCAAATTTATCTACATTTCATACACAGCAAATGAGCCTGACAGAGTTGTGGAGCCTTTGTTACAAGAAACCCCCCAAACCAATTGGAAACTGCCTCCAAACGAAACCCTTTCTCTCCCCATTCAGTGAAACACTACTTATTTCTAGGAGTCTACTTTTTTTTTTTTTTTT